>CM034541.1:17896036-17903709 GCA_020002185.1 Paraescarpia echinospica
AATATATATATATATATATGTGTGTGTGTGTGTGTGTGTGTGTGTGTGTGTGTGTGTGTGTGTGTGTGTGTGTGTGTGTGTGTGTGTGTGTGTACACAAACTTTCACAATTGTATACCAAAGTGCATCATCTTGCCCATGTTATGTGCTAATTCGCCTAACTAACTAATAATATAATAATAATATTTAATATTTATATTTATAGAGCGCAATGTCCATAATATGCTCAAAGCGCTGTACAATAAAATTCAATCAGGCGATTAAATGTATACTAATAAAACCTGACAAAAAAGAAACTTCAGATAAAATGTAGAACAAATTAAGTTAGTTATATTAAAACTATTAATTAAAGACTATAAATAAATAAAATTAGATAAATTAAACCTATTATTACTCTATTTATATATATGCATACCTATAACACCTACCCACATACACGCACTCATGCACGCATTCATAAAAATACTGATACATGCACTCAAAATAATATATATATATATGTATAAAAGTAAGATGTGCAGTAAAATGTCCTCAAATGAAATGAAATGATAAAAATGTCAGCAGTATTGAGCTTTGAACATGTGCGTCTTTAGTGTCTTTTTGAACGCCGACAGAGTTCTGCTGCACTTGATAGCAATGGGCAGAGCATTCCATAGACGAGGTCCAATCACACGAAAGGACCTGTCCTCGAAACTGACCAGGTTCGTTCGTGGAACTTCAAGCAAAAGTTGTTCAGATGAACGTGTGCGACCCGGACAGTGCCTGGTTAAGATACAGCGGCGCCGTCCCGTTCAGACATCTGAACACATAAAGGAGTATTTTAAACTCGATTCGACATTTGATTGGCAACCAGTGTAACTCTTTTAGAACCGGAGTTATGTGGTCACGACGAGGTGTGAACGTGATCATTCTAGCTGCCATGTTTTGGATTCACTGGAGTTTGTGAATGTGGTCACGTGGTAGTCCAGTCAGTAGCGCGTTCCCGTAGTCAAATCTAGATGTGACGAAAGCGTGCACAAGTGATTTAGTCGCATCTGTTGTGAGGTATCGCCTGATACGACTGATGTTGCGGATGTGCATATACGCTGTTCGGCAAATGGCACTTATGTGGTTAATCAGTTGAGGGATTGATCAAATACAACGCCCAGGTTGTGCGCACTTGAAGACGAAGTCAAAGTCGTGTCAAAAATACGAATTTCCTTTAGCAGTGGCAACTTCTGTTTAGTACCAAACACCATGACATCCGTCTTCTGATCATTTAACTTCAGTAAATTGGTCCGATACCATTCGCCAATTTCTTCTAGGCAACAGCACAAACGACCCATTGAGTTCAGTTGGCCATCTCCACCAGGACAAAACGAAACATAAAGTTGCGTGTCGTCGGCATATAGGTGATATTCTAAGCCGAATTTCTTGATGACGTCGCCAAGTGGTGTAATATATGCAGTGAACAGCAATGGCCCGAGTACGGAGCCTTGCGGTACACCAAACGGCGAAGCAGTTGGGGGAGGATTTGACACTTCCAATACGAACGACTTGGTGCCGACCGGACAAGTAAGATCTGAACCACTCAAGCGCAGAGCCAGTGACACCGAATCTATGAGCGAGTCTGCTCAATAGAATACCGTGGTCAATGGTAACCAACACAACCACACAGCCACGGTCTACTGCAGACATAATGTCATTGTGTACTTTAAGCAGAGCCGTTTCAGTTGAGTGATCTTGTTGATATGCCGATTGAAACTGATCGTGCAAGTTGTTCTCTTGCATGTGGACATTCAGCTGTTTTCCTACTACGCGCTCGATTACTTTACAGATAAATGTCAGATTCGATACAGGTCGATAATTCTGCAATGATTCTGGATTTAATCCAGCCTTCTTGATTAATGGCGTTATACAGCCAGTCTTGTATTTATCTGGAACAACGGACGACTGCAGAGATGCCACAACTATGTGCGACAAAATGGGCAGAAGTTCATCGATCGATCCTCTCACTAGCCAGGTAGGAGCTGGGTCTAGGTCGCACGATTTAGGCGGTGCATCCATGATGCTATTCTTGATTTCGTCTGGCGTTGGTAGGGAGAAGGAAGACAGCTCCGATGTGCAGCAGACGTTGTTGGTATCCACATTTTTGTCACCATTTGCTCGGTCAGAGCTGGTAGACAACTCATGACAAATGTTGCTGATCTTTTCAGAAAATAGTCTGAAAATATACTCGCCATTTCAGCTTCAGACATGTGGGTAGGGAGTACAGTTCCCACTTTACGATGCAGGAGACAGTTTACAATTCGGAACAGTCGTTGCTGGTCCATGCCTGTGTCACGGATTATGCTGGAATTGTAGGCAGATTTTGTTTGGGTAAGTAGTAGTTTGGATTTTCTCCAGGATCTTTCTCTCTCGTTTCGCAGCCCGTAGGTCGTCGGTATACCACGCTATATCTTGCCGTAATCGGACATGCTTTTCTTGCATAGGCGCGTGCAAATCAACTAAGCTGACCATCATATGATCGTACTGATCAACCAGTTCTTCTACGTTCAGCAAGTCAAGATCATCCGAGCGCAACAGTGGAATGTCTTGTCGAAAAGACTCTGCATCAATGGTGCGTAACTTGCGATATTTTATTTTCATCAAACCAGTGCGACGTTGAACAATGTCTATGTTGAAACTCACCGCAAAGTGGTCAGAAAGGCCCATGTCCGTAACGGTAACATTTCGAACAAGGTGTTCGTCCGTACTGCGGGTCATGAGTACATCCAACGTGTGTCCTTTCCTGTGGGTTGGCCCGCGAACATGCAACATCATTCCTGTGGCATTCACAGAATTGATCAGTCGCCGTGCATCTGTAGAGTTGTCAATATGAAAGTTCGAATCTCCCATGATAATCAGAGGTCCAGGTTTTATAGCATGCTGGTCGATGAAACGGTCCCATTCTTAAAAAAAACTGATTATTATCACTTGAAGATGCACAGTTGGTGAAGGAGAAGTTTCACACAGCAGGTCACCAGAGATCTGGTATACCTGGTTGCATTGGCGGCAATTGACAACAACTGTGTCCTAGAATAACGCACCACTGATGCCATTGTTGACACATACGCGTGCTGAAGTGCGTCTTGCGTCACTGCGTATCATCGGCGGTTGCACAAAAGTTGTTCGTGGTCCGGTGTTATCCAGGAATAGACCACAGAGTTCTGCTTGACAAGTTTGCAACCTGTTCCGGCACCAGTAATCATTTTCAAGTAAAATGTAAATGTCCGAAGTAATGTCTGTACCTCTATACACGCACCTGGTAAATATGAAAACGTTCCTTGAATTGAAATACGTCAAACTTATAACAATAAGACAGCTGTCGTGGGAGCTATTGCCAGGCGCTGCACCACACCTTTACTTATCTATTACGAACATTCCGTGAAACCGTCTTCTACGTGTATGTGTGTGTGTGCAGAGCAGTTTTGTTATATCTAATTAATCAAATTAATCATTTTATGACAACATAATCAGGCAATGTATGTGTTTGTAGCAAGCAAGTTATTTTCAGTGCGATGGCGCAATGGAGCATGGTTTGAACACCAGACTCTCAATCAAGAGATTCCGGTTCGAAACCTCCTGCTGCCACGTTTCATCAGTTTGCTAAATGCTATAGATAGTCGTGGATATTCCTGTAGGAATAGTTTTCGCGCTGTAATTTCAGCGTGGCTTAATGTTTCCCAGAGAAGTCGACATGGTGTTCGATTGAAGAAGTCAGACAGTGATTAGAATGTCAATGGCATAGGCTAATCTTAAAGATTGGATGCCGCGCTATCTCAGAACTACATTTACCTTCAGGACCGTAATTAAATGTCCGGGTTGTAAAGTGTATTTATAAAATGAAATAAATATTGAATAGGATTGCTGTACAGATGTCACGCCGACGCGACTAAAACAGTGTCTTTAATTTGTGGGAAAACAGATTTTATTAAGGAATTTTTAAACGTGAACGTATTTGCTGAGAATAACATACCACGGATAAAGTGGCAGTTAGCCACCTTGGAAAGGCCGCAGAGGCTGTAACGATGTGTTTCATTAATATGATGCCTGTGATGGCATATAACGACGCGGACGTTGAGGTACATCAAAGACAACGAGGCGAGGATAATTGGATGTAAGGAAGGCGACTCGACCGGTATGACGCACGTCGTCCGTTCTAGCACTGACAAGTGGCTGCACCGATGATTAATGGCACTTATTGACTCGTCTACCGGTGTCCAGGTGTATAAAAGCGACAACTGTGTGGCACGGTCGCAGGTGTTACTGTCTGCAATCGGTAATATTTCAGAATTAGCTTTTGTCAGCACGAACTCGGGTGCTGGCAGATCCCGATTTGAGCCATTATTGCGCAGCTACAGAGGTGCGTGTACAACTAGCCGTACAATACGAACGTGTAGGTCAGGTTACATAATCGCACACGTTGATGTACGGTTACAACCATTTTGTTATGTGATGATGCGGTCACCACTTTCAAATTTCAGTTGTTTTAGATACGCACGACAACGTACTGCGGCGATTGAACATTGTATCCGACAATGAGCTTGAACTAGTTAAATTCAATCGTTAGTTAAATTCAATTCAATGCGTGTAGGTATGTATGTGTGTATGCGTGTATGCGTGTGTGCGTGTGTGCGTGTGTGCGTGTGTGCGTGTGTGCGTGTGTGCGTGTGTGCGTGTGCGCGTGTGCGCGTGTGCGCGTGTGCGCGTGTGCGCGTGTGCGCGTGTGCGCGTGTGTGCGTGTGTATGTATTGTAATTATTAATGTGAAATAAATATCAAGTAGTGCCTTTGCGACATGCATTCAGCTGTCGGCAGTGGCGTAGTGACACACGTAATTGGACACGGCATGCGACCTTGTCCGATTAAGTGTGCTACTACGCCACTACCTCGTCCAATTACACGTTCATGTAATTAACAAAAGTACAATTTGATAACACACATTCGTCTTATGGAATCATACAATCATGTCCAGATGTAAGTCAAAGTGACAAGTATTTTCAGTGTAGACCTGTTGTGGAGCCTGAACCGACAATATCGTAGAATGACATTATAATGGACTCTGGTACGGGTGACACAGTAACGAAGGGTGCGGTTTGATAGAAAGAAAGATAGCTCCTCTCGCAGACAAATATACGGCACTTTGAAAAAAGACCAATGAAAGAAAAGCACCAAAGAGTCCATATGCCTTAGCTCCAAACAACTCGATTCCCGATTCTGAGTCGGGGGCAAGTTATCAATGCCTAAACAATCTGTTGTTTCGATGACTAAATCTCGTTTAATTCAGCAAACTTCGCACTACAGCAATGAGGCATATATACAAGACAGGCCTCAAGTTTAGTTAAGCAACTTTCCCGAAACCGAGCATTACTAAAGGGGGGGGGGTTAAATTATGTCCCACCAAGGAGGCAATCTGCTTTACTGAGCGGGAAGCACATGCTACAGAAAGCTAAATGTATTTACACTTAAATCAATTTACATTTTAATAAGATTTGCCGGCGTTCGATAGTGTAACACAGGCATAATGAGGCCACCAGTCAATCAACACTGGAGTATATTATCATGCAGGTCTACACAAAGTCATTATTTTCATGACCCCAATAAATCTTCATCAAGGTCTTGTCGAGTTGCTGGTCAAAAATCTTCGATGAGGTATGAGTGGAAGAAAAGAGCATTTATATATATATATATATTATCACAGCATAGAATATTTGTCAAGGTACATTTTGGTAAAACATTGTTCACTAAAATTTAATGTTTTAATTTTGCATAAACATTATCTTTGAAAGTAATGTGAACATGTGATAAATATATTTATTACGACATTTGATTAAAGCAGCTACAAAATGTACAACGATGTCCCGTATGAAGAAACAGAACATTGCATCCACGAGTTTATATCGTACACGTACAATATAATGTATTAAAATAAAATAAAACGTACAAGTGTAATTCCACGTAAGCTTCAAAGGAAAATAGCGGAATTGGCAACGGATTTATTTTTCGCAAACATACAATGCAAAACATATTACTAAGATGTCACTCAGTTGGCTCCAGACATCACAACATTCCAGTGCATTATTTTCTCTCAATATCATTATACACTACGTCATGAATAAAGCTATCAGCTTTCAAATGTTAATGTTTTATTAATAAATAGTCAGTTTGTAGATACAATAGTTGGATCTTGTAATAAGCATGGCTGTAACAATCGTAAAACGACCTCTTTTCCAAAAAGACATCAACGAAAAACTATATAAGTGGTGTTGACAATATTCCAGGTCGAAATACTACACCATCTTAGCTCCGGAAAGTTGGAAACCATAATGAAAATGCGCTGGTAAGCATTTCGATGTGCTAGTCCAGCAAGGATACTGGTATGTTACATTAGATACACACTCTTTGATTGTACACTACACACTGCCTGCTCGGAGCTTCCCACACTCACTCGATGAGACGCAGCTCTAACCGTCGGGAGAGAACGAGACCACGAACCACAAGCGACGGACCATGACCCCGCCGTCGTCTGTCGTCTGGGGCACGTACCAAGGAGCGCATTCATTCATTTCTTCGCTCAAACTCTCTGTCTGTCTGTCTGTCTGTCTGTCTGTCTGTCTCTCTCTCTCTCTCTCTCTCTCTCTCTCTCTCTCTCTCTCTCTCTCTCTCTCTCTCTCTCTCTCTCTCTCTCTCTCTCTCTCTCTCTCTCTCTCTCTCTCTCTCTCTCTCTCTCTCTCTCTCTCTCTCTCTCTCTCTCTCTCTCTCTCTCTGTCCCTCTGCAAGAAAAATATAACACTAACACAGAAGCGACACCCATGTTGTCTGCACCAACACTAGATTAAGATGAACCACTGAATTAGCAGGTCCGGAGATTTGTTAGCGCGATACACAATAGCTCCTTTCGCACCTCCGCGTATAGGGTCTTACAATGCTATAAACATACATTAATTAAATTATTGTTTTCTTTGCTGGAAAGTAGGCCTACGTCACTGACACGATTATTGCCCAATAAAAAAATGAAAATTGTTATTCATCCCGGTAAAGTAAAACGAAAATGGGGAACTGGCAATTGTTTTTGTTTTTACTTTTTTACACGGGAGTTAACAGAAAATGGGATATGTATATATGTATATATGTATATATATATATATATATATATATATATATGATAAATTGGAAGTAGCTTGCAATACGGGAGATTCAGGGCACGCAAATTCTCAATTACACGTCGCGATAAGTAAGTAGATTTCAGCTCGGTCCAACCATTGCGCAAGGTAAACCAAAATAGCATTGGCACATAGGCCATAGGTTTCCTACTTGAATAGGGTGTAAACATATGACGCTCTCAAGTTATTTTGTGTTACGGATAGCAACTGGCTGGTAGACACGTTAGGAAGAGTGGGATATGCCAGAGACATATTTCCTTATATGCATACGTCAATGAAAGTATTAGTAGGCCAGTCTCATAGCCAGACGAACTCCTAAAGCAGCGCACTGAAGGCTTAGCAGTGAACAGCGGATGTCGATCTGTGCGCGTGTACCAACTGTGCTGGCAGCACCAGTGTGTGTGTGTGTGTGTGTGTGTGTGTGTGTGTGTGTGTGTGTGTGTGTGTGTGTGTGTGTGTGTGTGTGTGTGTGTGTGTGTGTGTGTGTGTGT
>CM034541.1:17904709-17952772 GCA_020002185.1 Paraescarpia echinospica
GGACGAGCTAGCAAGAGAAGCACAAGCAGCAGGGAGGGTGACACGACAAGAGAGTGTACATGGACGAGCTAGCAAGAGAAGCACAAGCAGCAGGGAGGGTGACACGACAAGAGAGTGTACGTGGACGAGCTAGCAAGAGAAGCACAAGCAGCAGAGAGGGTGACACGACAAGAGAGTGTACATGGACGAGCTAGCAAGAGAAGCACAAGCAGCAGGGAGGGTGACACGACAAGAGAGTGTGTGGACAGCTAGCAAGAGAAGCACAAGCAGCTGACAGGACAAGAGAGTGTACGTGGACGACAAGAGAAGCACAAGCAGCAGGGAGGGTGACACGACAAGAGAGTGTACATGGACGAGCTAGCAAGAGAAGCACAAGCAGCAGAGAGGGTGACACGACAAGAGAGTGTACGTGGACGAGCTAGCAAGAGAAGCACAAGCAGCAGAGAGGGTGACACGACAAGAGAGTGTACGTGGACGAGCTAGCAAGAGAAGCACAAGCAGCAGGGAGGGTGACAGGACAAGAGAGTGTACGTGGACGAGCTAGCAAGAGAAGCACAAGCAGCAGAGAGGGTGACACGACAAGAGAGTGTACATGGACGAGCTAGCAAGAGAAGCACAAGCAGCAGAGAGGGTGACACGACAAGAGAGTGTACGTGGACGAGCTAGCAAGAGAAGCACAAGCAGCAGGGAGGGTGACACGACAAGAGAGTGTACATGGACAAGCTAGCAAGAGAAGCACAAGCAGCAGAGAGGGTGACAGGACAAGAGAGTGTACGTGGACGAGCTAGCAAGAGAAGCACAAGCAGCAGAGAGGGTGACACGACAAGAGAGTGTACATGGACGAGCTAGCAAGAGAAGCACAAGCAGCAGAGAGGGTGACACGACAAGAGAGTGTACGTGGACGAGCTCGCAAGAGAAGCACAAGCAGCAGAGAGGGTGACACGACAAGAGAGTGTACATGGACGAGCTAGCAAGAGAAGCACAAGCAGCAGAGAGGGTGACACGAGAACCGTCTATAAATTCACAAAGACTCCGACAGGAAACAAATCCACAATTGTCATATACAAGAATGTAAACGTCATCACCAAGGAAGATGAACACCTCAATATAATTATGGGCAGAGCACTACAGGGAGATTTTAAACAGAGACGACCGCGAAGAAGCAGCTGAGATACATGCTGCATGGCAACAGCTGGATATGAAACAAGGACGTATCACACAATAGGAAATCGAAGAGGCCATCAGACAGACCAAAGGAAACAGAGCACCGGGGGAGGACAGAAACATAGCTGGCATGCTGAAGGCAGACGCCCGCCTGAGTGCGAATGCGCTCATTGAACTGTTAAACAAAATGTGGGAAAAGAGAGAGTACCATAGGCACGGAAGAAGGGAATCATCGTGAAACTACCCAAAAAAGGCGACCTTGCAGAGTGCGGCAATTGGAGAGGCATAAATCTTCTGTCGGTACCAGGCAGCATTTTCTGCAGAGTACTTCTACAAAAAAAAAAATCGAGAAAGGCACCGAGAAAAGACTTCGGTAAGAGCAGGCAAGCTTCAGAAGCGGGCGATCGTGCATAGACCAGATCTTTGTGTGATTTGGACTATAGTTCAACAGTCATTGGAGTCACTATATCAACTACATCGACTTTGAAAAGGTCTTTGACAGCATCTACCATCCATCCATGTGGAAGATATTAAAAGCATACGGCTTGATCAACATCTTGAAGGACAAATACGCACACAACCAGTATTGTGTGAGGCATGGTGGACAGCAAAGTGAATGGTTTCATATGAGGACTGGTGTAAAGCAAGGATATGTCATCTCGCCACTACTCTTTCTAGCAGTCATCGATTGAGTCATGATAAAAGCTACCAGTGATCGACCAAGACGGTTCATATGGGGACTAACGGGACGACCCGAAGACACAGATTTTACGGATGCTATTGGCCTCCTGTCACACTCTCAAAAAGACATCGAAGAAAAAACAGACACTGTAGGCAGGACGTCAAGAACAGTTGGTTTCAAGATACATCCCAACTCGTTCAAGAAACTAAGTATCTTGGCAGCTTCATCTCAGCAGACAACAACATAGCATGGGAGATCTCCACCAGGATCGGTATGGCAGCACACGCCTTCAACAAGCTACACATGTCACAGCTGTCTCCACAACCAGTCACTGACATCGGTCTGCCAGTCGACACCGAATACGCTAACGATACAGACTTCGTCAGCTACTCCCGTACGTTCTTGAATCAAATTGAATCAGTTGCCCCACTCAGTCTGAGAGAGTGGTTTCTCACCAATAAAGTCTCCATCAATAAATACAAAACGGAAAGCAATTCGTAAGCTGTCGGTAGTCTGGTTCAGATTAATTTAACATTACGGCTCTGCCTCTATGCATCATTCGTTGTGCCTGTACTGACCTACAACGTGGGCACATGGGGTCTGACTCAGACGTAGTTGAACAGGCTGGATTCGTACCATCGCCGCCACTTGCGTCACATACCCACAGAAGACGACATCAGAAACCTTGTATCGTCGATGTCAGTGCGAACCGGTCAGCCGGCTGGTCCGGAAAGCCCGGTGGCGACTCTTCGGCCACGTGTTACGTCTACCACCGAAAGTCCCTGCGCAACTTGCCGTTGGCGAGTATTTCAGATTTGGATGCACAACACATATTATTCATGGTCAGTGTTCTTGGTACAGAAATGGCATCATCATGACTAGTTTGACACTCGGTGCAGTTGCTGCGCAACCAAACAAATTGGCTTAGCGTGTTTGATCAGGTCAGGGAAGTGTTCCATCACCGAATGCATGTAGTAACACTATACAAGCGTAAAGCTTTGAGTGGCACATAACCACATTGTAGTTCGGTGAACTCTATCCGCAAAGCTTCCGGCGTAGTCGAGTTCCACGTGGGACGGGTTGGAAAATAAGGCATCGGAGATACTCAGCTTTGCGTTTCGCAGTTGTGTCTTTAACAGTAGCAAGTGATCTCGGAAGCGGAGACAAACTGGACAATCTAACTGATGAGATGTTCTCGCAAATCTATTTGGGGTCTGCAAGTTCAGGTACTTCTGTACTCTTCTGCTCCGTGAACACCCTATAAACCAATACCTCAGCTCATAGGTCCAATAAGTGCAGCGCAGCATAGCACATCCAGCGACGTTCTACGCAGTAGAGGTTTTGACAGTGCGCAGTCATCCAAGCCAGAAGGTAGGTCCTATTGGAACTGCCATAAGTTTAGGCCACGAGCGCGAACGTAGTTCACGATCTTCACGATGACGCTCATCGTGTTCGGCATTTTCATTTACTTGGCATTCAGACTTTCGTGAGGGATGATGGACCAGTTCTTCCTACCATAGAAGTTGCAACTACTGTTGTCATCCCGCGGGCCGCATTGTGGACAATTTCGGTTTTAGTCCGCAGGCTGCATGAAATAGTTCCGCGGACCGCATTTGGCCCGCGGGCCGCAGGTTGCCGACCCTTGGTTTACAGCTCCGCATTTGCGGGAATGTGGAGATGCTGCGTCCTCAGCCGCGTCGAATGGCGAGGGCTGACTGGGCAGATCATTGAAATAGCATAAGCGACAACCGGCATGTATATTCTTCTTCTATATATGTTATAACGTTGCCGAGCACTAGACTATCATGTCGTCTCTGCCTGTGCAGTTTACTTAGCTTTCTTCAAGTTATGGAGCATAACAATCTTACACCGACTGCATTCCCGACCGAGACATTGATGTTGTCTGTGTTAGTTTAGTACACACAGACATACGCACGCGCACAGTATTCACTTCACGGTGAATATCTGGGGTATCGCGTATATATGCCAACATGATCGATCGCTTCCGAAATTATTCGAAGGTCAGCTCCACCAATGTTTGCGTTCTGATGCCAAAGCGTTGTGATTTTATTAAACAGCAGTAAGCGCTGTTGTCATTGTTGGTACAATGCATTTTTTTCTGGCACGAGATTTCTTTAAATATTTGCAAACCGGTAAATTTATGAAATCACATTTACCGTGGTTGACTGTAAGAAACAAAATCTTGATTAACGAAGCACATAATAAACAACGTATATTCTATCATTCATTTATGATATTTTATTCTTAGTCATGTATAATACAATGTCTTGCCTCATAGTCAGTATATAGTGCTTTATAAATTGTAAATAGTCAAAAACATTAGCAATAATAACCCACACATCAATTCTGATTTGGCAAAGCCACGGGTAACACAATCGTGATCAAATAGCTTTATACATTACATTATTAGCAGGGTACTGATTGTAACAGAACACTCACCACAGATTTTCGATATAAAATAATGTATTTTATGGAAAACTATAGATAGACAAGACGCTAATGTCAAATAAAATACATTAAATTAGTTGTCCCCCACAAAAGAAACTAAAAAACCATGACATTAAAACACATTTGAGTAACAATCGTTTCTTTGAAAAATAAAATATGATTGACTACGTAAACAGTAAGCTTCTACACATTGGTTATGTTGCATAAATACAATTAATTGATTATTACACGTTATGTGATTATAAAACATAAGTTTGCTTATACTCTAGGTATGACAATGGGTTGGATATGATTGAAATTCAATTAATTATAGGGAATGTTGTTAACTAAACACTGATAACATCATTGCAATAATCACAAACATGAGCATCTTATCAACTTCAGTCACCATAATTATATGGTACCTTGACCTCTGACCAATGAACTCAAGCATCATATTTGAAACGACAACAATGGTTTAGATTAACAGCCCCAATGTACATTAACATTGTTGCACCATGTATTATAAAATAGTAAACCTGAACAGTACAAGTTTGATATCTTCTGTTCTCCCATGGAAGTATGCCTGTCTCTACATGACAGATTGATTACAATATAGTATAATTATTGTATCATTTTGTCTGCAATGAACACCTTCCTCTACTGGGATAGACATACATATTATATAAAATTACATTCAAATTATCTTTTTATACGCTGGTCAATGTATAGTTGATCAAATCGTGCAAAGAAATCAAACACTATTCTTTGCAAAGTTGGCAAACATTTGATCTTACTCACTGTGTGAAGACTGTTGCTTACCATGGTAACGGAGAATCATGTACCCGTAACCATGGAGATACACATTGCCATAGCAACATTGTCATATGCAGAAGCATAGCTATTAATTAAGTATTTGCAATCAAATATTACGCTGCACTGACAGAGTACGTAAGATTTTTCATCAGAAACACCAAGTTGAACATCTGTGCAAATTATATAAAATGTACTCAGTTTTTTCACACTAAGGCCTACCAGAATAATAGTTTTGTCACCTGTAAATTTTAGCTAGGTAGGACACACAGGACATGGGAACGAAGATGTACAATATACAATGGGGGTATTGTACTAAGTACTACTGTAAAAGAAAAGGACTTAGGGTTAATTAGGTGAAATATACCGCATAAGGAAAAAACTAATAATTTCGCTGTACAAAACTAGTTAGGCCTCATTTAGAATATTGTATACAAGCTTGGAGGCCATATCGCAGGAGGGACATAGATATGTTAGAAAGAGTACAGAGGAGAGTGCCTAAAATGATACCAAAACTTGGGGATCTCAGTTATGACATATGCCTAAAAGAATGTGGTTTAACAACACTAGAGACCAGGAGATTGAGAGGAGATGAGATAGAAGTGTTTAAAATATTGAATGGTTATAAAAATATTGATAGAAATATATTTTTCTCAGTTAAGAAAGATAGGACTAGAGGACATGAAGTTACATTAGTAAAGGAGCAGTGTAGATTGGATATAAGAAAGTTCTCATTTTCACAAGGGACTGTAAATTAATGGAACAGATCACCTGCTGATTGTGTGGGTGCTAGTAGCGTGAATGTTTAAAAATAAAATCGACACATACCCCAGAAGGGCAGGATACACGTAGATAAAAAGGGTTGGATTCTCGATAAGCCAAAAGGCGTCCTTGTCCACCTACAATCTACAGTTAATTCTCTTGGTGGCAACCTTGTTAAATCTTGATCGAAAATATTTTAAGGCAGACATTATAATCTTTTCGTTTTGCATTTTTTTTTTGCAATGTCACCAACAATTTGCTCAGACCAATATGAGAAAAAGTTGTCATGGTTTGGGGCCGTCTTATCTGGCAGACCTTGTGCAGCCACGAGAGCATGATGGGCGCCTACGCCATTGGCCGGTTTCATAAAGCGTACTTAAAGTTACGCAATTACTTAGCTTCACGTATTTGCGTAACCTTCTATGTTCGCCTATAGTAAAAATGGGCCAAGTGGCCCTGAAGTCCTTTGGACTAATACGTCTATATGTGACACCCGGCTGACCAAATAAGTGATAAGTCAGAAAAATTGTAACATTGTTTTCTTACATCCTTGTAAAGGTTTGGTAGGGTGCTTTACACGGTTTAAAAAAATATGACTGCTACAAAAATTGGCAAAGTTATGGAGCATTGAACATAGTAGGGGTCATAAAGTGAAAATGAAGAAAACGGCTGTTGAAGTTTTACATTATATATGCAAATGGATTGCATGGAAATATTACATGCACAACATTCAAATGTGGCACACAGTATGTAATATGTATGTTATGTTGCAATGATACACTGGAAGTACAAATGTGCTACTACAAAGACTTATCAAGTTATGCCAGATTATGTGTAAAACTAAGAGGACATATTATTTGAGAGCAAAAGGTAGACTCACTGTTTGACACAGTTTAAAACCTACAGGCAACTGTCCAGTTTAACAGGGACCTAGTGGCTTAATGCTGTCTGTTGACACAAGCTACTGCCAGTGACCAATTACAGATTAGTCACAGTTTCCATCAAACAATAGCAGGCAGAGAATCTTAGCTCCACAGCTGGGTGTAATACACAACCAGAGCCACCACTGATTCATGGTCAAGTAGATTAGCTCAATGCACCAACTAAGATAATACACAACACTGTGAGTGACAGTGTCCAGAGTGAGGCCCAAGCAGTGTCCTCATTGCTGAATAGATCAATTAAACCTGCCAAGTGGGTGACATTCTGCACAAGTGTTCATTAATCCTTAGTGATTGTTCAGGTGAAGGTGTGTGTGTGTGTGTGTGTGTGTGTGTGTGTGTGTGTGTGTGTGTGTGTTTATGTGTGTGTGTGTGTGTGTGTGTGTGTGAAGGTGAAGAACAGGCAGTGTTCAAATAGGGGTATTGGTTGAATTGTATTTGTCTCGATGCAAAAGGCTTTATTGTGCCTTCATTGATTATAAGAAAGCATTTGGTTTAGTAGACCGGTCCTCCCTGTGGTCTAAGATAATTTCATGCGGTATTAATGGTATTGTGTTGAAAGTTGTATACAACATATACAAAAATGCTGAATCATGTATAAATCAGGGCCAGGCTGTGTCAGCCTTCTTCTCATGTGATGTATAGGTATGGCAAGGAGAAAACTTGTGTCCTTTGTTATTTGCTATTTACCTAAATCATTTTGAACACTGTTAGTCACAATTATAATGGGCTTGACATGGCAGCTGGTGAAATTTACAACCTTAGGGATGATGATGTAGAAAATGATTAGGTCATACAGAAAATAGTTGTTTTTCCTTGTGTTTGATGGTCGCAAAGAAATTATGTATGACCTTTGCAGTGTCATGAAAGAACTTCTAAGGTCAGTTATATTTAACAAGGTCGGTCGGGTAATAGGAAGAACATATATTATTCTGGCTGGCCTAATTGTAATGTTTTGTTTCTATACAAAGTGATATATGTTGTTCATCAGGACAACTTTGACACTGACCACCGACAGAACGTTCCCGTTAAAACAAAGTACCTACAAGAGACAGCTGAAAACATGAACAAATAAAACAGCCTACCAAATATAAGTGACGTCAGACCTTGTACTCTCAAAAAATACATATCATGGGTGAAGTTGCGAGGCTAAAACAAACCGTGCAGACTAGCTGTTTATGTGAAGGGGAATCACAAACTTATGGGCAAAAGGCGATCTGTACGTGATGCCGACCTCCTTGAAGATCTTCTGAGGGATTGCGAGATCACACAGGTATACCTGTCCGCAGCTGTCTGCATAAGGCATGGGTAGTCCCAGTGCCATTGACCACTTCGCCTTGATACTGACGCCCTCAGCTGGCGGGTCGATGGCCAGCACCGACGCCTTGTTCTGATTGGCCCAATCTGTAACCGACTGGTACCATTCTTGGTGTAAGGTGGCGCCACTGTCCGAGTGGCCGTTAAGTGCGTTGATGATGACGTCGACTGGCTTCCGTGGTAAGTCTGGAGGAGTAAAATGCATAAGGTTGAGGATCCAATACACGACTAACAAATCTAGGCAGTGTCTTGCTCAGCAAACAGATATACTGTAATGTCTATGTATTTGGACAAGTAAAAATAACTAAATTTTCATAAAAACATACAGTACAAAAAATTATTTTATTTGTCCCAAGACATGCAGTCATTATGTACTGTTTGTATTCAGACACCTAATAATAGGTGGCTGAAAAAATACAGTACATAAATTTTTTGGAATAAATATTTAGGGTGCCCATAGTGTCCGAATACATACTGGGGTAGTCATTTTGGTAGTATAAAACAAAAGGATACGGAGACGATAACTGTAAGTTGCCAAAATGCTAAGTTGTCAAAATGTCTACCTTCTGGAAGGCGCTACACATAAGCACATACGCACAAGATGGTTTCCTGACCTAATCTTACCCAAATCTGAACAGACATTATGTAAACGTGAACAGTTTTGTGTAACAATGCGGCTGTTTTCTACGATTCTTGAAAGTTACGTAAAACGTCGCTAACTCACCTGTGGACAGTTTACGTAATATCGAACAACCGTCCACACACAATCATTCACAATCATGTTATGAACAATCTTTAACTTCCAGTGTGAACTCAACACCAATAAGAATCATTAGGCCATGGAGAAATTAGCAAGTAAAAATTACTTTACTTTACTGAGGCACTGTACACGAATCCCTAAAAGTTTGGCCATGTTGGTTGGTGAGTGTTTCATAAAACTAGTCAGAGGTGTCCACTTTGAGAGGTTCTATTGTATATTTTATGGTCCAAGGAAGCGGATGAAAAAAACGAGGCGAGTGGACCTTGGCACCTCAGAGAAGCTAATCGCTACGCTCAAAAGTTAGCACATAAATAATACCCTGTAGATATTTGAGGAATTTACGATAAAAACGACTGGGTTTTGTATGTTTAATATAGATACATCTCCATACCTCTGGAGTGGCTCAACTTCTTGCCAAACGTCAGATCGTAGAGTTCCAGTTCGGTCTCCAGACTCGGTGTTGTTTCAAGAACGTCGGCGATGAATACCGTCACGAGTACATTGTGTGTCGCCAGATGGCGTGCACAGCTAACCGCTTGTGCCCCCTGCTGGTGCGGTCCACACAACACGACTACCGACGGCCTCTGGTGAGCATTCTGCGGATTCAACCTGCCAATGGAATACAGCGTTGATCAAAACGTGATAAATTTTATTTTAGATTTTTTTCATTTTAATTTAAAGTGTATTTATGCATAAATATGTACCACAAAATATCATTATCACATTTATTTGATTTAGTATTATCTATGTTTATGGATAGAACATATTTTTCATTTTATATTTCAGTACTACATATGAATGAAAGATAAAAGCAATGTCAGTGTCACTTAACTTATTGAATTATAATCAGTGTAATTAAACTATACTGTCACAAGTACAAATAGGTCAGGATGTTTTTCACACCTCTGTTGTTTAGGCCTAGTAGTGGGCAGACACCCACTTTGCCCATATAGGCTTGTGTGAAAAGGATAGTTGGCATGAGAACCAACTTCAAAGAACTGTTGAATCCCTTTAGCCATGCAGCTGTCACTGTCCCAGTGTCTCCTGCTATATAAACTCTCATAACCTTCAGGGTGAAACCAACTGAGGGCCAAGATTCACAGAGGAGCAATCATAAAACCTGGTGAAACTAGTGGAATATATTTTTCTTTGTAAATAATTAAATAACCAGACTACAAATAATCGTTACTCAAATTGAACATTGAAATGTCCAATACTAATATAAAAGTATTAGGTCAATTACTATTACATTGCTTCCAATTATTCTGTCAATATCAGAAGTATGCCTCGCCACCACCAACAATTTGGAAATTACTTTGCCAATCTCAATCACTCTTTTTCAATAATTGGATTCTCTGAAACGTGGCTGCAGGAAAGCAATGTTGATACTTATAACATTGCAGGTTACCATATGGTAAATAACTACAGAAACAATAAAAAGGGTGGTGGCGTGGCGGTCTGCATAAAAGATTCGCTTCTCTACAAACGAAGAGAAGATTTAGACAAAAGTAATGAAGATATAGTGTGTATTTATTGAGTTGGACAAAGGTATATTTACATATAAAAGGAACGTTATTATAGGAGTTGTGTACAGGCCGCCAGACAAAGACATAAACGTATTCACCTCAATCTTGCATGCTATTTAAAAAAATATCCATAAAGAGAATTGCCTGTGTTATCTCATGGGTGATTTCAATATGAATCTGCTAAATGTGGATAAACATGTACCTAGCTCAGAATTTCTTGAATGTATGTCTACCATGTCATATATTCCTCTCATTAGCAAGCCAACTAGAGTAACTGCTACTTCTGCCACACTTATTGACAACATTTTTACTAATAACCTAACTATAAATAGCACAGAAACCTGTTCTGGTATACTATATACAGATATATCAGATCATTTTCCTGTCTTCTATGTCGATAACAATAGTTGTTCAACTTATGTAAACACAACATACATAACTAAGAGGTTTTATACCGATCAGAACATAGCAAAGTTTACAACAAGTCTAACTAATGCTGACTGGTCTCTTGTTACTTCTGAGCTTGATGACCCAAATAATGCATATGCTGCTTTCTATTCACAGTTTGGTAAGCATTATCTTAACTGCTTTCCTGAAGTAAAGATTAAACAAAAATACAGTAATAGGAAACCATGGCTATCACGCGGGCTGAAGACCTCCATAAAATTTAAAAATAAATTATTCGCCTACTACAAAAAACCACCTACCCTTACTAATGAAACTAACTATAAAGCATACCGCAATAAGCTTAACTCAATTTTAAGAAGAGCAGAAAGAAATCACTATCAACAGTTATTAAAGCAAAATCAATCAAATCTTCTGAAATCATGGCAACTTATTAAGCAAATAATCAATAAAAAACCTCCCCAATCTCCAAAGATAACTATTAATAATCAATTAATAACCGATAAAAAGGTAATTGCCAATTACTTCAATAACTATTATGTTAAGGTTGGACCATCGTTGGCTGAAAAGATTACCAAAGATGGTATTGACCCGTCAATATATATTAAGCATCGAAACTTCCATACAATATTTATCTCCCCAGTTGAACTGAATGAAGTAGAAACTATAATCAAAGATCTAAAAATATCAAGCCCTGGTTGGGACTTAATAACTCCACATATTGTTAAATTAACATATCATACTTTCTTACTTCCTTTAACATGTTATTAACTTGTCGTTAACTAAAGGTATTTTTCCAGACGACCTGAAAAGAGCAAAAGTGATCCCGATATACAAAGGCGGTGACAAGACACTTGTAAACAATTACCGTCCAATATCGATTTTGCCAGTTTTTTCTAAAGTTCTAGAAAAAATAATGTACAACAGATTAACATCTTTCATAAACAAACATAACATCTTATATGATTACCAGTTTGGATTTAGGAAGAAGCATTCTGCAAACATGGCTCTTGTGCAACTAGTAGACAAAATTTCCACAGCCATAAATAATGGTGACTACTTACTAGGAGTTTTTCTGGACTTCAGTAAAGCTTTCGATACAGTTGACCATAAAATATTACTTAATAAACTAGAACATTACGGCATTAGAGGAAGAGCACTTGCCTGGCTGGAAAGGTATTTGTCTAATAGAATGCAGTATGTTTCATTTGATGGAACAAAATCGAACATTCAGTCTATATGCTGTGGTGTCCCACAGGGATCAATAATAGGCCCACTGTTATTCTTAATCTATATTAACGACATTGTTAATATATCAGATATCCTATTTCCTATTATATTTGCTGATGATACAAATGTTTTTGTCAATGGTAACAGTCTTAGCGAGCTAGAAACTGTGATAAATCATGAACTGCAAAAATTAGTTATTTGGTAAAAGAGTAATAAACTATCTTTAAATATCAGTAAAACACATTTATTGTCTTCAAATCAGTAAATAAAAAGGTATCCAATCCAATTGCCATCCTTATTGATGGACTACAAATTACTCAAGTAGAAAACACAAAATTCTTAGGAATTTTAATCGATGCTAATTTGTTCTGGACTTTTCATATACAGTATATAAAATCTAAAATAGCCAAAGCCGTTGGAATTATAAGTAAAGCTAGAAAAACCCTGAGTAGATCATTCCTTGTAACATTATACTATACATTTTTATATCCATATCTAACGTATTGTGTCGAAGTGTGGGGAGGAGCATATAATACACATCTTAGTTCTTTATTCAAACTGCAAAAGTATGCAATTCGGTTAATTATGTCAGCTCCATACAGAGCGCACACAGACCAACTCTTCAAGAAGCTGTCCATTTTACCAATAAGAAAAATCTACAAATACACGGTTGTGCTGTTTATGTACAAAATCGTTAAGAACATGTTTCCGTCAGTTATGACAAGGATGTTCATTAGAAATAACGAACTACACGAACATAGCAACGCAGAATTACTACATGTGCCGATTTCAAAAAGTAATGTATTATATAAAACCATTAGATATCGAGGTGTTAAATTATGGAACTATATGGCGACAACAGTGGATTGTAATTATGCATTAGCAACGTTTAAACGTCAACTTAAGAATTTTTTGCTAGCACATAATATTAATGACATATATAAATAGCATTCTTTGTTGCTATTTTACATGAAGTATTCATGAAAATAGTACTGTTCAGACCTGGGGCGGAAGTACTCGGTACTCGAGTACATTTTTGAAGTACTCGTACTCATAAAACTTATGGGTCATGTACTCGTACTCATTGTACTCAGATTTTACGAGTACATTACGAGTACATCTGAGTACTTTCTCAATATATACTGGGAACAATTTATTTATTTGCAGTTATAAAATCAAACTTTCCTGAAATATTGAAATGCTCAACTATTTTTTTAAATACTTTGTTATTTCACATAGAATGCCACCTTGCCATCCTACACACAGTACATCCTCATTCTCTGATAGCCACGTCCATGACTATGATACCTTAACATGGCAACAGGCAGCATCTTTCCCCAGTCAGAAACACCTTGTTAAGCAAACAATAATTGTAGGCTATCAGTTCAGGCCATAAAACAGTTTAATCAAGCCACCAGGATGTCCATAAAGAGCCAACTACTAGTAGCAGTTAACCCACTTGTTTGACAGGGAATGCATTTAATGTAGTCTGGAGACCATGCCACTTGGCACTGGCCGACAGTGCTAACTGCTAAGAACAAGAACTGCCAGTCTTCCTCTGTAGAAGTAAGGTGGCTCAAGTCAGAAGTCACCCTACACTAATATAATCTGGTGCCAACTTAGTGACACCAGTGAAGCCATGTGGCATGATAGTCTAGGTCAGAGAGAACAAGCACTGAGGGAGCAGAGATAAGAGAAATGCTAAACAAAGACATGTAGCCAGTGGGATGCCAGGTAACAAATCCTCCTGTTGGTTGCTTTGTTTTTACATGCTCAGCGATAGAAATAAGCCAGAATATTTACTTGTCCGCTGGACAAGTACGTTTTGAAATCTACTTGTCCGCCAACATTTTAACTTGTCCGAGTGGTTGTGAAGGGGAATCGAATCTTCGAAAAAACTTTAAAAGTCTGTCTTATTTTTATGACAACAACACAATGTTCCTGCTGTTTCGTTGCATGTACATCTGAGTGACTTGTGATCAAAGACACAATTTGATTTAATCTGCAAATTTTGAAATTGCAAAATTATATTTGCAACTATTTTCCGGTCCATTATTATTCATCATGAATATTAAAATTAGACATGTTACATGATGTATACATATATTTTAGTGATGCTGATATGAACGCTTTTATATAAATAATTATTACAATGATAGGAATGAGACAATTGTTTCATTGCTATTTGTTTTATAATGTTGCAAAAACTGTTTATGTTTAATATGGTATATATATATATATATAACATATAACACTGCTGTAAAATGTTGGCATCAGTTTGTCATTGAAGATGCCACTCAACCATCCTGAACACGACCAATGCAAAGCCAGGAAATGTTGTCACAAAATCATAATAAACTATATCATCTGATAATATTTTGTTAAACCTCTATGAACTTCAATATTAACAAAGTTCTGTATTTTACAAACGAAGATAATATTCAATTGATCATCAGCAAACAAACGCATATTTTTTTCTAAATATTATATTACCATTTCAATAATGATAAAACAGTTTTAACGGTGCCTGAATTACATTTACCAGGCGGAAAATAATTTATAGATTTAGTTACGTCGTAACGTTGCTGCCGCGTGCAGACCGCCGTAGTTGGCGGAAGCCGACATGTCAACCAAGGAGCCTCTATTTGGACCTTCATCGAGCGAGAAAATGGCAGTCTACACTGAAGGTTTTTGTCCGCCATTCGGGAGGCAAGCGCATGCGCCTGCGGGACCCGCAGCGCGCGATGTTAACGTATTTGATCAGTTACCTCATTTCATCAGAATAATCACCAAGCTGTGATGTGTCATATAAAATGAAATACATTAATGTAATCGATGAAGTTTTTTACCTATCACAATTCAAATAATGAAATTTGCAAACAAAACACGTAGAAACGTTGCAATTATTTATTGAGCCATCTGAACTTCGTAGAGTTTCATCAGAATAATCATCAGACTGTACCACTTATTATATAATTCAAATATTGAGGTTATCGTTGAAAATGTTGAAAAATGGTAATGCAAAGAACTGCATTTTCTGCACGCGTATGGTCTGGCTTGGCGCAACTCCAGAATGGCAGACGAACTGCTTACGTACTTTCCTCGAACAATGTAGATAGCGCGCGCTGCACTGTCTTGTATTGATATACGGTCTTTGATGTCAACGGCGGTTGGCGCCTCGTCCCCGGCCGCGCGTCTTGCATAATTCGGTTTCGAAAACTCGCAATTTACGGTTAAAATAAATGTTACATAGATACAACACTTCTGAAATTTCATTAATATTCCGTTTATCAACCAGCACCATAGATTTACCGGAGAGCCAGTTACAAGTTTTGAAAACTGTCACCGATCTGGACTGGATCGGCTAACGACGTTCGATGACATGGTCTTGGGAAGACTGCCGAGTCCGCGTGGTTTAAGCGTAATAATGGTTAAAACTATGTAATTATTCAAATAACAGGTAGCGATACAAAGTCTACTATTTCCAAAGTTCATCAAATATGATTCGTGAGCGGAAGCAAGTTGTACGTCGGCCAAACTGAACGATTTACGATTGTGTTAAATACAGCCTGAGCCCTCGATCAACGATGGCTGATGCGGGGTCTGTCCTACGCGTATTGACAGAGCTAGGTCGGTGCGCTCAGCGGATGACCCTGTTAACGCAGGCACTAACTTCAGTCGAACACTGACGTACAACACACTAGCGGCGGAACGACAAGACGCCGACACACTAACGAAATTGGAACGCGCGCGATTGCTAGTGAACTTCATTTACGTTTGAATTTCCTCAAATAAAAAGTTTGCAATGTTGCATGCGTCACTATTTAATGTAAATTTTCACTTGTCCACCGGATAACCATGTAGAGTCATTTTACTTGTCCGGGCCAAAAATCACTTGTCCCGGACAAACGGACAAGTGCTATTTCGAACGCTGAATGCTTAACCTGGAGACAACCAGCAAAGTTCAAATGATTGGCTGGGGGTATCCACTGGTCAGTCTCTTTTACCCACTCATTTGTGATCATTAAAGACAGATATCAACTTGATTGGCTAAGTTTTTTTCTGAAATGTTAATCGTACTTTATGATTGGTTTACGTGTGCCTAGTTGGTCGGTGACTCAATATTGCCCCTAGATATATCATGACAGTGATACCACATGCCTACATTGCAGAGAGATCCACTAAATTGTCGATTAAGTTAATTGGAGTATTGTTTGTTCAACTTTGTTGCAAGAGCTGAAGTATAAAACTAGTACTAGTAGCATGTCGACTGTACTTAGCCATTTTGTGATACTACCTAACTCCACAGGGAATGTGTTAGGGAAATGCAAATACTGTAAGATCGAGATAAAAGGCCACATGAAAACGACTTCAAACTTTGTCAAGCATCTGAAGGTAATTGTGATCTTTTTGTTTATGGTTGCATTGGTATTGATATTGTTAATTTAATCACGTCTTTTACCCAAAAATCAAATTACTGATTCTCCCAGTGCACACTGTGTGTTTCACTAATTTCTTTCTCCATGCTATTTTACCTGAATCTAGGATATCTGCTGTACCTATGCCCATTGTTAGAAACACAAGTGCTAGCATGTTTAGTAAGAGTAACTACATGCTTATTGCTCTATCCAGTACTGTATCCATAGTTTTTGAAAAGTTAATTGATGACCGTATTGCATGCTGTTTGACCACTTGTATGAGTCGGTTTGTTTGACCACATGCAGCAGTCAGTTTGTTTGATTACATGCAGCAGTCACTGCCAGTCAGTTTGTCTTCATGACTAAAGACAGTACGGATACGTGTATAATATTATATACCTTCAAGAACGCTGTACTAAAATACCATAGTTTGAATAGTAATGTATATTCACATTTTTGAATGCATCTGAAGCATCTGATTGGGTAAATTACTGTGTTTGTGAGACAGTCATCTCAGCATTCCCGCCTCATCAGCCCCAGTTGAAAGGCTATTTAGCATAGCTGGGAAAGTATTCCGCCCTGAACGGTGCAGCCTCAAAGACTCAACCTTTGAACAACTCATGTTCATCCGGTGCAATGGAAAATAGATGCAGAAATCATAGGATGCCACATAAATAAATGTCATTGTTGATGAAATTAAGAGGTTTTTTTACAATTTTCCTCATAAAAAAATGATCAACTGCCATTGTATATTCACTTGTGCTGAGTTATATAAATTAGATTAATTTTAATAATTTTACAATACGTTATTATTTAATATTTATATTTACAAAAATGTACTTGTACTCGTGAGAATGTACTCGTACTCAGCTTTTAGCAATGTACTCGTACTCGTAAAAATGTACTCGGCCCCAGGTCTGGTACTGTTGTGATTCATGTTTCTGTTTTTCTTCTTTCTTCAATCACACAAATTGTTATCTTGCACCATGGAATTTACCTATGTATCACATGTATTGTGAGGGCTAATCAGCCACTCGTGGCTTTATACCCTCATTACAGAAACCATGGCAATCTATGTATAAATAAATGTCATTGTTGATGAAATAAAGTTGGAATGTATCACAGTTTCTGTAATAAACCATTATTATTACATGGTATTTTTATCCAACCTATTACTATTACTTCAATATTTGTAATCGTTACTATTACTATTATTACTATTACTCCAGCAGCAAACTATCAGTGGTCCATCAACAACCTCTCGGAAGAAAAGATGTTCATATATCAGACCTTAGATGGACATTTAAAGCATTCTAGTTCTAGTTGTTTCCACCGCTCGGCAACGTTCTATTAACTGACAAGTCTGTATTATAGTGGTTACAATTTAATGGTCCTATGAGGTCTCATTCAACTAGTTAGCATTTTTCAGAACACTATCGCCAAACTGACCTTCATATCCCAGCACCGAGGGCAGTCACTGCCAGGGTGCTTGTCATCCTCAGTGGTTCTTTTACATCCCAAACTGAGACGGGACTGACATTAACGTGATCTCCGAGTCACGAGGGATACACAGTCCCCAATGTTGAGAGCCAGGTTTTTACACCAAATATCATGCCTGCCCGGTCCGGGTTTTGAACTCAGAGCGCTAGCATGCCAGGCGGATGTACTATCCACTACACAAACCTCACTCCCTTTACTACAAATATTCCAAGCTATGTAAACGGGGTGCTTAAAGTAACTTCAACAACTGTACAAAACGTGCGCGACACTGAGCTATGTTCAAATTTATTAAATGTGAAATATGAATACTTCGGGAAACCGCCAATTGTGTTTGTAGCGCCACCCGCAGGATGTTGCTAACATTAGAAAACTAACCTGTGTCCACCACCAAGTAACTGCAGAACCATCTCACTTGCTGACCGGCCCACTGTCTCCACCTGGCGGTCCGCATTCAAACCATACTTTTCGGCAGTCGCCAGCAATCTGCGTCGTAGCTCATACGTGATAGAGGGAACCACCAGTCCCGAGTCGGTGACATATTCGCATGTTTCATTGCTCCCGGGAACCTTGATCTGGTGGAAGACAATTGATTTAGCATGCAGGACGTTTTCATTGCAGCGGTAATTGGTCGGTTTGCCACAGTCGATCGGGCTGTTGCCTTCAAGGTTATTGATCTCCTCGAACACAGCCTGCTTGTCGAACAGTGCGAGGTTCTTCTCGAAGTCAAATTCGTCAAGAATCGTCTCAATCGGTGCACTGAAACAGTCTTCTTTGTGCGTGCGGCGCCGCGATTCGATCTTGCGGGGTGTCGAACTCTTTCGAGGGGTTGATAAAGCAGATTTACCATCAGGACCTGTTAACAGTCAAACATGTGAAAACTCAGATGGATTTTTTGTGACCTTTTAATTATAAAAAAATGTAAGTTATCACGTTTCCACCAGTAAAACTACAACTCGATTAAGATTATCTGGTGCAGCCTGCAGAGATATGACATCACACCCTACTTTTCGTGTGTAGTACTGTGTACATAATAATAACAATTAACAGCAACAAGTTATTGCATGACATCCTGACCTGAGGACGGATCAAAACGCTTTACTATTCACCCCCTGGCAGACATGTTCAATATTCTCTGCAATGCCTTCATCACTACAATACTGTATACTTTGTTGAAAGTGGATTATTTTAATTTAATTGTACGTAATATGAACGATTCATACATTACTATTTATAACAGATTATCACCCATACAATCTTGTAAAAAATACTCATTGACCTACAGTTAAAAACGCCTGTTCAATCTATGCAAACATATTGACTGGGTTTGCTTATTGGAAGGAAAAACAGGAATTATTCTGATAATCTAAAACAAACACAAACATTGCATGACAAATGTGTTTTGTTATTGTACTCAGGAGCTTAGCCACTGGTAATTACAACTGATAAGACAGATGGAATTTGGAGGGGGCCAGCTGGCCACTAGATTAACTATTAGTTCCAAGTCTGGGGGCCCACCTTAATGACCATCATTGGAACTATTGGGTCAGTATTAATTTAAATAGCTCAAATGAGAATAGTTTGTTATTAAAAAAATTAAACTGGCCAATAACGACTGTGACTGATGTGAACGGATTCCACGCAAGCCATCCATGCGCTACGACACGCTTTTGATTAATTCAAGACTGACAAAAAATATTTCTGATTAAGGGCCTGTAAGCCATGCTTCATCACCTACCTATATAAACACTTCTGTAGACATCTTCGTACTTCACCGGTGCAACTGTGGAACTACCGAATTCTTGCTCACAGTAGGCACCATTGATGCCATTACCTGCTAGTGTTAGGTTACCGGTGAAACTGCTTGCCTTGTGCAGTGTAGTCCCACTGTTCACCGCCTCATTGTGATAGGCCAAGAGATCTTGCGAAGACCAAGACTGGTGGCACAGGGGGGTCTGCGGAAACTGTCGGGTGTGGTTGGCAGTCGAGACAACAGGTGGTGCCACTGTAAAGTCAACGACGTTGGTCGGTGGAGGGGGCAGCACTTCGCTTGCGGCATGCACAATCTTCAGGTTGTGTATATCCGAGGCACTGTAAATGGACAACACATGTCAGAATGTCAGGGAATGTGCTTCAAGGATCTTTAGAAGATTAACAGTTAACAGAACATTACATCATAGATTGATCATGTATTTGTTTTGTTGAACATACTAGCAAAATGCATATACTTCGCATGGTGCTGCAGCATGTTAAAAGTCGTTGCATTGCCATCTTGCTTAAAAAAGCAGCAATCTCGCACAAGAGGCAGCACTTGCCTGTGTTTACACAAGTTAGTATAAGCAATAAAAAAGGAATGTGTTTTGTTGAAATAATCTCAAAAATTTGGTCGGTAAAATACATGTGAAAGGAACATCACTATGATTAACTTACGATACAAAAATATAAACTATTCTTGTTCTTGTTCTTACTTATCGGATATAATTGTCAGTGTTTTGTTGTACATGCACGTGAAATCAAAAATTTGTCAGATCACTGACAACATTGAGGACAGCTGGATTTCCTCCTGTGACACTGTCTACTCCACAGCCTTTGAGACACTCGGCCCAAACAAGCGAAAGCATCAAGAGAAGCTTTTTAATGAGAAACAAGACCAAGATCCACGTTGACAGGCTTCGAGAGTTCCAGTTCGCGGACGATCGTACACTGAATGTTAGACATGCAGCGCAGTATGGATCTGCTCTCCACTTCCTGTGACAAATTCGGACTCACTATGAGCAATAGTGGACAAGTTCACCTACCTAGGGAGCACTCTCTCTCGCAGTGTGCACATTGATGACGAAACCAATGCCCAAATCGCTAAGGTGAGTTTGGCCTTCGGAAGACTTCGCTTGTCAGTGTAGGAATGCAGAGGAGTGAGCCTCACAGCCAGGCTGAATGTCTACAGAACTGTCGCCTTCTCTACTCTACTCTATGCAAGTGAGACCTGGACTGTCTACCAACGACTTGCAAAGAAACTCAATCGTTTCCATCAGTGCTGTCTTTGCAAGCTGCTGAAAGTCAAATGGCAGGACAAGATTCCTGACACTGAGATCCTTGAGCACACCGGCATGTCCACTGTCTACACAATGCTGCGGGTGTCTTAATTCTGCTGGGCAGAATGTCAAATCACCGTCTCCCAAAGCACACCTTTGCAGACTGGCGAACGCTCCCACGGGGTCAAAAGAAACGCTTCAAAGACACTGAAAGTCTCCATGAAGGACTTTGACATCAACCCTGCTTCATGGGAGACCCTCCTCAGGACCGATCTGCTTGGTGTTCTGCAATCTCAAAGGGAACCACTACCTACCAGCAGCACCACACTGAGACAGCCAAACCCAAGCGGATAGTGCGCAAAGCTCAGGCAAGCAGCATCTCCACTGCCTCAACTCTGCCAGCAGCGATGTGCTGTCCCCACTGCTCCAGAAACTTTCGGGCAAGGATAGGCCTCATCAGCCACCTCTGAACCCACACAGCCAGGACCATGGATGATGATGAAGTTGGTCATCTTTGCTACTGAAGCACGAACACCATACATGTGACTAATAGCGTCAGTGTGTTTTTGTGGTAATGCAGTTTCACCGTTTTAAAAATTAGAAGTACTTCAATCAAAGCAACTAAACAAATATTATTAAATAAATAGTACAGATTTAGAATATGAATATCCCATGGAAGTGCTTATTCCAGTTTCTGTTGAAATGAGTTTTCCTATTATGTACGGCAAGATTGACAAGCACCAGTAAATATACTGGTTTCGTCTGTTTCTACCGAGCGTAACTAAAATATGCCATTTTCACAACAATCTAAAGGCATGTTTTGCTTATGGAATAGACAATTTAAAATCACTACTGGGATCAGTATTAAATTAAATGGAGTTTTGCATGAATCCCTGAAAGTTTGGTGCTCAAGGTTCAAACTGTCTAAGAGGAAAACATTAACATTCCCGTGTACATAAATAAATTCAATTATATGTAGGAAGATATGGTTAATAATGGCTGATTCTAAATATTTGGTTTCACATGTGTGCATCACCATTCAGTTCTCATTTCTTGTACGTTTGCTTCATATATACTTTAATATATATATATATATATATTCCATAATGTACTTACTCGAAAGTTGGATCATTATGATCATTTCGGTTATGGATATACACAGTACACATATATAATAATATTATATCAACATATTTTATATCAGTGATATTTTAAAATCAAACAGACACATGTGCATGCACACAAACTGTCACATACCTGATTGTCACCTGAGGCACAGAACATGGGAGACAGTTGTGCATAACATGCGTGACACTGATGGTCTGTCCCGTCTTGTCAACGTCTGACACAAGTCCTTGGTACGTGCCCAAGACGGGCCCACAGTCAATCAGCACGACGCAGCCTATGAATGCATCACTCATACTGGCGTCGGGCAATCTAAACAAGTACATTCAGGTATAATATAAATAAATCACCTTTCCAGCTGCTGTTCAATGCACTCATGGATGCACATATAAAAAACCTAATAATATGACACGTCACACACAGGAAAGTAGGTATTAAGAAAAAATTTCAAATAGAGTTTTGTACCTCTTTTAGTGTTTACAATTCCATAAACCATCAGCTTTGAAATATTACACAATTTGTTGAAATAATTTCGGTAGTTTTTATTTATTGTTAAAAATGAAGCAAACTTCTAAAAAGTAAACATGGTGAGAAAAACAGGTTTAAAAATTGGGTTATGTGGAAAACTTATACCTATCGCAGCCACATGTTCAGTATTTTATTAGTTTTGGATTATCTGTCGAGGAAAATTAACCGGACATTGAAAGATCTATATGAGGTAATATGCTATATGTATTTCTGCCAAATTCACAAAATTTATGAAACAACGTAGACTGTAATCTTTGGCCCACGTGCAGAATAGATCAGCACTTGTGACTTAACACCTTGTTTGCTGTGTCACATGAATGTGTTGACATGTGAAATATTGGGATGGGCTCTGCAATATTATACAATTATTTACCCAGGCTACACACCATGCACTGGCAACGTGGGATGAATGAAGATTCTGGCTTAAGAATATCTAGGGATATTGAACCTTTGACCACAAGAGGCAAACAGAGTTGTAGTCACTGCTACCATGCTAAGCATGTATCATAGACTAGCCATATGTCTTCTCCATTAACTGACACTGTTAATTGAATGACAGTCACATTAGGGTCATTTAGCTTCTAGGTCTGATGGCATCGGGATAATTCGCAGATCTAAAAAAATCAGTGATTCCGTTGTCTTGACAGATTTTAGATAAAGTTTGTGATATCACAAAATTTGGTAATTGACCATAATTGATTCCAATTACACAAAACAAATCACTTGCAATTATATAAAAATATTTAATTTCAAAACCTGGCTGAATCAGTTACAAGTAGAGCATTTGCTAATAATAAATTACAAACACAATGATGTAATTTTGATATGTCAAACACTTTATTTTTAACAATTTTGTATCCTTAAATGTGAAATACACTATAAAATATCAAACTAGATGCAAATTTATGTTATAGTACCTGATAATAGTTATAAATATTATATACATAGGTTGTTTGTTCCACTAAACCTTATCAGCTTCAAAATATGAAATTTAAGTAGCATGATTTTAATTAGGACCTGAAACTTCAAAGTTAAGTAAAAGAATACAAAAATTCAAAATTGTACTTTGTGTAGTCTCCAAACAACCAGTCCAGATGTGTACAAAAGGGTGAATGGCAATCTTTTTACTTAACTGGCGTAAAGTATTAGCAAGCCAGCATCCGCCAGGTAGTCACTCCCCTGGGTAAAAGCATAGGGATTTAGGGTCAGTAGGATGAACCTAGTTTGGGCCATTTAACTTTTCAAGTAGGCACTTCAACGAATTCCGCAAATTGGGTTGTTTCGCATGCGTCGAATCGCGATCACCGCAGGCCGACTCGTTTGCCGGGCACCCGGTTAACATTTTGGCACTCTTTTCCTGGTTGCTTACCTCATTCACTGCGGGATTCTCCCGGAGCGTAAGTTGGCCTTTCATTAAGTCTTTTTCTGATTTAAATTTGACCAAAAGTAAGCTAATTTCATCGATTTTACGGCATGACTGTGTTTTAATTGTAATTTTAACACAAACGGATGTATTAGTAAAGAAAACTGGTGTCTTTAGCCAGTTCTATGGGTATTTATTAGTCTATGTTGAAAATTTTGGTGTAGAGAATGCAAGAGAAATGTGGTTAAAGCGCTGTTGAAAACATTTGTCTGATTTGACCGATCTGTCAGTCAGACCGACAGCGCGTCACCCCAGCCAGATGCAGATCATGCCTTATTCTATTCCTCTGAATTTAAATCACTACAGAAACAACATTATATGTTCTTACTTTTATATATGATGTTATTTAAGTTTGTATTTTATGACTGGTTTATAGTATATGCTTATATTACGGGCCAAGCATGGTAGTCTTAGACTTAGTAGACTTAGGCCAGGACTGGTTACTGCTTACCCTTGGCCTTGAAATGGCTTAAAATTAAATGCAATTATTTAATTAGGGTTATGCATTTATTTAGACTTAGAAATAATATGTCAGTATGCAGTAATTTTAATTAATTCTTGTTAGTTACCTATTAAATCAACATTTTTTTAGAAAAAAAAATGTTGAGATAAAATATGTAAATAATTCGACTTAATTTGTTTTTTTTAAATGTTTCATGACAGTCACTTCACAAAATTGCTAAAGCATGTTGTAATATAAACCACAAATGCCTTGATCAGTTGTAGCATTATTCATTTCATTGTATGACAACATGCGATACATTAAACACCACAGTTATACCTCTCAAGTATCACAATTATGAATTTATGTGTGACATAATGCATTATTATAGAATTGCACACGGCTCTCTTGTGTAACAGAGGCAGGGATATGAAAATTATTTCACAACATTTGCATGTAGAATCAAAACAGTCATCATTATGATACATGATGAAATTTTTATTTCAGATAATGTGACACTGATCTTATGCTGATATGTGTTTGACAGTTAACTGTGAAGGTACCAAGCCACAGAGTCGTCTGAATATGACACCCATCACATGCCTCCATACGTACACGTTTAATCTGGCTGATTATATATCTGATATCTACATTGAACTGTCCACTCAACATGACACAAACATTACTTATAGACATCATGTTGAAGAACACAACGTTGTTTTGCAAGATACTGAAATATGAACCTTGCTGCACAGATCTTGCAGCCTACTGGCATTAAATTATGAGACAATCAACTTCAAATATTACAAAAGACTGTGTTATGAGCACAGCAGACTTCTTCTTCATGGCTTGCCTCCCATGGGCCATGGGGAGTAAAGCAGAAAGCAGTCTTGCATTTGGCATATTTGGATTCAGCATCGGAATACTGTGAACAATTTATAAAATGCGGAACATTACATTATGAAGCATTGACAACTGATCACTGGTCTGTACAGAGCAGTCACACTTAAGACATAGTGAACTAGGGGTATGAATATTGTATTTCTTTATCATGTGTTGATATGTTGAGTTTGTGTGCTATTTTGCCAATATTGACTAATTAAATCAATTATTAAATGATTTGTTAATGTATATTTATTACCATTATTAATGTGGTTATACACATTGCATAATATGTATAAATATCTTCATAGTCATGGACATTATGGCCTTTTACTGATAAGTTTTGTTATGTCGACATTGCACACTAATTACCCAATATTGACTAATTCATTAAATTATTTTTTAATGCATATTTATTACCATTATTAATGTAGTTAAACACATTGCAAAATATGTATAAAATCTTCATAATCATGGACATTACGGCCTTTAATTGGAGCGTTTTGGTCTGTTGAGTTTTGTATGCTACATAACTAAAATTAACTAATTAATTGCATTAATTTGGTTATAATTGGTACTAAAAATATTTAATATTGTAAATTTATTACTTTGTCAATGTGTTTGAAAACCCTTAAAACAGTATTTAAATATATGTATAAATAAAAAAGTTATGACGTTTTAAAGCAACTATTTACCAATAGAAAACCCAAAAATGAGTCCATTTTGCCATTGTAGGAGATACACAAAAATTATGTTATTTTTCCGTCTTAAAAGTTAAAATCGCAATATGTTTTGATATATTAAAGATATCTTAATAAAATAAAGTTATGTGATCCTTAAGTTAAGGCTTAACCTATTACCTTTAATTTAAGCCCATTCCCAATGTTCTAGCATGATTTTTTTTGTTGAAGTGCCTATTTTAAGTAAACAATTATGTACAAAACAATATCATTGTATCTGTATCTGTATTTTGACTGGCAAAATGTCCTATGGACACATCACGCCATTGTTCACGTTACACCGATTAATTTATTAATTGAACTTCAACTTGAAGTAAACGATTCCTCGTGAGCTTTATAAATTAAGCTGACCCCTTTTATAAAATTAGCAGCCCCTAAAAATCAGACATAACAAACCAAAAGTGCAAATGCGTCACCGCCGTCACCTATACCTTGGGCGATAATTGCAGCGAGTTGCAACAAATCGTGCAAGTCGTTGCTAGTGTGACTGCAAACGAAATCCATTAAGGAAATGCGAACAGGTTGGTGCCGACAGTGATCTATCGGTCATACTTGCAGGTTGCATATGCACAAATAAACGTACCCAACTGGTGTCAACATACCTTTTTTGACTATACTAACGAAAACCAAACGAATCGTCGAAAACGATAAACAAGGATAACTTCCGCAAAAAACCACGTGGATAACAACAGCGTCGCCCTCTGGTGACTAATGCGAGAGATTTATGTTTAAGTAGATTTATTCGATAGATGGCGACGTTTAAAACAAGATTTCTTGTCAAACTCAGGGGTCATGTTCTAGTTCGACTTCCTGTCCATTGCACACGAAAAATAAGGCAGTGTATTTTTGAGAAATGACTTTTTATAAAATTCACATGCTGTGACATAAGTGCATTTGAGTAGGGAAATTTTCATGTGTGATTGTAGGAAGTGTTGACTGTAAAATGGTGGATTTCTAGATGATTTGAATAAACGGAAGGATATTTGGCAGCAATTTGCCTATGTGACTTGTTTGCGGAGTAATTCTTGCCGCCATTTGTAAATATTGACGGGTGTCACACATACAGGCATTTTATGAGAGCTGAAAGTATGCAATTTTTGTTAAAATCCATCGGCATGTCAATGAGATGATGATAACAGCAGGTGAGAAGTTTAAGACATTTTATAGGTCACGTTTTCTTATAATCAGACAAAACGTTAACATGGTCGCCTATGGGAAAACCAACAGTGTGCTAACCCCCTCAGGCACCGTAATAATAAATTGTTTCGCCGCTGCGATCTTCAGCTTATGCTAACGTAAACAGGGACACTTTCAAAAGATCTAGGGTGCACATATCGGGGGCCCATTCAAAAAGGTCTGGAGGTACGTCAAGATACAGATTACACTGCGTAAATGTGCTGCGATCAAATAGCTTATAAAGAAGTTAGGCCTATAAACTTGTCAGTGTCAATCTGAGAGATTGCCAAACGCGGATAGGCCTACGAGTATCAACAACCGAACAGAAAACGTATGCACGCTCGCGATCCAATTTTGCTGAACATACAGTAACTTGAATGAGTTTTGTTCTGCGCTAGTGACTCACAGTTCCGTGCATCTCGAGGTAATAACTGAACCGACGATTTTGTTGTTTCTCGTTGTTGAAAGCTAGGTTTCTCGGTTTGACTTGACGACAATACAATCGATCGTGCACTGTACAGTCGCCGTCGCACACTTCTTGCTCTGGTGTCATAGGGGCCTAATTAATGGGGTGAGGGGGGGGGGCACTTTAAATTCACTATCAAGTTACGAGGGACGCCGGTTGCTGCATGATGTGTGCTCGTTGTCGAATTCCGTCTTCATGAGAGGTAATGAAGTGCAGGCGTATACATTGTGTTGAGGTTATTTCTCCTCCAGAAACTTGTTTACGACCAGCTGCATGTGGAACCTATAATGCACATGTTTTCGTCGCAATCCTGGTCCAGTACTAACACATCTGTGGCAGATTTTTTGGCGGGGTGAGATTGTAGATTTTGATGTTATGTTTTCCCATATATGAACTGCTGAGTTATAATATTTGAGAACGAAACACTAACGAGTGTTTGGCTTCCATTTTCGTGGTCCCAGTACGCCAATGCAGCAAACCGCTCTCTCTCTCTCTCTCTCTCTCTCTCTCTCTCTCTCTCTCTCTCTCTCTCTCTCTCTCTCTCTCTCTCTCTCTCTCTCTCTCTCTCTCTCTCTCTCTCTCTCTCTCTCTCTCTCTCTCTCTCTCTCTCTCTCTCTCTCTCTCTCTCTCTCTCTCTCTCTCTCTCTCTCTCTCTCTCTCTCTCTCTCTCTCTCTCTCTCTCTCTCTCTCTCTCTCTCTCTCTCTCTCTCTCTCTCTCTCTCTCTCTCTCTCTCAACCGCGGGTTGCACGTTCTCCACTGCGTTTGCACGTGCAATACTCAGAACGTATACTACAACATACTTTCGGCACGCACCTACCCTCGGCCGAATACACCGGCATCAAACCCTGGCCAGACTGTTTGTAGTGTCATGACCGCTTTCTTTAATGGGTTCTAGTTTAGCCGTGACAATGACCAGTGGCGGCGCGCGGCGTCAGAAAACTACCGTGTTACCACGGAACTGACGTAACAATCGCCAAGGGCCATTTTTGCCAACTACTGTAGAGTTACCCTACATTGGACTTGTATCATATCAGACCTGCCATATTTTTTTGGTTGCAATCTGTATTTTTGACCTAAATTCTGTAAGAATCTGTATCAATCCGTATCATTCATTTATACATATTTATTGCGCATACCATAACTACATATGAATACAAGTACGTAATTGTATAACTCTTACATTATACCCAACATCTGCCACAAACTACATTCGTCACTGTGACTCAGCATGGGGTGCAGATTTAGCCAGTTTCAGCATCTCAGCTGACACAGCCAACTGGTGGCAGGGGCTGTCGATGTTCAGTTTACACTGAAGGTATGCAGTAATGGTGTCCGCATTCAAGCTGTGGCGTGCGTCTGTGTGTATATTTCGCAAGATGGAAAACAGCCTCTCTACATCAGCATTGCTGTGTGGGAGGCAGAGAAGCGGTGCCATCATCTTTGCCAACAGCGGGAAGCGTACGGCCTGCAACGGCGTCTTGATTGAGAGGTTCTCAAACCAGACGTGGTCGATCTGCCGCACTTGGCCATCCTCCTCCAGCACGATGATGTCGTTGGCCAACAGCTGAAAGTCCTTATACTCATCTTTCAGCTGTTCGGCATCAACGTCGGGGGCAAAGCGGGCTGCCAGACGAACAATCGGCTCGTACGTGAGGTTCACACGGGCTGCAGGGTCGAGAACACTCAAGTCGCGCAACACTTGGTCGCCGAACGGAAACTTTGCGACCGTCTTGCGCACAACCGCACAGTAAAATGCGCGCACATCGTTGATGAATGACGCCTGGACGGCTGGCGTGACATCTTCATCCTCGAAGAACTGACCGCGATGGTCGAGTCATCGAGCTGGATGGAGCGGATGTGGCGGAGCTGGACGAACTTGACAAGCAGTTTCCGCAGTAGCCGATCCATCTCCGGAATGAGAATACCGACCTTAGAATCTTCATTCTGGAAGAGTCGGTTAAACTCTTTGAGGAAAGGAGGACATACTGGAAAAAAAAGCAGTGTCATCTTCATAAGTGGCTTGCTCAGTCGCTCGTGGATGCGCCGGATGCGCCCAGGCCGCTCCACCTCGTCGTGGCTTTCGAAGTAGCTAGCCAATGCAGGCAGCTGGTTGAGAACACGGTTGACGACCCTCTCAAGCGACAGCCAGCGCGTCTGGCAGTGCTTAAGGATGACAGAGTCGTCTACTTCTGTGAACGCCTGGAACTCTTTGTAGTCCTCGCGTCGCTTAGAACTGAAACAGAACATTATATATATATATATATATAATTTAAAGTATATATATCCTTACATATAAATACGTGTATTAACAACTTTAATATGGCTTATCAATTTTTAGATTGATTAAACCTTTTACCACAAACAAAACTACAAAACAAATTACAAAACTGTGATAACAGTAATTGTGGACAACAATATCACGGTTGAAAGAGCAACACAAATTCATGGTAATAAGAATCCTAAATAGTGGAACTACTTACCTGAAGATATCGTCTACCGTAGTAAAGATATTATATGTCTTCCCGCGGTTGCAAACCGGCAGGTCGAGGAGCCTAGTGACGGAGCGGCCGATGTCGGTATCAAAGTACCGCACGAGCATCCCCAGTCGCTTGTCGGCCTTCTTTTCATTGCTTTCATCAACCATAAGCGAGAAAGTACCCGACTTGCAACGGTTGACGACTGCCGCCGTCGACACCGCCGCCAAACTCCTCTTCATAACTTGGGTCGTCTTCGTGCGTTTACTCCGGAAACGCTTGGCGATGGCGCTGTCGGGAAACATCGCTCTAGTCAAATCGGTGAAATGGTCCCCGATTGTTGCTGGAAGGTTGTGTTCGGCGACGAAGTATGAGAACATCAGCTCCGCTCGAGTCACCTCTTTGGCAGCGTCGCTAGAGTTCGTCTGCGGCTTGAAGAACGCCCTCACGGATGCCCTTTCCTCGTGATTTTTCAAATTCGTTCGTTGACGTCGTAGGTGAGGCGGCCACCTTAACATCGCGTGAGCATAAACTACACCTGGCATACTGCTCGCCTGCTTTACTTGATACAATCATTCCTCCAAACTTCTCTAACCATTCTTTTTGAAACTTTCCACTATACTTTCGCCGTTTCGCAAGAGAAGCCATTTTTAAACGTGATATCCCGCCGTTGAAACGCTGTTTCCCGCCTTTGAGCCACCTGTCGCATTTTTCAGAACTACACTTTACGAGCGCGCTATCGATTGGCTATTTCGCGCTACAACGAACTAAATCACTGACTATTGTAGGTGATTCAGTTCATTCTTTCGATGAAGTTAGTCACTAAAATAAACGATTACTTAATTACATAGAAAGCTGACAGGCAGAAACTGATATGACTTCAGTATGGTTTTGTGACGCGTACAAGTAAATAGTGTGGCTATATAAAAGTAAGTTTTTTTTCTAAATTTCATTGAAATCCGTATCAAAATGGAGTACGGCCGTATTACTAAAAAATCGTTAAAATCCGTATCGGATACGGGTAATCCGTATCAAATGGCAGGTATGTCATATGGGACGATTTGGTAGAACGCTGAATAAGGTCCCATGATGCTCTGCGTGTTGACCACGCCATGTTGCTAAAATAAAACGTGTTTCACACAACGCCGTCTCTGCGTCTCTATACTAACCCAGGCAACAACACATGGTGGCAGCGATACGCGAACATGGCCAAAGAAGAGGTACGCCAATCGACGCAACTTCCCCTTCCAGGGAAATTCGAAGGAGCAACAGGTCCAGCTCAAACTGAGTTATGAACAAAATAGTCAACAAGATTCGAACGTTACCGAGTTGCATCAGGCCTACAAGCGAAGTTACAGCTCGAACAAGTAAGCACTTTGCTATATGCAATGGGCGAATGTGCAGACGCTATTTTGACCACGATCAAAATCGATGGAGAAACACCATTGTCGAAAGGGCACGTTTCAACACCCGACGACAAACGGCATCAGAGCCCGTCGACAGTTTCATACAAGACTTATACCGAATGGCAGAAAACTGCAGTTGTGGTGATCTAAAGGACGAGTTGATCCGCGATAGAATAGTCGCAGGCGTCAGGCTGTCAGATCGCCTACAGTCAAAACCAGATTTGACGATTGAGCAAGCTGTCCAGATTATCCACCAGGCGGAGGCACGCCAGCTAGAGAGAGAAGTAGTAAGAGGGGGAATTAGCTAAATTGTTCGTCAAATTTAGCAGGAAATGAAGGGAACGTTATAATGGCCGCCTATGTAAAATTTAAATGTGGTCTTACCCCTAATTAGAAATACGCCCGTTTTATCACAAAAACTGCCAAAATGTGATTTGAGCGACGGGTGATGGTTTTTTCGGCTGTATTTGGAAGCTGGTGTAGACCAGAATATCGTGCAGCTATTGCATACTGTTAGTATTACATCTAAAAGAAGTTTTAAAAGTAATTAATAAGCCAGTTATTATGTGATATGCATGGAAAATAAAGTGATAATTTTGGTCGCGTGAAAGTTAAAAAGTACATTCCAAGCATGTTCTATGATACTGAGTACCACGAAAGCTTGTGTAAAAAGTGTATATGTGTCAGGGTGTGGAGTTTCTTTTAAATCTACATCATGTGCAACAATATTGACATATTTCCAGTAGGATGAATTTCGCCTTAGTTATATCATTTATATTTTTGTAAGCGACATCTATAAATGCGTGTTTCATAACCCCAATACTAACGTGGGTGTTTCTGCTGTTCCAACTTGTCCTTCCTAATTATATGGCACTTATATATATCATACTTGGATCGCACAATAAGCAATAATGGGCAAGCAGGCAACATTTTGATTCCACCCCCCCTAACGCGGCCCTAATTTTAGTTAAATGTTGGCCACCATAGGAAGCAAGTTGTCCACACACTTCTACTAATCAGGCATCTATCACCTATTTTTTATAGCAACATTCATACACTAACTGAGACAAGAAGAACAATTGAGAATCTACATAAATATACCACGAATGTAACAGAGAATATCATAACAGTGTGTGACTCTCCAAATGTGCAGCGACCGCAATGATCCAAATTAGTTCATTTTTAGCCATACAAATTAAAACTGGTCACCTAAGAGAAGGGTCATATGTTGAAATTGTGTACATGGACTGGCATGCTATCATTTTCAACGATCATGTGCTTTTCAGCTGTAATATAACCGAATCATACCGAAGTTTGCACAAGGCAAGGCAGCTTAAACTAATTGTAGGCTGACGTCAACTACTCTGACAAGAAGCTGTTTTTACCACTGGTATTTTGTACGTTATATCCGTATATTTAACATCAAAAATGTTTGTTAGTACCCTTGTAAGAATTTGGTGATGTTTGAATAAAATATGATTAGGACAATGGACTCGTTGATGTACTTGGAGAGATACTGGGTGCCACAACTGTCAACAACCTTTATCACGTGTCTTGGATGTCCTTGTCAAACGTTTGTTTCTTTCTGAAATTAACTATTTTGCCAGTAGTATCTCTTGTTTCCAATAATGTGTGTACATCAGCGAAATATATAGTGGCCAAGTAATTGACGTGTGGCGATGTTTGGACACTCTGTATCAAGCAGAGATCTGCGCCTGTGTAAAAGTATGGTTATTTTAAGGGGGGTTAGGACAACAATTTGTGTGACGCAAGATTCACGTTCCACTGGGCATCTCAGTTTTGGTTTCATAATGTACTATGTATATACCTCAATTTAAACCCAGCATTTTAGCCCGTTATCTACAATATAATTGTAGTTACCATCAAAAGACGCCTCTGTGCCTTTCAATATTGTGAATATTGTTTAAAAGCCTGGCTTGTGCTTTTGACACCTACTGGTGTCGTACACGAGTGACATATAGTTCACGATTGCATCAGATTATTTAGCATAGTTTGTGGGCATTACATAATACAAAAATTCGTGAAGATTTGCAAAGTGCATGTCCAATAAAATGCTGCTTAAAATAATGATTTTGTGTATTTTTTGCAAAAGGATACAACATTTTATGAAAAATTACAAAAAAATATATTTCGTTAATATTCTATTAATTTGATTCCCATATCGGTAAGATACTGTGTTGGCCTGTATGCTGTGCTCAGTACCATTCATACCAGGCAAACGTCGTATGTAATATAAAGTACCGAATAAGCATGTTTAAACCAACTCAAGGCGCTGTTTAGCTTGGAGGTGTGCACAGTTTGATGACGCATATTTTAATTGTTACTGAGACAGTGTAAATTTCCCTTTGTGGTTAATCTAGTTATATGTATAGCTTGATATAAATCTAACTTTCGTGAAGATTTGCAAGATTCAGGAGATCTATTTAAAATAGGGGTAAGACCACATTAAGGATTCGTCCGCCATTACCGACCGAAAGAGTGCCCTTGAAAATACCGTTTTGGTGTCATGTGTGAATTTTGTTCGAGCACTTTGGCATGGCACATGTCAGTCCAGTGAATACTGAATGTACTACTACATTAGATCTTTCACGAGGTAGCAATAAACATACGCTAGTCGCTCGCGTATTCGCACAGTGGCTATTTTGCAGAACGCACCAATATTTCAAAATCCGTCACCAGATTGGGGCGAAATTGAGGGGTGTCAGGTTTGGGTGGATTTTTCTGAAAACTGAGGTATGAGAATTTTACGAGTTTTCCACAGCACTTGTGTCAATGGAGGTTAAATATGCTGTGAAATTTTCAAGAAAATTGTTCGTCAAATTTAGCAGGAAATGAAGGAAACGTTATAATGGCCGCCTATGTAAAATTTAAATGTGGTCTTACCCCAAATTAGAAATACGCCCGTTTTATCACAAAAACTGCCAAAATGTGATTTGAGCGACGGGTGATGGTTTTTCGGCTGTATTTGGAAGCTGGTGTAGACCAGAATATCGTGCAGCTATTGCATACTGTTAGTATTACATCTAAAAGAAGTTTTAAAAGTAATTAATAAGCCAGTTATTATGTGATATGCATGGAAAATAAAGTGATAATTTTGGTGGCGTGAAAGTTAAAAAGTACATTCCAAGCATGTTCTATGATACTGAGTACCACGAAAGCTTGTGTAAAAAGTGTATATGTGTCAGGGTGTGGAGTTTCTTTTAAATCTACATCATGTGCAACAATATTGACATATTTCCAGTAGGATGAATTTCGCCTTAGTTATATCATTTATATTTTTGTAAGCGACATCTATAAATGCGTGTTTCATAACCCCAATACTAACGTGGGTGTTTCTGCTGTTCCAACTTGTCCTTCCTAATTATATGGCACTTATATATATCATACTTGGATCGCACAATAAGCAATAATGGGCAAGCAGGCAACATTTTGATTCCACCCCCCCCCTAACGCGGCCCTAATTTTAGTGAAATGTTGGCCACCATAGGAAGCAAGTTGTCCACACACTTCTACTAATCAGGCATCTAGCACCTATTTTTTATAGCAACATCCATACACTAACTGAGACAAGAAGAACAATTGAGAATCTACATAAATATACCACGAATGTAACAGAGAATATCATAACAGTGTGTGACTCTCCAAATGTGCAGCGACCGCAATGATCCAAATTAGTTCATTTTTAGCCATACAAATTAAAACTGGTCACCTAAGAGAAGGGTCATATGTTGAAATTGTGTACATGGACTGGCATGCTATCATTTTCAACGATCATGTGCTTTTCAGCTGTAATATAACCGAATCATACCGAAGTTTGCACAAGGCAAGGCAGCTTAAACTAATTGTAGGCTGACGTCAACTACTCTGACAAGAAGCTGTTTTTACCACTGGTATTTTGTACGTTATATCCGTATATTTAACATCAGAAATGTTTGTTAGTACCCTTGTAAGAATTTGGCGATGTTTGAATAAAATATGATTAGGACAATGGACTCGTTGATGTACTTGGAGAGATACTGGGTGCCACAACTGTCAACAACCTTTATCACGTGTCTTGGATGTCCTTGTCAAACGTTTGTTTCTTTCTGAAATTAACTATTTTGCCAGTAGTATCTCTTGTTTCCAATAATGTGTGTACATCAGCGAAATATATAGTGGCCAAGTAATTGACGTGTGGCGATGTTTGGACACTCTGTATCAAGCAGAGATCTGCGCCTGTGTAAAAGTATGGTTATTTTAAGGGGGGTTAGGACAACAATTTGTGTGACGCAAGATACACGTTCCACTGGGCATCTCAGTTTTGGTTTCATAATGTACTATGTATATACCTCAATTTACACCCAGCATTTTAGCCCGTTATCTACAATATAATTGTAGTTACCACCAAAAGACGCCTCTGTGCCTTTCAATATTGTGAATATTGTTGAAATGCCTGGCTTGTGCTTTTGACACCTACTGGTGTCGTACACGAGTGACATATAGTTCATGATTGCATCAGATTATTTAGCATAGTTTGTGGGCATTACATAATACAAAAATTCGTGAAGATTTGCAAAGGGCATGTCCAATAAAATGCTGCTTAAAATAATGATTTTGTGTATTTTTTTGCAAAAGGATACAACATGTTATGAAAAATTACTGAAAAATATATTTCGTTAATATTCTATATATTTTATTCCCATATCGGTAAGATACTGTGTTGGCCTGTATGCTGTGCTCAGTGCCATTCATACCAGGCAAACGTCGTATGTAATATAAAGTACCGAATAAGCATGTTTAAACCAACTCAAGGCGCTGTTTAGCTTGGAGGGGTGCACAGTTTGATGACGCATATTTTAATTGTTACTGAGACAGTGTAAATTTCCCTTTGTGGTTAATCTAGATATATGTATAGCTTGATATAAATCTAACTTTCGTGAAGATTTGCAAGATTCAGGAGATCTATTTGGGGTAAGACCACATTAAGGATTCGTCTGCCATTACCCACCGAAAGAGTGCCCTTGAAAATACCGTTTTGGTGTCATGTGTGAATTTTGTTCGAGCACTTTGGCATGGCACATGTCAGTCCAGTGAATACTGAATGTACTACTACATTAGATCTTTCACGAGGTAGCAATAAACATACGCTAGTCGCTCGCGTATTCGCACAGTCGGCTATTTTGCAGAACGCACCAATATTTCAAAATCTTCACCAGATTGGGGCGAAATTGAGGGGTGTCAGGTTTGGGTGGATTTTTCTGAAAACTGAAGTATGAGAATTTTACGAGTATTCCCCAGCACTTGTGTCAATGGAGGTTAAATATACTGTGAAATTTTCAAGAACATTTTTCCACAAATTTAGCAGAAAATGAAGGAAACGTTGTGATGGCCGCCTATGTAAAATTTAAATGTGGTCTTACCCAAAATTAGAGATACGCCCGTTTTATCACAAAAACTGCCCAAATGTGATTTGAGCGACGGGTGATGGTTTTTCGGCTGTATTTGGAAGCTGGTGTAGACCAGAATATCGTGCAGCTATTGCATACTGTTAGTATTACACCTAAAATAAGTTTTAAAAGTAATTAATAAGCCAGTTATTATGTGATATGCATGGAAAATAAAGTGATAATTTTGGTGGCGTGAAAGTTAAAAAGTACATTCCAAGCATGTTCTATGATACTGAGTACCACGAAAGCTTGTGTAGAAAGTGTATATGTGTCAGGGTGTGGAGTTTCTTTTAAATCTACATCATGTGCAACAATATTGACATATTTCCAGTAGGATGAATTTCGCCTTAGTTATATCATTTATACTTTTGTAAGCGACATCTATAAATGCGTGTTTCATAACCCCAATACTAACATGGGTGTTTCTGCTGTTCCAACTTGTCCTTCCTAATTATATGGCACTTATATATATCATACTTGGATCGCACAATAAGCAATAATGGGCAAGCAGGTAACATTTTGATTCCACCCCCCCCCTAACGCGGCCCTAATTTTAGTGAAATGTTGGCCATCATAGGAAGCAAGTTGTCCACACACTTCTAATAATCAGGCATCTAGCTCCTATTTTTTTATAGCAACATCCATACACTAACTGAGACAAGAAGAACAATTGAGAATCTACATAAATATACCACGAAAGTAACAGAGAATATCATAACAGTGTGTGACTCTCCAAATGTGCAGCGACCGCAATGATCCAAATTAGTTCATTTTTAGCCATAAAAATTAAAACTGGTCACCTAAGAGAAGGGTCATATGTTGAAATTGTGTACATGGACTGGCATGCTATCATTTTCAACGATCATGTGCTTTTCAACTGTAATATAACCGAATCATACCGAAGTTTGCACAAGGCAAGGCAGCTTTAACTAATTGTAGGCTGACGTCAACTACTCTGACAAGAAGCTGTTTTTACCACTGGTATTTTGTACGTTATATCCGTATATTTAACATCAGAAATGTTTGTTAGTACCCTTGTAAGAATTTGGCGATGTTTGAATAAAATATGATTAGGACAATGGACTCGTTGATGTACTTGGAGAGATACTGGGTGCCACAACTGTCAACAACCTTTATCACGTGTCTTGGATGTCCTTGTCAAACGTTTGTTTCTTTCTGAAATTAACTATTTTGCCAGTAGTATCTCTTGTTTCCAATAATGTGTGTACATCAGCGAAATATATAGTGGCCAAGTAATTGACGTGTGGCGATGTTTGGACACTCTGTATCAAGCAGAGATCTGCGCCTGTGTAAAAGTATGGTTATTTTAAGGGGGGTTAGGACAACAATTTGTCTGACGCAAGATACACGTTCCACTGGGCAACTCAGTTTTGGTTTCATAATGTACTATGTATATACCTCAATTTACACCCAGCATTTTAGCCCGTTATCTACAATATAATTGTAGTTACCACCAAAAGACGCCTCTGTGCCTTTCAATATTGTGAATATTGTTGAAATGCCTGGCTTGTGCTTTTGACACCTACTGGTGTCGTACACGAGTGACATATAGTTCATGATTGCATCAGATTATTTAGCATAGTTTGTGGGCATTACATAATAAAAAAATTCGTGAAGATTTGCAAAGTGCATGTCCAATAAAATGCTGCTTAAAATAATGATTTTGTGTATTTTTTTGCAAAAGGATACAACATGTTATGAAAAATTACTGAAAAATATATTTCGTTAATATTCTATATATTTTATTCCCATATCGGTAAGATACTGTGTACTGTATGCTGTGCCAATTCATACCAGGCAAACGTCGTATGTAATATAAAGTACCGAATAAGCATGTTTAAACCAACTCAAGGCGCTGTTTAGCTTGGAGGTGTGCACAGTTTGATGACGCATATTTTAATTGTTACTGAGACAGTGTAAATTTCCCTTTGTGGTTAATCTAGATATATGTATAGCTTGATATAAATCTAACTTTCGTGAAGATTTGCAAGATTCAGGAGATCTATTTGGGGTAAGACCACATTAAGGATTCGTCTGCCATTACCCACCGAAAGAGTGCCCTTGAAAATACCGTTTTGGTGTCATGTGTGAATTTTGTTCGAGCACTTTGGCATGGCACATGTCAGTCCAGTGAATACTGAATGTACTACTACATTAGATCTTTCACGAGGTAGCAATAAACATACGCTAGTCGCTCGCGTATTCGCACAGTCGGCTATTTTGCAGAACGCACCAATATTTCAAAATCTTCACCAGATTGGGGCGAAATTGAGGGGTGTCAGGTTTGGGTGGATTTTTCTGAAAACTGAAGTATGAGAATTTTACGAGTATTCCCCAGCACTTGTGTCAATGGAGGTTAAATATACTGTGAAATTTTCAAGAAAATTTTTCCCCAAATTTAGCAGAAAATGAAGGAAACGTTGTGATGGCCGCCTATGTAAAATTTAAATGTGGTCTTACCCAAAATTAGAGATACGCCCGTTTTATCAAAAAAACTGCCCAAATGTGATTTGAGCGACGGGTGATGGTTTTTCGGCTGTATTTGGAAGCTGGTGTAGACCAGAATATCGTGCAGCTATTGCATACTGTTAGTATTACACCTAAAATAAGTTTTAAAAGTAATTAATAAGCCAGTTATTATGTGATATGCATGGAAAATAAAGTGATAATTTTGGTGGCGTGAAAGTTAAAAAGTACATTCCAAGCATGTTCTATGATACTGAGTACCACGAAAGCTTGTGTTGAAAGTGTATATGTGTCAGGGTGTGGAGTTTCTTTTAAATCTACATCATGTGCAACAATATTGACATATTTCCAGTAGGATGAATTTCGCCTTAGTTATATCATTTATACTTTTGTAAGCGACATCTATAAATGCGTGTTTCATAACCCCAATACTAACATGGGTGTTTCTGCTGTTCCAACTTGTCCTTCCTAATTATATGGCACTTATATATATCATACTTGGATCGCACAATAAGCAATAATGGGCAAGCAGGCAACATTTTGATTCCACCCCCCCCTAACGCGGCCCTAATTTTAGTGAAATGTTGGCCACCATAGGAAGCAAGTTGTCCACACACTTCTACTAATCAGGCATCTAGCTCCTATTTTTTATTGCAACATCCATACACTAACTGAGACAAGAAGAACAATTGAGAATCTACATAAATATACCACGAATGTAACAGAGAATATCATAACAGTGTACAACTCTCCACATGTGCAGCGACCGCAATGATCCGAATTAGTTCATTTTTAGCCATAAAAATTAAAACTGGTCACCTAAGAGAAGGGTCATATGTTGAAATTGTGTACATGGACTGGCATGCTATCATTTTCAACGATCATGTGCTTTTCAACTGTAATATAACCGAATCATACCGAAGTTTGCAGAAGGCAAGGCAGCTTAAAGTAATTGAAGGCTGACGTCAACTACTCTGACAAGAAGCTGTTTTTACCACTGGTATTTTGTACGTTATATCCGTATATTTAACATCAGAAATGTTTGTTAGTACCCTTGTAAGAATTTGGCGATGTTTGAATAAAATATGATTAGGACAATGGACTCGTTGATGTACTTGGAGAGATACTGGGTGCCACAACTGTCAACAACCTTTATCACGTGTCTTGGATGTCCTTGTCAAACGTTTGTTTCTTTCTGAAATTAACTATTTTGCCAGTAGTATCTCTTGTTTCCAATAATGTGTGTACATCAGCGAAATATATAGTGGCCAAGTAATTGACGTGTGGCGATGTTTGGACACTCTGTATCAAGCAGAGATCTGCGCCTGTGTAAAAGTATGGTTATTTTAAGGGGGGTTAGGACAACAATTTGTGTGACGCAAGATACACGTTCCACTGGGCATCTCAGTTTTGGTTTCATAATGTACTATGTATATACCTCAATTTACACCCAGCATTTTAGCCCGTTATCTACAATATAATTGTAGTTACCATCAAAAGACGCCTCTGTGCCTTTCAATATTGTGAATATTGTTTAAATGCCTGGCTTGTGCTTTTGACACCTACTGTTGTCGTACACGAGTGACATATAGTTCACGATTGCATCAGATTATTTAGCATAGTTTGTGGGCATTACATAATAAAAAAATTCGTGAAGATTTGCAAAGTGCATGTCCAATAAAATGCTGCTTAAAATAATGATTTTGTGTATTTTTTTGCAAAAGGATACATTTTATGAAAAATTACAAAAAAATATATTTCGTTAATATTCTATATATTTTATTCCCATATCGGTAAGATACTGTGTTGGCCTGTATGCTGTGCTCAGTACCATTCATACCAGGCAAACGTCGTATGTAATATAAAGTACCGAATAAGCATGTTTAAACCAACTCAAGGCGCTGTTTAGCTTGGAGGTGTGCACAGTTTGATGACGCATATTTTAATTGTTATTGAGACAGTGTAAATTTCCCTTTGTGGTTAATCTAGTTATATGTATAGCTTGATATAAATCTAACTTTCGTGAAGATTTGCAAGATTCAGGAGATCTATTTGTGGTAAGACCACATTAAGGATTCGTCCGCCATTACCGACCGAAAGAGTGCCCTTGAAAATACCGTGTTGGTGTCATGTGTGAATTTTGTTCGAGCACTTTGGCATGGCACATGTCAGTCCAGTGAATACTGAATGTACTACTACATTAGATCTTTCACGAGGTAGCAATAAACATACGCTAGTCGCTCGCGTATTCGCACAGTCGGCTATTTTGCAGAACGCACCAATATTTCAAAATCTTCACCAGATTGGGGCGAAATTGAGGGGTGTAAGGTTTGGGTGGATTTTTCTGAAAACTGAAGTATGAGAATTTTACGAGTATTCCCCAGCACTTGTGTCAATGGAGGTTAAATATACTGTGAAATTTTCAAGAACATTTTTCCACAAATTTAGCAGAAAATGAAGGAAACGTTGTGATGGCCGCCTATGTAAAATTTAAATGTGGTCTTACCCAAAATTAGAGATACGCCCGTTTTATCACAAAAACTGCCCAAATGTGATTTGAGCGACGGGTGATGGTTTTTCGGCTGTATTTGGAAGCTGGTGTAGACCAGAATATCGTGCAGCTATTGCATACTGTTAGTATTACACCTAAAAGAAGTTTTAAAAGTAATTAATAAGCCAGTTATTATGTGATATGCATGGAAAATAAAGTGATAATTTTGGTGGCGTGAAAGTTAAAAAGTACATTCCAAGCATGTTCTATGATACTGAGTACCACGAAAGCTTGTGTAGAAAGTGTATATGTGTCAGGGTGTGGAGTTTCTTTTAAATCTACATCATGTGCAACAATATTGACATAGCTGTAATATAACCGAATCATACCGAAGTTTGCACTAGGCAAGGCAGCTTAAACTAACTGTAGGCTGACGTCAACTACTCTGACAAGAAGCTGTTTTTACCACTGGTATTTTGTACGTTATATCCATATATTTAACATCAGAAATGTTTGTTAGTACCCTTGTATGAATTTGGCGATATTTGAATAAAATATGATTAGGACAATGGACTCGTTGATGTACTTGGAGAGATACTGGGTGCCACAACTGTCAACAACCTTTATCACGTGTCTTGGATGTCCTTGTCAAACGTTTGTTTCTTTCTGAAATTAACTATTTTGCCAGTAGTATCTTTTGTTTCCAATAATGTCTGTACATCAGCGAAATACATTGTGGCTAAGTAATTGACGTGTGACGATGTTTGGACACTCTGTATCAAGGAGAGATCTGCGCCTGTATAAAAGTATGGTTATTTTAAGGGGGTTAGGACAACAATTTGTGTGACGCAAGATATACGTTCCACTGGGCACCCCAGTTTTGGTTTCATAATGTACTATGTATATACCTCAATTTACACCCAGCATTTTAGCCCGTTATCTACAATATAATTGTAGTTACCATCAAAAGACGCCTCTGTGCCGTTCAATATTGTGAATATTGTTGAAATGCCTGGCTTGTGCTTTTGACACCTACTGGTGTCGTACACGAGTGACATATAGTTCACGTTTGCATCAGATTATTTAGCATAGATTGTGGGCATTACGTAATACAAAAATTCGTGAAGATTTGCAACGTGCATGTCCAATAAAATGCTGCTTAAAATAATGATTTTGTGTATTTTTTGCAAAAGAATACATTTTATGAAAAATTACAAAAAAATATATTTCGTTAATATTCTATATATTTTATTCCCATATCGGTAAGATACTGTGTTGGCCTGTATGCTGTGCTCAGTACCATTCATACCAGGCAAACGTCGTATGTAATATAAAGTACCGAATAAGCATGTTTAAACCAACTCAAGGCGCTGTTTAGCTTGGAGGTGTGCACAGTTTGATGACGCATATTTTAATTGTTACTGAGACAGTGTAAATTTCCCTTTGTGGTTAATCTAGTTATATGTATAGCTTGATATAAATCTAACTTTCGTGAAGATTTGCAAGATTCAGGAGATCTATTTGGGGTAAGACCACATTAAGGATTCGTCCGCCATTACCCACCGAAAGAGTGCTCTTGAAAATACCGTTTTGGTGGCATGTGTGAATTTTGTTCGAGCACTTTGGCATGGCACATGTCAGTCCAGTGAATATTAAATGTACTACTACATTAGATCTTTCACGAGGTAGCAATAAACATACGCTAGTCGCTCGAGTATTCGCACAGTGGCTATTTTGCAGAACGCACCAATATTTCAAAATCAAATAACCCCATTTCTAACGTGGGTGTTTCTGCTGTTCCAACTTGTCCTTCCTAATTATATGGCACTGATATGTATATCATACTTGGATCGCACAATAAGCAATAATGGGCAAGCAGGCAACATTTTGATTCCACCCCCCCCCCTAACGCGGACCTAATTTTAGTGAAATGTTGGCCATCATAGGAAGCAAGTTGTCCACACACTTCTACTAATCAGGCATCTAGCACCTATTTTTTATAGCAACATCCATACACTAACTGAGACAAGAAGAACAATTGAGAATCTACATAAATATACCACGAATGTAGCAGAGAATATCATAACAGTGTGTGACTCTCCACATGTGCAGCGACCGCAATGATCCGAATTAGTTCATTTTAGCCATAAAAATTAAAACTGGTCACGTAAGAGAAGGGTCATATGTTGAAATTGTGTGCATGGACCGGCATGCTATCATTTTCAACGATCATGTGCTTTTCAGCTGTAATATAACCGAATCATACCAAAGTTCGCACAAGGCAAGGCAGCTTAAACTAACTGTAGGCTGACGTCAACTACTCTGACAAGAAGCTGTTTTTTTTACTGGTATTTTGTACGTTATATCCGTATATTTAACATCAGAAATGTTTGTTAGTACCCTTGTAAGAATTTGGCGATGTTTGAATAAAATATGATTAGGACAATGGACTCGTTGATGTACTTGGAGAGATTCTGGGTGCCACAACTGTCAAAAACCTTTATCACGTGTCTTGGATGTCCTTGTCAAACGTTTGTTTCTTTCTGAAATTAATTATTTTGCCAGTAGTATCTCTTGTTTCCAATAATGTATGCACATCAGCGAAATATATAGTGGCCAAGTAATTGACGTGTGGCGATGTTTGGACACTCTGTATCAAGCAGAGATCTGCGCCTGTGTAAAAGTATGGCTATTTTAAGGGGGGTTAGGACAACAATTTGTGCGACGCAAGATACACGTTCCACTGGGCATCCAAGTTTTGGTTTCATAATATACTATGTATATACTTCAATTTACACCCAGCATTTTAGCCCGTTATCTACAATATAATTGTAGTTACCATCAAAAGACGCCTCTGTGCCTTTCAATATTGTGAATATTGTTGAAATGCCTGGCTTGTGCTTTTGACACCTGCTGATGTCGTACACGAGTGACATATAGTTCATGATTGCATCATATTATTTAGCATAGTTCGTGGGCATTACGTTATACCAAAATTCGTGAAGATTTGCAATGTGCATGTCCAATAAAATGCTGCTTAAAATAATGATTTTGTGCACACACAAAAAACATTTTACGAAAAATAAAAAATAAAAATATTTCGTTAATATTCTATATATTTTATTCCTATATCGGTAAGATACTGTGTTGGCCTGTATGCTGTGCTCGGTACCATTCATATCAAGCAAACGTTGTATATAATATATAAAGTACCGAATAAGCTTGTTTAAACCAACTCAAGGCGCTGTTTAGCTTGGAGGTGTGCATAGTTTGATGACGCATATTTTAATTGTTATTGAGACAGTGTAAATTTCCGTTTGTGGTTAATCTAGTTATATGTATAGCTTGATATAAATCTAACTTTCGTGAAGATTTGCAAGATTCAGGAGATCTATTTGGGGTAAGACCACATTAAGGATTCGTCTGCCATTACCCACCGAAAGAGTGCTCTTGAAAATACCGTTTTGGTGGCATGTGTGAATTTTGTTCGAGCACTTTGGCATGGCACATGTCAGTCCAGTGAATATTAGATGTACTACTACATTAGATCTTTCACGAGGTAGCAATAAACATACGCTAGTCGCTCGAGTATTCGCACAGTGGCTATTTTGCAGAACGCACCAATATTTCAAAATCAAATAACCCCATTACTAACGTGGGTGTTTCTGCTGTTCCAACTTGTCCTTCCTAATTATATGGCACTGATATTTATATCATACTTTGATCGCACAATAAGCAATAATGGGCAAGCAGGCAACATTTTGATTCCACCCCCCCCCTAACGCGGACCTAATTTTAGTGAAATGTTGGCCATCATAGGAAGCAAGTTGTCCACACACTTCTACTAATCAGGCATCTAGCACCTATTTTTTATAGCAACATCCATACACTAACTGAGACAAGAAGAACAATTGAGAATCTACATAAATATACCACGAAAGTAACAGAGAATATCATAACAGTGTGTGACTCTCCAAATGTGCAGCGACCGCAATGATCCAAATTAGTTCATTTTTAGCCATACAATTTAAACTGGTCACCTAAGAGAAGGGTCATATGTTGAAATTGTGTACATGGACTGGCATGCTATCATTTTCAACGATCATGTGCTTTTTAGCTGTAATATAACCGAATCATACCGAAGTTTGCACAAGGCAAGGCAGCTTAAACTAATTGTAGGCTGACGTCAACTACTCTGACAAGAAGCTGTTTTTACCACTGGTATTTTGTACGTTATATCCGTATATTTAACATCATAAATGTTTGTTAGTACCCTTGTAAGAATTTGGCGATGTTTGAATAAAATATGATTAGGACAATGGACTCGTTGATGTACTTGGAGAGATACTGGGTGCCACAACTGTCAACAACCTTTATCACGTGTCTTGGATGTCCTTGTGAAACGTTTGTTTCTTTCTGAAATTAACTATTTTGCCAGTAGTATCTCTTGTTTCCAATAATGTGTGTACATCAGCGAAAAATATAGTGGCCAAGTAATTGACGTGTGGCGATGTTTGGACACTCTGTATCAAGCAGAGATCTGCGCCTGTGTAAAAGTATGGTTATTTTAAGGGGGGTTAGGACAGCAATTTGTGTGACGCAAGATACACGTTCCACTGGGCATCTCAGTTTTGGTTTCATAATGTACTATGTATATACCTCAATTTACACCCAGCATTTTAGCCCGTTATCTACAATATAATTGTAGTTAACATCAAAAGACGCCTCTGTGCCTGTCAATATTGTGAATATTGTTGAAATGCCTGGCTTGTGCTTTTGACACCTACTGGTGTCGTACACGAGTGACATATAGTTCATGATTGCATCAGATTATTTAGCATAGTTTGTGGGCATTAAACAATACAAAAATTCGTGAAGATTTGCAAAGTGCATGTCCAATAAAATGCTGCTTAAAATAATGATTTTGTGTATTTTTTTGCAAAAGGATACATTTGATGAAAAATTACTGAAAAATATATTTCGTTAATATTCTATATATTTTATTCCCATATCGGTAAGATACTGTGTTGGCCTGTATGCTGTGCTCAGTACCATTCATACCAGGCAAACGTCGTATATAATATAAAGTACCGAATAAGCATGTTTAAACCAACTCAAGGCGCTGTTTAGCTTGGAGGTGTGCACAGTTTGATGACGTATATTTTAATTGTTACTGAGACAGTGTAAATTTCCCTTTGTTGTTAATCTAGTTATATGTATATCTTGATATAAATCTAACTTTCGTGAAGATTTTGAAGATTCAGGAGATTCATTTTAAATAGGTACACCATTAAGGATTCGTCCGCCACACCCACCGAAAGAGCCCTGAAAATACCGTTTTATGTGTCATGTGTGAATTTTTCGAACACTTTGGCATGGTACATGTCAGTCCAGGTGAATACTGGAACGTACCTACTACATTAGATCTTCACGAGGTAGCACAACATACGCCAGTCGCTCAAGCAGTATTCGCACAGTGGCTATTTTGCAGAACGCACCAATATTTCAAAATCCGTCACCAGATTGGGGCGAAATTGAGGGGGTGCTCAGGGTTTGGGTGGATTTTTCTGAAAACTGAGGTATGAGAATTTTACGAGTTTTCCATAGCACTTGTGTCAATGGAGGTTAAATATGCTGTGAAATTTTCAAGAAAATTGTTCGTCAAATTTAGCAGGAAATGAAGGAAACGTTATAATGGCTGCCTATGTAAAATTTAAATGTGGTCTTACCCCAAATTAGAAATACACCCGTTTTATCACAAAAACTGCCAAAATGTGATTTGAGCGACGGGTGATGGTTTTTCGGCTGTATTTGGAAGCTGGTGTAGACCAGAATATCGTGCAGCTATTGCATACTGTTAGTATTACACCTAAAAGAAGTTTTAAAAGTAATTAATAAGCCAGTTATTATGTGATATGCATGGAAAATAAAGTGATAATTTTGGTGGCGTGAAAGTTAAAAAGTACATTCCAAGCATGTT
>CM034541.1:17953772-18024052 GCA_020002185.1 Paraescarpia echinospica
TGATACTGAGTACTACGAAAGCTTGTGTAAAAGTGTATATGTGTCATGGTGTGGAGTTTCTTTTAAATCTACATCATGTGCAACAATATTGACATATTTCCAGTAGGATGAATTTCGCCTTAGTTATATCATTTATATTTTTGTAAGCGACATCTATAAATGCGTGTTTCATAACCCCAATACTAACGTGGGTGTTTCTGCTGTTCCAACTTGTCCTTCCTAATTATATGGCACTTATATATATCATACTTGGATCGCACAATAAGCAATAATGGGCAAGCAGGCAACATTATGATTCCACCCCACCCCCCTAACGCGGCCCTAATTTTAGTGAAATGTTGGCCACCATAGGAAGCAAGTTGTCCACACACTTCTACTAATCAGGCATCTAGCACCTATTTTTTATAGCAACATCCATACACTAATTGAGACAAGAAGAACAATTGAGAATCTACATAAATATACCACGAAAGTAACAGAGAATATCATAACAGTGTGTGACTCTCCAAATGTGCAGCGACCGCAATGATCCAAATTAGTTCATTTTTAGCCATACAATTTAAACTGGTCACCTATAGCACATATGTTGAAATCTGTGTATTAATGGACTGGCATGCTATCATTTTCTAACGATCATGCGCTTCTTCAGCCGTAATATAACCGAATCATAAATTCGAAGTTTTGCACAAGGCAAGGCAGCTTAAACTAATTGTAGGCTGACGTCAACTACTCTGGACAAGAAGCTGTTTTACCACTGGTGCATTTTGTACGTTATATCCGTATATATTTAACATCGTCGTTTGTTAATACCCCTGTAAGAATTTCATGATGTTTGAATAAAATATGATTAGACAATGGACTCGTTGATGTACTGAGAGATACTGCGCCACTAACCGTCAACAACCTTATCACGTGTCTTGATGTCCTTGTCAAACGTTTGCTCTTTTCTGAAATTAACTATTTTGCCAGTAGTATCTCTTGTTTCCAATAATGTGTGTACATCAACGAAATATATATGGCCAAGTAATTGACGTGGCGATGTTTGGACACTCTGTATCAAGCAGAGATCTGCGCCTGTGTAAAAGTATGGTTATTTTAAGGGGGGGTTAGGACAACAATTTTTGTGACGCAAGATACACGTTCCACTGGGCATCTCAGTTTTCATTTCATAATGTACTATGTATATACCTCAATTTACACCCAGCATTTTAGCCTGTTATCTACAATATAATTGTAGTTACCATCAAAAGACGACTCTGTGCCTTTCAATATTGTGAATATTATTGAAATGCCTGGCTTGTGCTTTTGACACCTACTGGTGTCGTACACGAGTGACATATAGTTCATGATTGCATCAGATTATTTAGCATAGTTTGTTGGCATTACATAACACAAAAATTCGTGAAGATTTGCAAAGTGCATGCCCAATAAAAGCTGCTTAAAATAATGATTTTGTGTATTTTTTTGCAAAAGGATACAACATTTTATTAAAAATTACAAAAACAATATTTCGTTAATATTCTATATATTTTATTCCCATATCGGTAAGATACTGTGTTGGCCTGTATGCTGTGCTCAGTACCATTCATACCAGGCAAACGTCGTATGTAATATAAAGTACCGAATAAGCATGTTTAAACCAACTCAAGGCGCTGTTTAGCTTGGAGGTGTGCACAGTTTGATGACGCATATTTTAATTTATTATTGAGACAGTGTAAATTTCCCTTTGTGGTTAATCTAGTTATATGTATAGCTTGATATAAATCTAACTTTCGTGAAGATTTGCAAGATTCAGGAGATCTATTTAGAAATACGCCCGTGTTATCACAAAAACTGCCAAAATGTGATTTGAGCGACGGGTGATGGTTTTTCGGCTGTATTTGGAAGCTGGTGTAGACCAGAATATCGTAAAAGTAGCTATTGCATACTGTTAGTATTTCATTACATCAGAAGTTTTAAAAGTAATTAATAAGCCAGTTATTAAGTGATATGCATGGAAAATAAAGTGATAATTTTGGTGGCGTGAAAGTTAAAAAGTACATTCCAAGCATGTTCTATGATATTGAGTACCACGAAAGCTTGTGTAAAAAGTATATATGTGTCAGGGTGTGGAGTTTCTTTTAAATCTACATCATGTGCAACGATATTGACATATTTCCAGTAGGATGAATTTCGCCTTAGTTATATCATTTATATTTTGTAAGCGACATCTATAAATGCGTGTTTCATAACCCTACTACTAACGTGGGTGTTTCTGCTGTTCCAACTTGTCCTTCCTCATTATATGGCACTTATATATATCATACTTGGATCGCACAATAAGCAATAATGGGCAAGCAGGCAATATTATGATTCCACCCCACCCCCCTAACGCGGCCCTAATTTTAGTTAAATGTTGGCCACCATAGGAAGCAAGTTGTCCACACACTTCTACTAATCAGGCATCTAGCACCTATTTTGTATAGCAACATCCATACACTAACTGAGACAAGAAGAACAGTTGAGAATCTACATAAATATACCACGAATGTAACAGAGGATATCATAACAGTGTGTGACTCTCCAAATGTGCAGCGACCACAATGATCCAAATTAGTTCATTTTTAGCCATAAAATTACAAAACCACCACCTAAGAGATGGGCCTACAAGCTGAAATTGTGTACATGGACTGGCATGCTATCATTATTTTCAACGATCATGTGCTTTCAGCCGTAATATAAACTGAATCATACCGGAAGTTTGTACAAGGCAGCTTAAATCCAATTGTAGGCTTCTGGACGTCAATCACTCTGACAAGAAGCTGTTTCTACCAATCGGTATTTTGTACGTTATATCTCGTATTTAACATCAGAAATGTTTGTTAATAATTCCTGTAAGAATTTCTAAGGATGTTGAATAAAAATATGATTAGGACAATGGACTCTGCTTTTGATGCAATTCTTGGAGAGATACTGGTGCCATAACTGTCAACAACCATTGTCACGTGTCTTCGATGTCCTTGTCAAACGTTTGTTTCTTTCTGAAATTAACTATTTTGCCAGTAGTATCTCTTGTTTCCAATAATGTGTGTACATCAGCGAAATATATAGTGGCCAAGTAATTGACGTGTGGCGATGTTTGGACACTCTGTATCAAGCAGAGATCTGCGCCTGTGTAAAAGTATGGTTATTTTAAGGGGGGGTTAGGACAAAAAATTTTGTGACGCAAGATACACGTTCCACTGGGCATCTCAGTTTTCATTTCATAATGTACTATGTATATACCTCAATTTACACCCAGCATTTTAGCCCGTTATCTACAATATAATTGTAGTTACCATCAAAAGACGACTCTGTGCCTTTCAATATTGTGAATATTGTTGAAATGCGTGGCTTGTGCTTTTGACACCTACTGGTGTCGTACACGAGTGACATATAGTTCAAGGATTTAATTGTGATTATTTAGCATAGTTTTGTTGGCATTTCATAACACAAAAATTCGTGAAGATTTTGCAAAAGTGCATGCCCAATAAAAGCTGCTTAAAATAATGATTTTGTGCATTTTGCAAAAGGATACAACATTTCCATTAAAAATTACAAAACAATATTCTAAGCACATTCTATATATTTTATTCCCATATCGGTAAGATACTGTGTTGGCCTGTATGCTGTGCTCAGTACCATTCATACCAGGCAAACGTCGTATGTAATATAAAGTACCGAATAAGCATGTTTAAACCAACTCAAGGCGCTGTTTAGCTTGGAGGTGTGCACAGTTTGATGACGCATATTTTAATTGTTACTGAGGCAGTGTAAATTTCCCTTTGTGGTTAATCTAGTTATATGTATAGCTTGATATAAATCTAACTTTCGTGAAGATTTGCAAGATTCAGGAGATCTATTTAGAAATACGCCCGTGTTATCACAAAAACTGCCAAAATGTGATTTGAGCGACGGGTGATGGTTTTTCGGCTGTATTTGGAAGCTGGTGTAGACCAGAATATCGTGCAGCTATTGCATACTGTTAGTATTACACCTAAAAGAAGTTTTAAAAGTAATTAATAAGCCAGTTATTATGTGATATGCATGGAAAATAAAATGATAATTTTGGTGGCGTGAAAGTTAAAAAGTACATTCCAAGCATGTTCTATGATATTGAGTACCACGAAAGCTTGTGTAAAAAGTATATATGTGTCAGGGTGTGGAGTTTCTTTTAAATCTACATCATGTGCAACGATATTGACATATTTCCAGTAGGATGAATTTCGCCTTAGTTATATCATTTATATTTTTGTAAGCGACATCTATAAATGCGTGTTTCATAACCCCAATACTAACGTGGGTGTTTCTGCTGTTCCAACTTGTCCTTCCTAATTATATGGCACTTATATATATCATACTTGGATCGCACAATAAGCAATAATGGGCAAGCAGGCAACATTATGATTCCACCCCACCCCCCTAACGCGGCCCTAATTTTAGTGAAATGTTGGCCACCATAGGAAGCAAGTTGTCCACACACTTCTACTAATCAGGCATCTAGCACCTATTTTTTATAGCAACATCCATACACTAACTGAGACAAGAAGAACAATTGAGAATCTACATAAATATACCACGAATGTAACAGAGAATATCATAACAGTGTGTGACTCTCCAAATGTGCAGCGACTGCAATGATCCAAATTAGTTCATTTTTAGCCATAAAAATTAAAACTGGTCACCTAAGAGAAGGGTCATATGTTGAAATTGTGTACATGGACTGGCATGCTATCATTTTCAACGATCATGTGCTTTTCAGCTGTAATATAACCGAATCATACCGAAGTTTGTACAAGGCAAGGCAGCTTAAACTAATTGTAGGCTGACGTCAACTACTCTGACAAGAAGCTGTTTTTTTCTACTGGTGTTTTGTACGTTATATCCGTATATTTAACATCAGAAATGTTTGTTAGTACCCTTGTAAGAATTTGGCGATGTTTGAATAAAATATGATTAGGACAATGGACTCGTTGATGTACTTGGAGAGATACTGGGTGCCACAACTGTCAACAACCTTTATCACGTGTCTTGATGTCCTTGTCAAACGTTTGTTTCTTTCTGAAATTAACTATTTTGCCAGTAGTATCTCTTGTTTCCAATAATGTGTGTACATCAGCGAAATATATAGTGGCCAAGTAATTGACGTGTGGCGATGTTTGGACACTCTGTATCAAGCAGAGATCTGCGCCTGTGTAAAAGTATGGCTATTTTAAGGGGGGTTAGGACAACAATTTGTGCGACGCAAGATACACGTTCCACTGGGCATCCCAGTTTTGGTTTCATAATGTACTATGTATATACCTCAATTTACACCCAGCATTTTAGCCCGTTATCTACAATATAATTGTAGTTACCATCAAAAGACGACTCTGTGCCTTTCAATATTGTGAATATTGTTGAAATGCCTGGCTTGTGCTTTTGACACCTACTGGTGTCGTACACGAGTGACATATAGTTCATGATTGCATCAGATTATTTAGCATAGTTTGTTGGCATTACATAATACAAAAATTCGTGAAGATTTGCAAAGTGCATGCCCAATAAAAGCTGCTTAAAATAATGTACTACTACATTAGATCTTTCACGAGGTAGCAATAAACATACGCTAGTCGCTCGCGTATTCGCACAGTGGCTATTTTGCAGAACGCACCAATATTTCAAAATCCGTCACCAGATTGGGGCGAAATTGAGGGGTGTCAGGTTTGGGTGGATTTTTCTGAAAACTGAGGTATGAGAATTTTACGAGTTTTCTCCAGCACTTGTGTCAATGGAGGTTAAATATGCTGTGAAATTTTCAAGAAAATTGTTCGTCAAATTTAGCAGGAAATGAAGGAAACGTTATAATGGCCGCTAATGTAAAATTTAAATGTGGTCTTACCCCAAATTAGAAATACGCCCGTTTTATCACAAAAACTGCCAAAATGTGATTTGAGTGACGGGTGATGGTTTTTCGGCTGTATTTGGAAGCTGGTGTAAGCCAGAATATCGTGCAGCTATTGCATACTGTTAGTATTACATCTAAAAGAAGTTTTAAAAGTAATTAATAAGCCAGTTATTATGTGATATGCATGGAAAATAAAGTGATAATTTTGGTGGCGTGAAAGTTAAAAAGTACATTCCAAGCATGTTCTATGATACTGAGTACCACGAAAGCTTGTGTAAAAAGTGTATATGTGTCAGGGTGTGGAGTTTCTTTTAAATCTACATCATGTGCAACAATATTGACATATTTCCAGTAGGATGAATTTCGCCTTAGTTATATCATTTATATTTTTGTAAGCGACATCTATAAATGCGTGTTTCATAACCCCAATACTAACGTGGGTGTTTCTGCTGTTCCAATTTGTCCTTCCTAATTATATGGCACTTATATATATCATACTTGGATCGCACAATAAGCAATAATGGGCAAGCAGGCAACATTTTGATTCCACCCCACCCCCCTAACGCGGCCCTAATTTTAGTGAAATGTTGGCCACCATAGGAAGCAAGTTGTCCACACACTTCTACTAATCAGGCATCTAGCACCCATTTTTTATAGCAACATCCATACACTAACTGAGACAAGAAGAACAGTTGAGAATCTACATAAATATACCACGAATGTAACAGAGAATATCATAACAGTGTGTGACTCTCCAAATGTGCAGCGACCGCAATGATCCAAATTAGTTCATTTTTAGCCATAAAAATTAAAACTGGTCACCTAAGAGAAGGGTCATATGTTGAAATTGTGTACATGGACTGGCATGCTATCATTTTCAACGATCATGTGCTTTTCAGCTGTAATATAACCGAATCATACCGAAGTTTGCACAAGGCAAGGCAGCTTAAACAAATTGTAGGCTGACGTCAACTACTCTGACAAGAATCTGTTTTTACCACTGGTATTTTGTACGTTATATCCGTATATTTAACATCAAAAATGTTTGTTAGTACCCTTGTAAGAATTTGGTGATGTTTGAATAAAATATGATTAGGACAATGGACTCGTTGATGTACTTGGAGAGATACTGGGTGCCACAACTGTCAACAACCTTTATCACGTGTCTTGGATGTCCTTGTCAAACGTTTGTTTCTTTCTGAAATTAACTATTTTGCCAGTAGTATCTCTTGTTTCCAATAATGTGTGTACATCAGCGAAATACATAGTGGCCAAGTAATTGACGTGTGGCGATGTTTGGACACTCTGTATCAAGCAGAGATCTGCGCCTGTGTAAAAGTATGGTTATTTTAAGGGGGGTTAGGACAACAATTTGTGTGACGCAAGATTCACGTTCCACTGGGCATCTCAGTTTTGGTTTCATAATGTACTATGTATATACCTCAATTTAAACCCAGCATTTTAGCCCGTTATCTACAATATAATTGTAGTTACCATCAAAAGACGCCTCTGTGCCTTTCAATATTGTGAATATTGTTTAAAAGCCTGGCTTGTGCTTTGACACCTACTGGTGTCGTACACGAGTGACATATAGTTCACGATTGCATCAGATTATTTAGCATAGTTTGTGGGCATTACATAATACAAAAATTCGTGAAGATTTGCAAAGTGCATGTCCAATAAAATGCTGCTTAAAATAATGATTTTGTGTATTTTTTGCAAAAGGATACAACATTTTATGAAAAATTACCAAAAAATATATTTCGTTAATATTCTATTAATTTGATTCCCATATCGGTAAGATACTGTGTTGGCCTGCATGCTGTGCTCAGTACCAGTCATACCAGGCAAACGTCGTATGTAATATAAAGTACCGAATAAGCATGTTTAAACCAACTCAAGGCGCTGTTTAGCTTGGAGGTGTGCACAGTTTGATGACGCATATTTTAATTGTTACTGAGACAGTGTAAATTTCCCTTTGTGGTTAATCTAGTTATATGTATAGCTTGATATAAATCTAACTTTCGTGAAGATATGCAAGATTCAGGAGATCTATTTAAAATAGGGGTAAGACCACATTAAGGATTCGTCCGCCATTACCAACCGAAAGAGTGCCCTTGAAAATACCGTTTTGGTGTCATGTTTGAATTTTGTTCGAGCACTTTGGCATGGCACATGTCAGTCCAGTGAATACTGAATGTACTACTACATCAGATCTTTCACAAGGTAGCAATAAACATACGCTAGTCGCTCGGGTATTCGCACAGTGGCTATTTTGCAGAACGCACCAATATTTAAAAATCCGTCACCAGATTGGGGCGAAATTGAGGGGTGTCAGGTTTGGGTGGATTTTTCTGAAAACTGAGGTATGAGAATTTTACGAGTTTTCCACAGCACTTGTGTCAATGGAGGTTAAATATGCTGTGAAATTTTCAAGAAAATTGTTCGTCAAATTTAGCAGGAAATGAAGGAAACGTTATAATGGCCGCCTATGTAAAATTTAAATGTGGTCTTACCCCAAATTAGAAATACGCCCGTTTTATCACAAAAACTGCCAAAATGTGATTTGAGCGACGGGTGATGGTTTTTCGGCTGTATTTGGAAGCTGGTGTAGACCAGAATATCGTGCAGCTATTGCATACTGTTAGTATTACATCTAAAAGAAGTTTTAAAAGTAATTAATAAGCCAGTTATTATGTGATATGCATGGAAAATAAAGTGATAATTTTGGTCGCGTGAAAGTTAAAAAGTACATTCCAAGCATGTTCTATGATACTGAGTACCACGAAAGCTTGTGTAAAAAGTGTATATGTGTCAGGGTGTGGAGTTTCTTTTAAATCTACATCATGTGCAACAATATTGACATATTTCCAGTAGGATGAATTTCGCCTTAGTTATATCATTTATATTTTTGTAAGCGACATCTATAAATGCGTGTTTCATAACCCCAATACTAACGTGGGTGTTTCTGCTGTTCCAACTTGTCCTTCCTAATTATATGGCACTTATATATATCATACTTGGATCGCACAATAAGCAATAATAGGCAAGCAGGCAACATTTTGATTCCACCCCCCCCCTAACGCGGCCCTAATTTTAGTTAAATGTTGGCCACCATAGGAAGCAAGTTGTCCACACACTTCTACTAATCAGGCATCTATCACCTATTTTTTATAGCAACATTCATACACTAACTGAGACAAGAAGAACAATTGAGAATCTACATAAATATACCACGAATGTAACAGAGAATATCATAACAGTGTGTGACTCTCCAAATGTGCAGCGACCGCAATGATCCAAATTAGTTCATTTTTAGCCATACAAATTAAAACTGGTCACCTAAGAGAAGGGTCATATGTTGAAATTGTGTACATGGACTGGCATGCTATCATTTTCAACGATCATGTGCTTTTCAGCTGTAATATAACCGAATCATACCGAAGTTTGCACAAGGCAAGGCAGCTTAAACAAATTGTAGGCTGACGTCAACTACTCTGACAAGAAGCTGTTTTTACCACTGGTATTTTGTACGTTATATCCGTATATTTAACATCAAAAATGTTTGTTAGTACCCTTGTAAGAATTTGGTGATGTTTGAATAAAATATGATTAGGACAATGGACTCGTTGATGTACTTGGAGAGATACTGGGTGCCACAATTGTCAACAACCTTTATCACGTGTCTTGGATGTCCTTGTCAAACGTTTGTTTCTTTCTGAAATGAACTATTTTGCCAGTAGTATCTCTTGTTTCCAATAATGTGTGTACATCAGCGAAATATATAGTGGCCAAGTAATTGACGTGTGGCGATGTTTGGACACTCTGTATCAAGCAGAGATCTGCGCCTGTGTAAAAGTATGGTTATTTTAAGGGGGGTTAGGACAACAATTTGTGTGACGCAAGATTCACGTTCCACTGGGCATCTCAGTTTTGGTTTCATAATGTACTATGTATATACCTCAATTTAAACCCAGCATTTTAGCCCGTTATCTACAATATAATTGTAGTTACCATCAAAAGACGCCTCTGTGCCTTTCAATATTGTGAATATTGTTTAAAAGCCTGGCTTGTGCTTTGACACCTACTGGTGTCGTACACGAGTGACATATAGTTCACGATTGCATCAGATTATTTAGCATAGTTTGTGGGCATTACATAATACAAAAATTCGTGAAGATTTGCAAAGTGCATGTCCAATAAAATGCTGCTTAAAATAATGATTTTGTGTATTTTTTGCAAAAGGATACAACATTTTATGAAAAATTACCAAAAAATATATTTCGTTAATATTCTATTAATTTGATTCCCATATCGGTAAGATACTGTGTTGGCCTGCATGCTGTGCTCAGTACCAGTCATACCAGGCAAACGTCGTATGTAATATAAAGTACCGAATAAGCATGTTTAAACCAACTCAAGGCGCTGTTTAGCTTGGAGGTGTGCACAGTTTGATGACGCATATTTTAATTGTTACTGAGACAGTGTAAATTTCCCTTTGTGGTTAATCTAGTTATATGTATAGCTTGATATAAATCTAACTTTCGTGAAGATATGCAAGATTCAGGAGATCTATTTAAAATAGGGGTAAGACCACATTAAGGATTCGTCCGCCATTACCGACCGAAAGAGTGCCCTTGAAAATACCGTTTTGGTGTCATGTTTGAATTTTGTTCGATCACTTTGGCATGGCACATGTCAGTCCAGTGAATACTGAATGTACTACTACATCAGATCTTTCACAAGGTAGCAATAAACATACGCTAGTCGCTCGGGTATTCGCACAGTGGCTATTTTGCAGAACGCACCAATATTTAAAAATCCGTCACCAGATTGGGGCGAAATTGAGGGGTGTCAGGTTTGGGTGGATTTTTCTGAAAACTGAGGTATGAGAATTTTACGAGTTTTCCACAGCACTTGTGTCAATGGAGGTTAAATATGCTGTGAAATTTTCAAGAAAATTGTTCGTCAAATTTAGCAGGAAATGAAGGGAACGTTATAATGGCCGCCTATGTAAAATTTAAATGTGGTCTTACCCCTAATTAGAAATACGCCCGTTTTATCACAAAAACTGCCAAAATGTGATTTGAGCGACGGGTGATGGTTTTTCGGCTGTATTTGGAAGCTGGTGTAGACCAGAATATCGTGCAGCTATTGCATACTGTTAGTATTACATCTAAAAGAAGTTTTAAAAGTAATTAATAAGCCAGTTATTATGTGATATGCATGGAAAATAAAGTGATAATTTTGGTCGCGTGAAAGTTAAAAAGTACATTCCAAGCATGTTCTATGATACTGAGTACCACGAAAGCTTGTGTAAAAAGTGTATATGTGTCAGGGTGTGGAGTTTCTTTTAAATCTACATCATGTGCAACAATATTGACATATTTCCAGTAGGATGAATTTCGCCTTAGTTATATCATTTATATTTTTGTAAGCGACATCTATAAATGCGTGTTTCATAACCCCAATACTAACGTGGGTGTTTCTGCTGTTCCAACTTGTCCTTCCTAATTATATGGCACTTATATATATCATACTTGGATCGCACAATAAGCAATAATGGGCAAGCAGGCAACATTTTGATTCCACCCCCCCCCCTAACGCGGCCCTAATTTTAGTTAAATGTTGGCCACCATAGGAAGCAAGTTGTCCACACACTTCTACTAATCAGGCATCTATCGCCTATTTTTTATAGCAACATTCATACACTAACTGAGACAAGAAGAACAATTGAGAATCTACATAAATATACCACGAATGTAACAGAGAATATCATAACAGTGTGTGACTCTCCAAATGTGCAGCGACCGCAATGATCCAAATTAGTTCATTTTTAGCCATACAAATTAAAACTGGTCACCTAAGAGAAGGGTCATATGTTGAAATTGTGTACATGGACTGGCATGCTATCATTTTCAACGATCATGTGCTTTTCAGCTGTAATATAACCGAATCATACCGAAGTTTGCACAAGGCAAGGCAGCTTAAACAAATTGTAGGCTGACGTCAACTACTCTGACAAGAAGCTGTTTTTACCACTGGTATTTTGTACGTTATATCCGTATATTTAACATCAAAAATGTTTGTTAGTACCCTTGTAAGAATTTGGTGATGTTTGAATAAAATATGATTAGGACAATGGACTCGTTGATGTACTTGGAGAGAGACGCATCTTCTCAGGGGATCGGTGCAGTGCTACTGCAAATTCAAGATGGTGGCAGACGCCGTCCAGTCTGCTATGCTTCCCGATCACTCACAGAAACCGAGAAACGCTATGCAGTCATAGAGAAGAAAGCTCTTGCAGCAACCTGGGCTTGCGAGAAGTTCAGAGAGTATGTGATGGGGCTAAACTTCACGCTCGAGACTGATCGCAAACCTCTCTTGCCACTTCTGAAAACAACAGAGCTAGCCAACATGCCACCTGGCATCCAACGAGAGAAACGTCTACAGGACATTCGAGCGGCACAGAAAGCAGATGCTGGACCTTTTCGAGTTTCATGGAATTGCATATCTCATCGCAATTGACTATTACTCGAGATGGATTGAGATCAAGCAGCTTCGCGACCAAACATCAGAAAGTGTCATCACAACGCTGAAGGAACTGTTTGCCGTTCACGGCATACCAGATGTTGTCATGTCAGACAACGGGCCTCAATTCAGTGCTGATGCATTTCGACAGTTCGCAGCAACATATGGGTTCGTTCACACAACGAGCTCACCGCGATATCCGCAAGCCAATGGCGAGGCGGAGAGAGCTGTCCGTACCGTGAAAGCGTTGCTCAGGAAGAACGAAGACCATTACCTGGCTCTTCTCACATATCGGTCAACTCCCTTAAAGAATGGGCTATCCCCAGCCGAACTACTGATGGGAAGAAGGTTACGAACACAACTGCCAACACTCCCAAGCACGCTCCTGCCAAGGGTACAGACCGGTGACAGAGAGAAGGTCCGAACCAAAGAGGACACCTACAGATCCAACCAAACACGTACCTACAACAACCGACATAGGACACAGGAACTTCCTGTCCTATAGCCAGGTGACCAAGTATGGTTAAGGATCAGGACCGACAGGGCAGGATACTGAGACAGACACATCATCCTAGGTCGTATCTCGTGAGAACCGAATACGGCATCGTGCGACGTAACAGGAGAGTTCTGGTTCCTACTCCGGACGAACAACATGCGATGACCAGTCCGGTGAGAGGGCCACAGCCATCCTGCATCCCAGATGTGAGTGAAAGCAGATCGCGCGCACCTACTACGGAGACGACGCGATCATCACCACAGCACACCGACACTAGCCTAACCGGAGACACGGCCTCTCCATGTGTGATTGTGACCAGATCAGGAAGAGCTATAAAGCCGCCTGAACGTTTGAACTTATAGTCACCGAAGTTCACCATTGTCTAGAGACATTTGTGCAGGTGAACATGACTGTAGAGTACAGCATGTGAATGCGAACTCTGAGGGGTGGTGTAGAGTTACCCCACATTGGACTTGTATCATATGGGACGATTTGGTAGAACGCTGAATAAGGTCCCATGATGATTTGCGTGTTGACCACGCCATGTTGCTAAAATAAAACGTGTTTCACACAACGCCGTCTCTGTACTAACCCAGACAACAACACAACTACTATCGGTGCGAAGGCAACTAATCACGATACCGCTTCCTGGATTAACCCAGAATAGACTGCGGATGGCGAGTAGCAAAGGAACCATCCAGGGCGCTTGGAACGACCAGTGCTACTATGAACATTGTAAGTTGGCATTATTCAAGCTTTATTTAAGCTTTATTTACAACGATAGGGCCTAAAGACGGGACACAACCGCCTTGAATCTGCTAAAAGAATGACTAAAAGCCTACACTAGCCGAATACAGTAGTTGGTCATGGGGATATGTTCTGATCGAGAGGCTACGGCGCAATGCCAATAAAAAACGTGATGCACGTTTTTCGTGTTTCGTTGCGTCTCGTGGTCGACCAGCAAGTTCAACTTATTGGCGTTAAATGTCAGCCAGTAATCGGCTTTTGCAAGCTATCAGATGTAACGACCAGAACACGAGAGAGTCTAGACGATTAAAATGTACGCATTTTGTTTTTAATTAAACACACTAGACACAGAATAACCGGTTTACGAGGAAGCAGCTTTACAACAATATACTATGCTGTTTTGTTAAGAATGAAGAATGACACATTGAAGCATGAGAAACGGCAAGATGCATGGAACAACCTCGGCATTACTTACGAAATTCAATCCAAAGAAATGTATTCCAATAACAATAGCCTCCAGTAAACCATGCGGCAACTAAACCATTTTAAAGGTCATTCCCATCTCGAAGTAAGAATGCTGAAATCCGCTAAATTGGACAATGCACTAGCGCAACAACAAACAGAAAACAACGGAGAGGCCTACGTAATGAGAATCATCAGTAGGAATCTAAACAAATTAATTCCCAAATCATTTAAAATCCATAACCTTTACAACCTTACTCCGTCCATTATTGGAATAAGCAACGTCACAATGGGTATCATCATTGCTAAAACTGATAAGATTCTAGAAAGAACATAAACACAAATAGCCAGATTTTGCAGGCAGGCACGCACGCACGCACGCACACATACACACACACACAACACTCACACACACACCAACACACACCAACACACACAACACACACAAACATACACAACACACACACAACACACGCAACAGAAGCAACACACACAAAACACACACACAACACACATACACACACAAGATTATACTAGGATCCAGGAAACGGCTACTAAGTTTTTTTTACAAATGTTGCATTGAAAAAACCTTCTTACAAGAAACAAAAATAAAACTACTGTTCACGTGTATAGACCTAGCATTAAACACAACACGGATAGCCTGTATCTCCCTAGACAAATATAGAAAACACAATTATCAAATGCTCGTGAAAACATAGCAATTAGCTTAACCAAAATATACATTCACCAAAATCTTTACAGATAGTTTCTTTCCAAATGGTTGAAATGCTGCCATTCTATACCACAACTAGGATATAGCATTGCCCATATATGATACTTCCGCAAAGTGCCTCTTTCGACATCTGATACACTACAGCTGACATTACTTTGCCAATGTGATGTCGGTAGATGAGGATCGGTAATGGCTATTTCCTACCCCTCTACCTACAAATTCCTATAAGCATCTGACGTCAGTCTTGTTAAAAGTACCTTCAACCTAACCATAACCTTCAACCTTACCCTAAACCTAGCCATTTTTGTACACCAGACGACCATAAAAGGTCATTTGTACGTGGAGGGGTAGCACGATGTTCCCTCCACGAGGATCTGGTGCCACCAGCCTCGCGCTGCAGTCGCGAGGGGGACTGCGTGCGTAAAATAGAAGACAACCAATGGTTCATTCCCAGAACAGACATCTAAACAATGTAGATGCCACTTCTATACGAAATGCAATTAAGAATCATTTGTCAAACTAGTCTGTAACACCACAAACCAGGGAAGGAAATGTGTGCCAACACAACGGCTGTAATACTGTAAAGTATAATACTGTAATGTATCCTTAACGCACTGTTTAAAACTGACTAGACAATAATGTAAAATTTATGTTCCTACCGGTTAACCTGTATAATGACTAAATGTGGCGTTTCACATAACTGGTAAGTGACTCCACATGTAGCATACTACTTTGAGATTTAAGACCAGTTTCCGGAAAAGACAATGGATTCTCTTAACACAGCAAATAGAGGTTCTCGTTCCTGTTGTTGCTGGGAATGTTGGCGGACTTGGGTCTGATTGTTTTATGCTCGTGCGAAAAAGAAGGAGGGGGAGGTGCATTTCGTGTAATGGAACCCGGCAAACATCTGTGCCATCCTCACCTCGTGATCCATAATTTCTTGACGGATTCCATCTTCCCGCTCCCACGCCTAACGGCGCATCCTGTCTTCCCTTGCTTAGAAGCGTTCTTCAGCCCTATATTGGGCCTCAAGGAGGGGTTTAATGCTACCCTTGCGCTTTCCAGCACTTACTGAAAGTAAGAAATAACTAAATATTCTCCACACGCAGCATAGTCTGGGGCAAAGCGTGCACCGTATAACAAAATGTTACAAATGTTCGGACTATCACTAAAATGGTTCGTTTCGTTTGTTCTAAAGTTACTACAGTTGTGTACTTGTAATACTTCCAGGTCTTTTGATTGACGTTAATGTTTTACTGTTACCCATTTATGCCTTAGCAGAAAGTATGTTTATACAAGGTCATTTACATAAAAAACTAACTTTACCTATACCTATTTCCTAATAAATCTCTCCCCCAATCCAAAAAAATTGGACAGTGGAAAATCGTATAACCCTGAGACAGGTGACCCGTTCCAACATCACCTTTTCTGTTATCGTTAGGTCTAAATCCATCTTCTTGTCATCTTTCTTGTGGTGCCGCTCCAACTGGTGCTGTCGCTGCTCTTTTCGGTGGCTGGCTCAAAGCTTGTTTAACAGTTTTTGCTTAAAATTATAAGCAACCATATTGATTATGTAATTGTTCCAAATCCAACTATTAGAATGTTATCACTTGTTAGAGATGATTAATTTAATTAATTTATTCAAAGAGAACGGGGCCTGATAGTCCTTCAGGCACACACACACACACACACACACACACACACACACACACACACACACACACACACACACACACACACACACACACACACACACAATTATATTTGGATCCAGGAAACGGCTACTAAGTTCTTTACAAATGTTGCCTTGAAAACAATCTTTTTACAAGAAAAAAATTAAACTGCTGTTCACGTGTATAATAGACCTAGCATTAAACACAACACGGATAGCCTGTATCTCCCTAGACAAATATAGAAAATACAAGTATCAAATGCTCGCGAAAACATAGCAGTTAGCTTAACCAAAATATATATTAACCAAAAATCTGTACAGATAGTTTCTTTTCAAATGGTTGAAATGCTGCCATTCTATACCACAAATAGGATATAGCATTGTCCATATATGATACTTCCGCGAAGTGCCCACACATACCGCCACACATATACAAACACACATTGTTTTGGTGACATGAATTAATCATAACATAAAGTAGGATATGACCATCAAAGACGTCACAATTACACTAACTGTAGTTTTGAATTGTTTACATTTTGAATTGTTTCTTGGCATTACTCTGCCACTCATGTCTGGCTGAAGATGATTGCTTGCTATAAGATATATTGTACAATTTATTGATTACTTGCATATTCCTGTATGGTTATGAATTATTTTACTTTATTGGGATGTGATTAGTGTTTTCTGAAATAAAGAGATTCCATCATCCCTCAACCAACCTATTATGTATTGCTACTATTGCCATGGGACCATTAGCAATAGTCATATTTGTATAATTTATAAATTACAGCTGTATTTCATACCTGCCAGATTTGCCAGGAGTTTCCTGATTTTGTTGTGGAACTCATGTCCTCCCAGAAAATCTCTCGGATTCGGAAATGCTAAAACTAAACACCGTCCACAATTGCAGGTTACCGTTAATAAAAAGTTAGATATATATTATATATATATATATATATATATTATATAGCTTCACAGTCCACCAATAAAAGTACCGTGAAATAATTAAACATCCATGATAATTAATAGGATTATAATACATTGGGTTGTTGCTGTATAATGGCATTAGTAATGGATGTAGCAAGTGGACGGTTGTAGACGCTTATGGACGATGTTGACTGTTTGGTACGACCGATTTTATCTTTGGAAGTACAACGCCTAGACCTTGCCCGTGGTGTGCTGGTCACCGTGCTTGAGGTCGATAGATCACCAGCATTGCCCTCGTCATCGTTATAGCCTTCAATGTCACTGTCTGGCATTGGAGAATGCAGACCATCACCCGGCGAATCGGGAGCATCTGACATCGACGCTGACATAATTGACAGCGATTCTAGCATTACCGCGGCACTGGGCTGACATATGGCCGGTGACCTAGGATGGCGTCGAGTTCGTCATAAAACTCGACGGTTTTCCTGTCGTTGCCACATCTTTGATTTCTTTGTACTCTTTTTTCATTTTGTTTCGTCTTTGAGTTGGAGTCCTCACGTACCCGTCTCCAGAACCTAGCTGCGATAATTCCTGGCTTATCCTGACATATATTTTAGCGTCTCTGACGCTGCCGTCGAAAGACGCCTGGATATCCGCTCTTCCCCAAATGTCAAAAAGACACTTGCACTCATCGGCGATCCAGTTCATTCCTCTCCCACTCATTTTTCGATTTCGATAGATAATTCTTAGTGCTTGGCGCGGAAAAGTAGAAGCGGAAGTGGATTAACGACCACTGCGACATCTATAGCGGAGCCAAGACACTACGAGATAACTCGGGTTATCCGTCTACACGAGCGGTGGTGAGTCTGACCCGTGCCTGGCCCGCGCCTGACCCGCGCCTTGTCCACTTACAATTGCGGGGCTGGCTAACGTTTAGCGCGGTATTTTATCACGGCGTTTTGGCACCGTGTAGACACATATCCCGGGTTAAAAACGTCGTGTAGACTGGGCTATAGCTAGGATTAGACGTACGTTGGCGCATTGAGGTGGCGATACTGTTGGCACACCTCACATTCGTCCTTGGCAAACTAAGGTTTCACTTGGAACAAATTGCAACATAATTTGTTTACATAAATCTAATATAGCCGCCATAAATCAAAATCTTGCCATATCTTTGCTATCAGATGATATATTTTAGTAATGTGTAATCCTAATAAGGGGATTTGGACACAAGGATGCAGATGGAATATATTAAAATGTGATTGGGTAAGTAGCTCATTTGCATGAATCCAATATGGCCGCCAAATAGCAACATTTTATCATATATTACTATAAAACAGGGCCGCATTTAGGATACAGCAGACACGGCAGTTGACCTGAACTTGACCAACATTTTAAACATAATATTATTTTGTGCCAATTTGTTCAACAGTTGTTATATGCCGGAAACTTTGCAGCATCCGAACGGACATTATATGCCAAACTGGCACACGTGCACCTGCAAATGACGCTTAACCTGCCAGTAACACACCCAGATGTCTACTAGAAATTTGGATACCACGTGGTGAGACGCAGTGACAGGACTCAACAGATCTCATCATTGGGTTGATGAGAACTGTGAAGACACATGGATGTCTGACACGAGGAAATGGAATGACAGAGATTCAGCGCCTTGTATGGGCCCGTTCCATGCCAGCACGTGAGACCAGTGACAATCACATGGGCATGTAAACAGCTAAACAAGCTAGGGGTGTCAATGACACAATTGATCTGATCAGCTAACCAAGTTTCCATTTGTTTATAACCACTCACTGCTCAACATTTCCAATGTAATGACGGTCCAGGAATGAATCAATGTTGAAAGATCAAGTGAGGTTGGAGAACATATTCTAGGATCCATGACTGATAAATCTTTAGAATAATTCTTCGCTCACCAAGCGCTGACACAGGGCTCACGGTCTGTAGCCAAGATCAAGGTTGAATCGGTGATGGTAAACCTACAATTAATATTCTAGAGACTGATATAAATTATAAGTGTTGTGGAGCGCAGAGAAGATCTACAATCACTATTCGAATATGAACTTTGTAGTTACCCTCCTGCATTGTTTGAATCATCCTCACTTCTACTGCAGGCCAATAAGGCGGTCCTTGCTGAAGCTCGATGGATTGCCATCGGAGGGGAGCAACGAGAACCCATTGCAAGTGTTCTGTACATTTTGATTGGTGGTGCTCTACTCATTCGCCTAACGTGGCCGAGAGGTTCCACGTACGAGAGTGTGGGTCAGCTGTATGTTAGATACGTGACACAGAAATATGGTGCTGTTGTCATTGTCTTTGATGACAACACCGATGAACCGACAACGAAAGATGCCCCACACCTGAGAAGAACAAGGGCTTGTGCAGCTAATCCAAGAATGGTCGTTGTTCCTGGCTTAAGAACCCAAGTAAGCCTCAAGAAAAACAGAACATGGTGCATCAAGTAATCTAAGGAGGTTCTTGGTCAAGATGTGTGTGCTCATATACTCTTCATTGATGTAATTCCTGGTTGTGACACAATCTCTTGTCTGCTTGGATTGGGAAAGAGTTTGGCTGTAAAGAAGATCAAAAGCGATGCACCTTTCTGCCAGCAGGCAAAGGTATCTTTTTTTCCAATAGCGAAAAAGGACATCATTGAGACAGGAGAAAAGGCACTCTTGTAATTATATGGCGGTGCCAACAACAAAGGACAGTATACATTAAGATACATATATTTTTGTGATAAGTTTGATAAGAGCACATCACATGTGGAACTACAAATATTACACCAACACCAGCAGCTACCAGGTACCAGTTTCCATGTCTAATAACACTATTATCAGATGATGGTGTGGAAAGGTACATTTACGGTCATGAAGCCAGAAGAGTAGGAATGACACATGGTGGATGGAAGTTATCTTCCATTACAAACTGACCAACCCGCAGCACCGCCAGAACTACTGGATATCATGGGCTGTAAGTTGCAAGAAAGACTACTACTAAGAGGTGCAAATAAGTTGAGTGAAAAATTGGGCTAGATTTCCTGGACTTTATTGATGGATCCAGTACGTCGCTGTTTGCCTACGTCGCAATCAAAATTACGCGGATAACCTCCACCAAGCTTTGTTTTGCCAACAGCGTTGATAAAAGTAATATTCTCTAAATGGGACATCCGAGCTGTCATCGTTGTTCGTACCCTTCTTCGTGGTTAAAGATGGTTGTGAACATATATTATACAAAATTGTTATCATTCATTTCCATTGCTACGGAGGTTTACATGATTATGACACCATACCGACTTCTAGAAAATCTACATTACATTAATAGGGCGGATTAAATCGGCTAAATCAAACATTCCCGCATGCAGTTGTCGCTTTAAAAACATTGCCTTATGTTTTTCATAAAGAAAACACGTGTGGGCCTGAAAGTCAACAGCCTACATGTTCACCGCGGAATGACCGAACGCTCCACGTTTTCGGCATCCATTTTTGATGGTTTGACGGGCGTCTTGCTAGGCAAAAGGTCATGTGATGCATAGGCCAATTAGTGCACTTGAAATCTTGCTGATATGCGACCTGTATATCGATTTACCCCTAATCAGGACATAGATCATGACTCGCTCTGAGGCCAATCCCAAAAAGTACGAGTATACGTTGAGTTAATGCTACCAAAACCGAAACCTCTAAATTTAACTTATTGAAACACGTAACACAATAAATGTTGCATTGATACTGTTTTTATACCGCACAGTAGAAGGTTTTCAAGATTTAACAAGATTGCCACCCAGAGAATTCACTCTGGCAGGTGGACGAGGGTGCATTATTTGTCCCTACATGTACTAGAATGTAGCGACAAATTATTTTTCCCTACATGTACTAGAATGGTCCCTCCCTTCCCAGGATCCATCACTTTCTCTGTCCTTTCTGTTATATACTCTATATTGGCCCCTGGTAAGCAAACTACTTTCTTCTCCTTCACTAAACGTCTTGTCTGTCTTTCTCATTAAAGAGTCACCCATGAATATTCTCGCTTTTCTCCTCGCCCCTTCTATCACTGCCTCGGAGTAACTCCTTCGTTGGTTTCCGTCCGTATCCTTGCTGCCATCTCCCCCTGTCGCCTTCACTCCCACCTTAATTCCTGTCTTCTTCCCCGGTTGTCATTTTCCCTCCTGTCATCTTCTGCTTTGTCCCTTTTCCTTCTGTCACCTTCTTCTATGCCCCTTTTCCTTCTGTCTTCTTCCGTCTTGTTAATGTTGTCTTCCCCTTCAACAGTATGCATGGCTTTTCTCTCCTTACCACCAGTCTCATTGACTCTGTTCTCATTGATCTCTCTAGTCTCACCATCTGGGTGGACCTTGTCCAAGTCACCCTTTCCTGTCATCATCACAATCAACTTCTTCAGCTCGTTTACTACCGCCAGTAAACACCCCAACCTCTTGCAACCTCGACACTCAAAGTTAAAACCATCCAACTGCACCTCCTTCCATGAATTCTCACACCCCGACAGAATCTACCCAATTATCGCATTTTGAACATGTCGGGTGTCGATTAACCTTTATTTGCCATTTGCACGAAGCTATAGTTTTCTGTAGTTTTACACTTTATCCAAGGTAAAAATTAAGATATTAAAACTAAGATAGTCTTTATAAAGACTGTTTCCTGTGTACTACAGCACACTTTATGTTACAGCAGATTTTAATTACACAGCAGATTATCTACCCTATCACAAACGCTATCGTTACCGGTGGTGACCTAATTTAAATACAATAAATTACATTACGCTAGACTGCTTTATTTATATGATTGCTAATAAAAGTATCTAGCAGGTTCTGGCTTACTCAGATCGTATCTCATGTAAGTAGATTTATGTTTGTTACTATATCTCCTATATATTCTAATGCATAATCAGGTTTGTTAAATCTTGTTTACAAACCTATCGAAGCCTGAGTTACCCTATTATCACTCACTGGATTAGTGTTCTAATAAATTATCTGGCTAACTTTAAGCACAACCGTTGCTCAATATATGTCTACTGCTACTTTTTGAATGATATTAAGGCAAGAATAATACTTATCGATAAATAATCCCACTCGCTTTTTAACTTTTGTGTACTACCAATTCTCAATGATCTAGGTCCGCCAAATGCTTCTCGTTTTCGCAGTAAAAGATTTGGTGTAGTTTCAATCGGTGTTGTGTTGCAACGACAATGAGTAAATGGAATAGAAATACAAAGTAAGAACTAATTGTACTAAACGACATGCGGTTGATGTTGAGCACGACACTCGAGCTGACAATCTATATATACGTACCCGCCAAAATAATTCAGATTACAAATAAAGTGCGTGGTCAAATGGCGTCGGTCGTTTGAAGTGCTAAAGTGCTGGTTTTGGGTTAAAATCCCTTGGAGTATATACCTTTTTCATGTACTTTTATGTTCAGCTACTTTTTTATTTGGTGTAATGCTGCTCTGTAACTTAATTTCGTTATTGAAATGAAATACAATACGGCCGATTCTCCAAAAAATAGGGCAGTTGCATCTGCAAGGAGGGTGATCAAATATATGTAACGATCGAATACATATTTTGAGGACACAATAATTATTATACTAGACACATTTGAGCAACACCACATTTTTGCGATGAGGATGGCCAAAGCCGGTATGAACATGTTAAATGTATTAAGCACATATACACGTCGATGACAATTCGAATTGACGTTCCGAACAGCCGTAAGTAGCTACACACTGCCGTTGGTGAATTTGACGCGCCATCACCGCATACGGGCTTCGCCATATGGACGTTATCTTGTTATTCAGTTCTGATTCAGCATGGCGTCTGTATTAAGTGGACTGGCGGGTGTGCCCGTAGTCGAATTTAACACAACTGATATTTCTGGATTGGCAAATAAATTGAAAAACTGGAAGTCTTCCTTCAAAATGTATGTCATCGCATCTGGTGTGACAGATAATACCCATAAGAGGGCGCTACTCCTCCATATGGGGGGGGGGACAGCAGCTGTAGAAGCTGTTTCAAACGATGCCTGATACCGGGAACGCTAATGACTATGCCAGATTTCTACAAGCATTGAATAAATACTTCGAGATGAAGAAACATTTTCTAAAGAGCGACAAAACTTCCTGACTATTGCACCGGAAGGAGGTGAAACTACAAACAATTTCATTGTAAGACTGAAGAAAAACGTCGAATATTGTGAATATGGAGATGAAGAACACAACCAGGTCAGAAATCGGGTCCTGTACTTTATACGTGACAAGGTGTTGAAGAGGAAGCTATATCGACAGGATGATTTAACCCTTGTCAAACTTCAGGAAGTCGTCAATATGTTTGACGAGCCGGAGGCTTTGCTTTTGGCGTCCGCTGGTGCCAGGGAGGAAGCAAACGCCATCTACACCGACAGTCCAGTAGTATCACCACTAACTCACCAAATGGCAAATTCCGGGGAGAATGCTGAAAACGTGACGGCATTGGACACATGGGAAAAGATTGTAGGAGGTCGAAAAACCACACATGTGAGAAGTGTGGGGAAATCGGATATTTCACAGTTTGTTGTCACACAAAGCGTCAACAGGATGGCGCCACCAATGCTAGTGGAAGCAAGTGGAGAGGACGTGGACGTGGGAAACAACACGCCAGAGCCATTGAGGAACGAGACAATAAAGTAGAGGAAGGTGATATGTTCTACGTGTTCTCTGTGAGTCCCAGTGCGCCTGCAATGGTTCAAGTTGCGACATAATCCCGGAAGCCGTATTCCGCAAGATGTCAGACTTGAAGTTGAATAGCTGTAGTAGTCCAGTGTACGCGTACGGGGTCAAGACACTGTTAGACTTCCTGCTTGGTTACGAAAAAGTGCAGTATATTTTTGGGAAATTATGTTTTTACAATATTGACCTGCTCTGACATAAGTGCATTTGAGTAGTCAGATTTCTAGATGTTATTGTAGAAGCTGTTGACAGTAAAATGGTGTATTTTTAATTAGCTGATTTTACTAAACGGAAGTGTATTTGGCAGCAATTTGGCTAGTTGACCCTTTAGCCGGATTACTGCCTGCATCCGTTTGTAAATATTGACGGGTGTCATACATACAGGCATTTTGTAAGAGCTAGAAATATTAGATTTTGACTAAACTCGACCAGCATGTCAATGAGATGATGATAACGGCAGGTGAGAAGATGAATACATTTTCTAGGTCACGTTTTCTTATAATCAGACAAAACGTTAACATGGTCGACAATGGGAAAACTATCAGTGTGCTGACCCCGTACGCCTCTCAGAGCCTTCTTGGAGATGATGGGCAGCTGTGAAGTGTGCATGTAAGTTCAGGGATCTGGAGACGTCGATGCCGCACGACTGTTGGTGGTCAAGCGACCATAACGCTCTATTGGGAAGAGAGACAGCCGAGGAGGTCGGATTGCTCAGAGTTGGCCTGACAATAAACGCTTGCTCAGCAGACAGACTAACCAAGGAGAAGCTGAGAGACATGTATCCACAAGTGTTCAGTGGTTTCGGCAAACTGAAGTATTATCAATTCAAGCTGAACATAGATGAGAGTGTGACGCAGTGGCCCAGGCAATCAGAAAAATACCGTTTAGTAGAAGAGAGAAAATTGTGTGAAAGGTGAAAGAGTTGGAAGACTTAGATGTCATTGAAAAAGTGTATGGTCAGTGGGTGAATCCCCTTGTCACTGTGGAGAAGGCGAATGGAGATGTCCTGGTGTGCCTGGATATGCGAGAGGCGAACAAAGTCATAATAAGGGAGCGCCAGCCCATCCCCACATCAGAAGAGACAGTGGAAGAGATGGGGGAAATGAAAGTGTTCACAAAGCTCGACTTGAACATGGCGTTCCACCAGGTGGAGCTACACCCAGACTCCCGAGATATCACCACATTAACAGCACCGAATGGTCTCAACAGGTACAAGCGCTTTGTATTCGTAGTCAGCATGGCCTCTGAGAAATTTAACCACTTCATTAAGCAGGTGGTGCAGGACTGTCCTGGAGCGTTCAACACCCACGACGATCTGATCGTTGGAGATGCCGATGATGACCAGAATGATGAGCGACTGCTGAGGGTTGTGAAGAAGTTTGCCGAAAACGGTCTGACGTTCAACGTCAAAAAACTGAATTTCAGAATGAGGAAGGTCAAATTCATGGGTCATAATGTGTCCAACAAAGTCTGTAGGTGACGGAAGACAAGGTCAAAGCAATGACAGCAGCACCAAAGCCGAAAAACGCAGCTGAAGTAAGAAGCTTTCTGGGTTCAGCACTGTCCAGCTCCAAGTTCATTCCATACTTTGCTACGATCACACAGCCGCTATGGGAGTTGCTACATAAAAAAGTGAAGTGTAAATGGACACAGGAAGAACAGACGGCGTTTGATGAGGTCAAGAGACGACCCACGGAGGCACCGACCATGGCCCACTACAGGCTAGACGCAGATATGCGCTTCGCCTGTCGGACTGGGAGCTGTCCTTCAACAAAGGCAAGAAGATGGGCAGTGCAAACCAGTGTAGTATGCAAGCAGGAAGCTTCATGACCCACAAACCAGGTATTCCCAGTTTGAGAGAGAAGCCTTAGCCGTGAAGTGGACATGTGATAAGTTCCATCTGTATCTCTACGGCAGAGAGTTTAAAGTACACACAGATCGTAAGCCCTTGATACATGTGTACGGACTACAGGCTAAGCCATCTAACGCGAGACTGGAGCGATGGCTGTTAAGCTTACAGCTATACAGTTTCAAGATCAAGTACATCCCTGGATGGCAAAACTCAGCAGATGGGCTGAGTAGACTGTCAATAGTATGGAAGTCATATATATGTACTGGAAATGATGAAGTCTACAACAGTTATAAGGAAGCACTTAACCAAGCTACATCTGAAATTAGAAATTCAAAGAGAAGCTATGAACAACAATTAGCTAGTAATATAAAACATGACAGCAAGAGTTGTTATGCGTATGTTCGAAGCAAACAGAAAGTTCAAGATAAGGTCGGTCCTCTAGAAGATAGTGCTGGAAATATAATATCAGAGGGATTCTTAATGGCAGAAGACCTGAATGAGTACTTTAGTTCAGTGTTTACAGGGAAGATATTAGTTCACTGCCAGTACCAGAGGCTAAGTTCAAGGGGGCAGATTCCGACTATTTAAGACAATTAATTGTAACCCCGGAAATGGTAGCTAAGAAAATAAGGGCTATGAAGGATAATAAATCACCTGGAGTGGATGGGATTCCGCCCAAACTACTATTGGAAATTGTAGAACAAATTAGCGTAACGCTTGCAACAGTTTTCAATTTAGAAGAGGGAGTTGTTCCTTTAGAATGGAAAGAGGCAAACATTATACCGTTATTTAAAAAAGGTTCGAGAAACAAATCAGAGAACTTCAGACCAGTGAGTTTAACATCAGTGATTTACAAATTATTAGAAAGACTAATTAAAGATCACTTGGTGGATTTTCTTGTTAAACATAACTTGATAAACCCATCTCAGCATGGGTTTTTTAAAGCGAGGTCATGCTTAACAAATATGTTATGTTTTTTGGAAGACATCACTAAGTGGGTAGATGAGGGATCACCAGTAGATATCGTCTACATAGATTTTCAAAAAGCTTTCGACAAAGTACCACATCAAAGATTACTGCTTAAACTAAAAGCTAGTGGCATAGGAAATGGTATAATAAACTGGATAGAACAATGGGTGATTGACAGAAGACAACGTATAGTAATTGATGAGGAGGCTTCAAACTGGAAATCGGTATTGAGTGGGGTACCACAGGGATCAGTACTAGGACATATATTATTCTTAATATATATCAACGATTTGGATGATGAAAGCAAGCAAGGTGTTGACATTTGCGGATGATACAAAAGCGTTTAGAAGGATAAAAAGTGATGGAGATAGACAACATTTACAAGATGATCTTGACAAGTTGATCAAATGGTCTGAAAAGTGGCAAATGCTGGTCAATTTTGGGAAATGTAAATGCCTCCACGCAGGACATGGGAACGAAGAGGTAGAATATACAACGGGGGGGGGTACTGTACTAAGTATTACTGTAAAAGAAAAGGACTTAGGGTTAACAATTAGTGCTGATATGAAGGTTTCAGAGCAGTGCGGAATTACAGCTTCAAAGGGAAATCAAATCCTTGGATTAATTAGGCGAAACATAACATATAAGGAAAAAGGGCTAATAATATTGCTGTACAAAACAATAGTTAGGCCTCAATTAGAATATTGTATTCAAGCGTCGAGACCATATCGCAGGAAGGACATAGATATGCTAGAAAGAGTACAGAGGAGAGCAACTAAAATGATACAAAAACTGAAGGATCTTAGTTACGAAATACGCCTAAAAATACGGCTTAACAACACTAGAGACCAGGAGATTGAGAGGAGATCAGATAGAAGTGTTTAAAATAATGAATGGTTATGAAAATATTGATAGAAATATTTTGTTCTCAGTTAAGAAAGATAGAAGGACTAGGGGAGATGCAGTTACATTAGCAAAGGAGCAGTGTATATTAGATATAAGAAAGTTCTCATTTTCATAACGGACTGTAAATGAATGGAATAGATTATCTGCTGATTGTGTGGGTGCTTGTAGCGTGAATATGTTTAAAAATAAAATCGACACATACCTCAAAAGGGCGGGATACACATAGATAAAAGGGTCGGACTCTCGATAAGCCAAAGGGCTTCCTTGTCCACCTGCCACCAAGAGTTAATTCTCTGGGTGGCAATCTTGTTAAATCTTGTTAAAATAGAAGGAAGCAGACAGAGTCCGGCGTCGGTGTCGAAGGTTATGCCTGCTCGGTTGTGGTGGACTCTGTCCCCGCAGCTATGACGGCGAAGCAGATCGAACGCGAGTCGACCGAAGATCCGCTGTTATCAGATGTACAACGTGGGGTCCAATAAGACAACTTGATTGACCTTGAGCATACAGAGTTCAAGGCTGTGCGTGATGACCTGTGGGTCGGGGGCCAGAATGTGATGAGGGAAAGTCGCATCGTACTCCCACGGAAATTGCAAAGACAAGCCTTGGACCTCGTTCACGAGGGACACCAAGGCATTGTGCGCACCAAGGCCAGATTGAGAGAGAAAGTGTGGTGGCCGAGAATGGACAAGGACGTTGAAGCTCATATCAAGGGCTGTTATCCATACCAATTAGTGGGTGCCTGCCCAAATCCCGAGCCAATACGGACGATCCCCCCTGCCACAGGGACCTTGGGATGATATCGCAATTTATCTCTGTGGACCACTGCCAAACGGAGAAAGTCTTCTGGTGGTCGTCGACTATTTCTCCAGGTGGCCAGACGTAGCGTGGGTGCGCAACACGAATGCTCAGAACATTGTGAAGTACTTGCAGACCATGTTCGCCACACATGGTCTGCCATTCAACGTGAGGAGTGACAATGGACCACAGTTTGTTGAAGGAATTTGAAGGATTTCTCGAGTAACTACGAATACAATATTCGAAAGGTGTCCCGTACTGGCCACAGAGCAACGGGGTAGTGGAGCGTATTAATTCGACTCTGATGAAGGCCATTAAAATCGCAGAGGTGGAGAAGAAGGACTGGAAGAAGGAAATGCAGACCTTCCTGTTCCAGTACCGGACCACCCCACACAGTCATAGGGGTGAGTCCCGCGGAGATGCTGATAGGTCGTAAACTGCGGAACAAGTTGCGGAAAAGATGAGAGCAAAGCTCATGGATGAATTGCAGTGGCAGATGGAAGTTCGATGGAGGGATGCGAGGAGGAAAATACATGAGAAAGAGTATGCTGACCAGAAGAGAGGTGCTAAGGTCAGCGACATCGAAGTTGGCGACGGAGTGATATTCCTGCAAACCAAGAAGAACAAGCTAACCACACCGTTTGAGGCAGAGCTGTAGGAAGTCGTCGACCGTGAGGGCAATGCTGTGACTATTCAGAGCCGTCTGAAGTCGTCGACCGTGAGGGCAATGCTGTGACTATTCAGAGCCGCATGAAATCGTCGACCGTGAGGGCAATGCTGTGACTAGTCAGAGCCGTATGAAGTCGTCGACCGTGAGGGCAATGCTGTGACTACTCAGAGCCGTATGAAGTCGTCGACCGTGAGGGCAATGCTGTGACTATTCAGAGAGGTGACGAGCAGCGACAGATGAGAAACATTGTACATATGAAGAAGCTGAATAGCAGCCCGGAGATGGACAGGGAACGTGCAGTGGCGCTCGTTGTCGTCGACTTAAATGTCGGAGATGAGAAAGATGTGCTGACGGAGGGAGCGAAAACAGACGCGCCGGTGAGGCACGACACGCCTGCAGCTGTGCCGTCCGCTCGCCCCGTTCGTGCCAGGGCGGAACCAGCATAGATAAAAGACTACGTGAAGAAATATACTGTTGGTGTGTTGTATTATAACATTATAACAGATCAATGGGCATAATGAGCCTCACTGGCTAGGAGAATGCAAAAGCACTCAGGGAAATGTCACACAAAATACTCGTTAAACAGTTTGTGAGACAATGTGCGAACGATGACTGTTTGAAGTAAAACAAAAGGGAGATGTAGTGTATTCCCGTTTCCGGCTATCCGTTTAACGTGCTGGCTTTTCCGTCTATTTTGAGCCGGGTTATTATTGCAGTGTGCTGGCCAATGCATGTATTAACTGGAAGTTGTCGCTTGTCGTTCGTGCGTATTCTAACCCCACGCAACTCAAACATCTATACATTTCACGATGTGGAGGTCACGATACGACACATATCGCGATATAGAATACCGGGGGGTAGGGGTGGGGGTACATTGACTAGAATGGTACAACACATGCTTATTTGTGTTCCATGTGGGCTCGTTTATATCAAAAATTCGACTTGGCAAACTCGAAAGTTTACGAGCAGCCCGAGTTTACGACTGGTAAATGTATGCAACTGGGTCAAGTAGGCGTTACGAAGTCGTATTCACAATATACATTAGCTCATTGGAACGCAGCATAGCTGAAATGGGAAATGTTGCTCCAGACATTGCAACCCCTCTGGCATATAATTCCAGGCTTGCCACATCTTGTTAAATTGTCTACATCAAGTGTGGCACGTTTAGCAGTCACGATGTTCCCCCTAATAAATGATGGTATCGTGATCGAGTAGGCGGTAGTCGATCACCGCAGTTTGTTTGCCTGGACAGTAGCTGCGCATGTATTCGAGTTAGCTACACAAAACGGTGGTGTTTAGCTGAACAAGGCTGAACTAGTATTTTAGTTAGGGGCTTTGTAAATATAAACAATTCCAATAATAAAAAAGTGTGGATAGGATCGATGCCACCCACCCACCCCATCGAAACAAAATCAGAAAGACGTACAAATTGCAGTGATACATTGACATGTATCAAGTGATACATTGACATGTATCTACGTCTTTAAGTGACGGTGTACATTTATACAGAGACAGGTTCACAATTCTTTCTATTGAAAAGAATTGTTAGAACATATCGCACGTCAGTGAATTGCAACTGATTTTATTAAAAACTAACTACACGTTTACCGGCACAACTGAACATGTGTAGAAGCAGAATTTATCCACATTTCCAATTTTTTTAAATTCCAAATGGATCCTTCACCCACCCACCCACCCACATCCAATTTTGTTTTGATTATTACAAAGCTCCTTAACTAATTAATACCACAGTTTATAGCTCACAAACATCGTTTGGCGACTAAAAATACTGTTGAAGTTAAAAGGAGTTCAGGAATCGCAGTCACGCACAGCACTTCGCTCGCTGTGCATGACTACAACTCGAGTTGACGCTGCAAAAACCCGGACAAAACCTGGATACGCAAATCGAAGAAACCAAAAAAGTGTAAGTCGTGGTAGTGGTCTTAACAAGTGTTGTATATATATATATATATATATATATATGTATATAATAACTAATTCAGTGAGCGCCCAGTTCTCTCCCCGATCTCGTAGTGCGTACTACGTCATCACTTATTGTGCTTATGGATGTTGTTCGGTTAGGAAAACTCACTGAGTCGAACAACACTTGTAACATTTTTCTTATAATGCAGTGTTAACAACAGATGCCTTACTTGTGCGGAGCAGTTGTTGTTTTCTCCTTTTGTTTTCCTGTCTGTCGGGGGTGAGGCTGGTCTCGATGCTGATCCTATATTTCTGTTTTCTTTTTCTCCCCCCCTCGCTGTTCTTGCACTGCTCTCTCCACGAACCGTCTCCACTCCCTTCTATATTTCGCTCTCATTCTCCACTCCTCTCACAATATTTCCAAATCTCTCGTTACGCCGTCCCCCAATCACAGTCTGGGTCGTCCTCTCCACCTTTTCCCTTCCCCTTTCCGGGAATCTGCTTGTCTTGTCAACCGACTCCCATTCGTTCCACATGTTCAATCCACTTTAGTCGACTCGTCACCAGCTTCTTTTTAAAACATTATTTTACACCAACCTCTCCTCTCAGTTCTTCCATTCTATATTCCATTCTAATATTCCGTAAATATTTACCGTAAATAGACACACATGTTTACATAAACATAACAACGCGCTCGCAGACACTCGTTGTTTGTTCAAAATGACGAAGGTCGGAAAGAATGTGAAGTTTACGTCCATCGATAGGCCATTGTCGTGATAGTGTTTAGCATGAAGGTAGACATATGCATACTATGTCAACATCTAACTTCATGGTACCAAATCCACGATGCAGAGGCCGTTTTACCGAAGTATTTGCTGCGCGCGTGGTTCGTGTGATTGTTAGGTTTTACACGCACATTACGTTTTATGTTCAGAACAACTGATTTGCACCATCAAATTTGATAATCTTGACATATACGGGGTATTTTGAAAAAAAAAGTGAAAATAAAAAGGTATTGTTAAATATATGTAGCGCAGTATCCAGTTCTCAGGACTTCTCAAAGCGCTTTACACTTTCCTCGCTAGCAGACCCGATCAACCAAACACCCCCTCGACGTCTCTGGAAAGCAATCCCGCCACGCTGCAATTAATGCGCGAAGACTATTCGTGCACAAATATCCACCACAGTCAATAGCCAGGAACTCATTCATACAGCTGAGTGAACTGAAGCAAATTAGACTGAACGAACTTGCAGGAGCACAGGATTCTAACCCGGGTTCTTTTGCCACTGCAAAACTGCGCTCCTCAAACGTTATAGGTCTTACGTCCTACTGTAGAGGTCAAAGATTAATTCCTGAAAGTTTGGCGCTCGATGTTCAAGCAGTGTAAAACGTTAACCTACCCGCACACGGAAGCTCAATTATAAGTAGATTTACACAGACACCCTTGTTGATAATTATTAATTAATTATTTCACAGAGATGTAGATGATCAAGTATGCTATGACAAGATTTAACAAGATTTAACAAGATTGCCATCCAGAGAATTAACTCTAGATGGCAGGTGGACAAGGAAGCCCTTTGGCTTATCGAGAGTCCAACCCTTTTATCTACATATATCCAGCCCTTCTGAGGTATGTGTCGATTTTATTTTTAAACATATTCACACTACTAGCACCCACACAATCATCAGATAATCTGTTCCATACATTCACAGTCCTTTGTGAAAATGAAAACTTTCTTACGTCTAATCTACACTGTTCCTTTACTAATGTAACTTCATGTCCTCTAGTCTTTCTATCTTTCTTAACTGAAAAAAACATATTTCTATTAATATTTTCATAACCATTCAATATTTTAAACACTTCTATCTGATCTCCTCTCAATCTCCTGGTCTCTAGTGTTGTTAAACGACATTCTTTTAGGCGTTTTTCATAACTAAGATCCCTCAGTTTTGGTATCATTTTAGTCGCTCTCCTCTGTACTCTTTCTAACATATCTATGTCCTTCTTGCGGTATGGCCTCCACGCTTGTATACAATATTCTAAATGAGGCCTAACTATTGTTTTGTACAGCGGTATTATTAGTTCTTTTTCTTTATATGCTATATTTCGCCTAATCAATCCAAGGATTTGATTTCCTTTTGAAGCTGCAATTCCACACTGCTCTGAAACCTTCATGTCAGCACTAATTGTCAGCCCTAAGTCTTTTTCTTTTACAGTAGTATTTAGTACAGTTCCCCCCATTGTATATTCTACATATTCGTTCCCATGTCCTGTGTGAAGACATTTACATTTCCCAAAATTGAACAACATTTGCCACTTTTCAGACCATTTGATCAACCTGTCGAGATCATCCTGTAAATGCTGTCTATCTCCATCACTTTTTATCCTTCTAAACACTTTTGTATCATCTGCAAATTTCAACACCTTGCTAGCTATATCATCGTCCAAATCGTTTATATATATTAAGAATAATATAGGTCCCAGTACTGATCCCTGTGGAACCCCACTCAAAACTGATTTCCAGTTTGAAGCCTCCCCATCAACAACTACCCGCTGTCTTCTGTCAATCAGCCATTTTTCTATCCAGTTAATTATACCATTTCCTATGCCATGGGCCTTTAGTTTAAGCAGTAATCTCTGATGTGGCACTTTGTCGAAAGCTTTTTGAAAATCTAAGTAGATGATATCTACTGGTGATCCATCATCTACCCACTTAGTGATATCTTCCAAAAAACATAACATATTTGTTAAGCATGACCTCGCTTTTAGAAACCCATGTTGAGATGAGTTTATCAAGTTATGTTTAACAAGAAAATCCACCATGTGATCTTTAATTAGTCTTTCTAATAATTTACAAATCACCGATGTTAAACTAACTGGTCTATAATTATTTGACTTGTTTCTCGAACCTTTTTTGAATAACGGTATAATGTTTGCTTCTTTCCATTCTAAAGGAACCACTCCCTCTTCTAATGACAAGTTGAAAACTGTTGCAAGCGGTATGCTAATTTGTTCTACAATTTCCATAGTAGTTTGGGTGGAATACCATCCACTCCAGGTGATTTATTATCCTTCATAGCCCTGATTTTCTTAGCTACCATTTCTGGGGTTACAATTAACTGTCTTAAATAGTCTGATTCTGCCCCTTGAACTTAGCCTCTGGTACTGGCAGTGAACTAGTGTCTTCTCTGGTAAACACTGAACTAAAATACTCATTCAGGTCTTCTGCCATTAAGAATCCTTCTGATATTACGTTTCCAGCACTATCTTCTAGAGGACCGACCTTATCCTGAACTTTCTGTTTGCTTCGAATATATGCATAAAAACTCTTGCTGTCATGTTTTATATTAAAGCTAATTTATGTTCATAGCTTCTCTTTGAATTTCTAATTTCAGCTATAGCTTGGTTTAGTGCTTCTTTATAAATGTTGTAGTCTTCGTCATTTCCAGTACGTCTATATGACTTCCACATCATTTCTTTATACTTAATTTTTATAATGGCTTCTTTCGATAAGTGTTTCTTTTTGGACCGTTTCCCGTGTTTTTTTAAGGGAACAAATTTGACGATGATGAATTCAATTTCACTCTTTAAGATATTCCAGCATTCTGTTGCTGTCTTATTCTTTAGTGTGTTATTCCAGTCTATCTTTGCTAAATATTTCCTTATGTCCTTATATTTTCCTTTGTGGAAATTTCTCCTATACTGCTTTTTACTATTCCTTTCTGATTTTATTTTGATGGTAAAATGTATCTGGTTGTGATCACTATTCCCCAGTGGCTCACATACCATGACATTGTCAACTAATTCATTCTGTGAGGACAAAACTATGTCTAACACATTCTCTCCCCTGGTTGGTTCTAGCACATGTTGAGAAAGGAAACTATCTTGTACTAAAACTAAAAACTTGTGGTCCTCACTACCCATACTCTGTAGAGATTTCCATTTTATATGCCCATGGTTGAAATCCCCCATAATAACACAGTCCCGTTTGCTCACTTCCCTTGTAGCGTTTTGTATTTTTTCATTCTCTTCTATGCTTATGTTTGGACTTCGATAAACTAATCCAACCGTTAACGTTGAGTTTCCTGTAACTATGTTACACCAAACAGCTTCTTCGCAATCTGCTTCTCTGTCTAATTTTATTTCATAAGCCTGGATAGATTCTTTAATATATAAAATAACTCCACCTCCCCTTCTTCCTATTCTATCTTTCCTAAACATTACATATCCTGTCAGTCCCAATTCGGCATCTGATACATCGGTGGTTGCCCATGATTCGGTTAAACCTATGATATAATATGCATTGATTGTTTTATTAGCCAAGTCAGTCTGACCATCTGTTAAACAGGACTAGTTTTTATTTTGACCAAATTTAAATACCTCAACAAGAAACCTGAGTTTGCTTCCGAATACTTCGGCCGTATATTATTTCACAGCCTTCAACGGCGATCAGGCTGTTACGTACGGGTATGTCAACGTTTCTATAACCCCATTAGAGTCGAAACACAATGTGTCTTACAGAGATATTCATAGGATTGACATTACAGCTTTAATTACTGATATCCTTATATCCGACCTTATCACATATCAAAAAACATCTATCTGACTTACATAGAAAGTACTGCCAAGTACTCAATGCATTACTTAACAAACATGCACCTATAAAATCCAAATGTGTGTAAGAAAGGCCACCGGCTCCATGGATGACTTCCGAAGTTATACTATCTAAAAGGCGTCGTCATTATTTAGAACGTGTATGGCGCAAATCACGCTCGCCATTAGACAGGTCGCGCTATTCTAAGCAATGTCACCTCTGTAGCAGACAAATGGCCAAAGCTAAATCAGATTATTATACAAATATGGTCATAAATAAGTCTAATAACCCGCGTCAGTTATGGAACTGCATCAATAACATTCTACACAGACGGCCTACTCCATCGCTACCTGATCATGTGTCAATTAAGTCTCTATGTGATTCGTTCTCTAGTCACTTTAAGAATACAATCAGTATTATTCGTTCTGCTTTCCCACGTCATAATTTAAGTAATGTCAGTGTGGACTTTCCACAAGTAAATTATCTACTTGTATCATTTGAACCTACAGCAATTGATGAAGTTAGGAAAATAATTATGTCCTCCCCAAAAAAATCTTGTGCACTTGATCCATTTCCAACAATACTGCTAAAAGCATGTCTCGAATCTGGATACAATAATTTGTCCTATAACAAATATTATAAATGCAACACTTTGCTCTGGCTGTTTTCCTGATGATTTCAAATAAGCCCATGTCACACCACTTCTTAAGAAGTCATCTCTGCCTAAACAAGACCTAAACAGTTATATATATATATTTCTAACCTCATCTTTATTTCCAAAATACTAGAAAAAGTTGTAGCAAGTCGTCTAAGGTCTCACATTAGCACAAATGTATAAACTAATGTGTCATAATCAGCAGGCAGACAGTTTCATTCAACAGAGACTGCCCTCGTAAAGGTTCATAATGACATTAACTTTGAACATTAATAATGGTAAAGTGACTGCACTTACCGTACTAGATCTGTCTGCCGCTTTTGACACGATTGATCACAGCATTATCATTGAACGTCTGTTAAAGTGATACGGCATATCTGGCACAGCGCTAAGCTGGTTTGCTTCATATATAGATTCCAAACTATAAAGATTGGGAACTGCTTTTCAGCTGCACTGCCGGCTTTATTTGGTGTTCCCCAGGGTTCTGTTCTTGGGCCTTTGATTTTTATTCTTTACACCACGCCACTAAGCCATGTTAGACAAATACATAACTTGGATCATCATCTTTATGCTAATGATACTCAGATCTACGTTTCGTTTGCTACCCCGGATACAAATCGCTCCCTTAAAGGGATTCTTTGTAAGCTAATATACATTCGAGGTGTACCGTATCAAAACGTATTAATTTCCCACAAGTACTTTCTCTGCTACTTATGTCTTGCATGTTTATGCATAATTTGGGTGTTATCTGCGCAAAAAGCCGATAAACAATTGTGTTTACGCGAATCATTTTGAGCTTTTTGCCACGTGGATGATTAATTCTGCAGCCCGAGTATAATGAATATTCATGCACGCGCAGTGAACCACACAGAGACCGTTGACGTCACACACACAGTTGACATGTTAGAGGTGAGTTGATTCAAGTAATGGCATTGTAAAAAAGCAATTTGTATAAGACATATGTATTTTATTGACAGCTATTTTTATAAGTGTAGGAAGCGTATGCATTGTTTAATTATCCCGCTTCCCAATGCCGTCAGCCGAGTAACGATTCCATTAAGCAGAATTATAACGTCCCCCGACGCAGACGGCCGCAGTCGGTGTCAGCTGCCGCTGGGACTGTCGCTGAATCTGAGACTGTCGAGCCTCTACTACGTCTATAGTAACTAGCCTAGCCCTAGGCAAGGGTCTCGCCTTTCTAATTAGTAAAACTGCATTGTCCAGTATTTTACATGCAGCGAAAGAAAACGCACACTAAAATATCAGTATATGCAAACATAGGAAGAGGATTAACCTGATCGTGGATGTAATTGTTTTGCCTAAATCTGGGATTTGTGTATGTGTGTCTACGACTACGGGTCTTGCCTTTCCAAATTCCAGTCAGCCGTTTTTGAAAAGTCCCCATTTGCCCACTTATTTGAACCGAAACATAAAAATGTGAGATTCGTACGTTCACAGACAGACTGTTTTTTAATGCTACAGCTACGATTGTTAGTAAACCTGCCTGGTATGTCATCATTCAATGTAAACGTCTTAGGTTTGTTAAAAAGTACACAATACCATGTTGCCACGGAATTTTGCGATGTACGAATTTTGGACACCAGCAGATCTGCACTTTAGTATACATAAGTTTTTATCCATGAATATAAAAAAAAAAAATATTAGATCAGATCAAGTCGCGCTGCTTCATGTGAATAGCACATCTGATAATAATAGTACTGACTAAAAACAAATTAAACATTAATTTTTTACATGTTACTTTACCGTTACTGTACACTTTCAGCGAGAATGGCCTATATGTATAATTACATACAACATTAATTATTAGAGCAAGAATAAAAGAAAATATACAGTGCACTCTGGATAAGGTCGAACTTCCAGGGACCCATGACAATACTGATAAGTGGAATTTCTGATCAGTAGAAAGGTATCAGGGGGTCCCCTTATTGGGACCTTTGCCCTGGACCGAAAAGATTGACTTAACTTAGCGAAAATTCACTTATGTGAGTTCGAGTTATCTGGAGTGCACTGTATATGACCAATGCATACAGGTAATTAGTTAGAAGCAAATTAAAAGTTGTCCAAGGTAATGGATTGGGATTTTAGTCTGACTGAATCAACATAACAAGGTTCTCTTGTATTTCTTTCCCATTTAGCCAGCTGTACACTTAGTGATAAGTCCCATAATCCAATATCTAAACTGAATTAATCTGCACAGTGGTGAGTTAGATAACTCATATTTAGGCTCAGTTTCCTAAATTCAACTTTGTTTATTTGCAGGAACATTGGAAATTGCTGAGCTGATGGAAAGAGGAAATTGAAGAGCTCTACTTAACAGTGCCATTAATTGGACAATGGGTCACCTGACATAAGATGATGTGTGACTTTGTTCTGCCCCATTCTTTTCTGTGTGACATCTACTGGGAAGTTGTACCTCACTCCGAGTTTCAAATGGAAGTGTGCATCAGATAGCTTTGTCTATCAAAATGCATAGCAGTGCTATTAATAGGACAATATGCTAACTGACACAGTAGTGAAGAAGATGTCTGACTTTGTTTTGCCACATTATTTCCGTGTGGCTTCTGTTGGGAATATGTACATCACTACATTTCAAATGGATTTGTGCAATCGATCGATTTGTGCATCCAAATGCACATCATCCCGTCATTATGTTGCAAAGTAGGAGTACATAATAACATTTATACTTTCTTATGCTAATCATGTTTGGATTGTGTTCTACAGCATATTCTTCAAAAAATTTTGAAACAAGTTTGTGTTAAGTGAACTATGCTGGAAGTAGTGTATAAAAAGTTGTCGACAAAGTTGCTGTTACACTAATTTTGAAAATGCATAAAATATAAATATTCCACAACATTAAACATTTTTAGGGATCTTCTTTAGTTAAATACACCAATGATGACTGAAAACAGTGTTTTAAAATATGCGTTAGTTTTAAAGTTTTGCAATTTTATAACTTTATTTCCATCATACAATGGCCATTTTATTTGTTATTGAAACGGGAGTTCGACAGAAACAAATTCAATATCTTTTACTCTAAATGATGGACAAAACAAATAATTATTGCACTCCCAGTACAAAATAAAACATGTTTTACCCTGATGCATCATATTTTGTCGACAACAATGTTATGCTCTTTAAAGATCCACATTTTTCAAACTAAAAGTAAACCTTAATTAGATAGGAAGGTACATAACCGCCTATCCTATTTTAATACGATAAGCTATTCCAATGATGTATAATGTATTTATACTGCTTAAGGAAATAGCAGCTGGATTTATGGTGCAAATAAAATGGTTTCATTATTGAATGTTTCTCGGCATCAGTAAGTTTTTGTTATCTAATCGTTTCATTAAAAGTTCAAAATGTATAGCCAGATGTACCTAGTGAAAAAAGAACATGATAGTACCATAGCTTTTATATTCCAACAAAAACAATGCCAATCATTCAATGTGACATCGGCGGTTTCGTGCATGGAGAGGTGATGTTTTTTCTTTTAAATCAATCCGTCTGTCATGAACTGTCGGTGTGTTCATTCTCCGTTTATTCCATATATTTTCCTTCTTTTCTTTGCTGAATCTGTGACATAAACAGCAGCTGATCCACGTTTCATTTTGATAATTTTATCGGTCACAACTCATTCGCATGCCGGTGGCTAATCCATATTCACACATGTTGATGACGTATTTCTTGCATCTATTAACTCGGCGTAGCTAATCGAAGTTTGACGGAGAGTCCCGAATATTCATGCCTTATACGGATCGTGAAGGTGGGCCCAAAGTAGAAACTCCGCGTGCGCGGAGTAATTTTTTCGATATTTTGTCAGAGTCATTAGTGATTAATAAAACACAATTCTAATCAAATAAAGGCATTGGATTACATGCAATAATTATACTAACAGGATTGCCTAATAATTCCGTACATTACAAAGAGATTAAAATTCTCAAAGAATCCCTTTAACCAACTTAGTGATTGCCTTCAAGATATCTTCCACTGGATGACTGACAGCATGTTGAAATTAAATACAAATAAAACTGAATTGATAATTATTGGTACTCCAATGCAGCGTAGTAAACTGGATGGTTTTTTCCCTATGCGTATTTTCAATCAGTCACGCCTGCAACCTCGGTGCGGAATCTAGGAGTGATCTTTGATAGTAACTTCAATTTCCGACAACACATACTTCAAACATGTCGCTGCTGTTTTGATCATATTCGTGATCTTTGCCGTATTCGTCGGTATATGTCATTTTCTGTTGCTAAAACTATTGCAACAGCGCTTGTTAGCAGCAGACTTGACTATTCCCTCCTTTATAATATAGCTAGCAAGGATATCACAAAACTTCAGCGTGTCCAAAATTGTCTAGCAAGAGTAGTTACAAAATCTCCTCGTTTTTCTCGCTCTGTACCACTTTTGAAGTCTGCATTGGCTTCCTGTGCGATATCATATAATATTTAAGATATGTACCATTACACACCAGGCACTGTCCAGTAAGCAACCATCTTATTTGCATGCATTGCTTATTCCTGTAAGAAAACCTATCCACCTTCGATCATCTAGTTCTGATCTACTTTTTGTTCCTAATGTCAACACTAACGTTGGAACTAGGGCGTTTTCTGTTGCTGCACCAACTCTTTGGAATATGCTCCCTCTTAGTGTTAGATCAGTTGAAAATATTACAAAATTCCGTCGTCATTTAAAAACTTATCTTTACAACCTTGCTTATCCACCGTAGATCCCTAGCGCCTTGACCCATATGTTGACAACTGGAATACTGCTTATGGATTTTGAGATTTACCAATCCTTTTGTTTTGATGCGCCTCTGAGCTTGCTTTCCAAGGATTTAGGCGCAATAGAAGTTATCTTAATATTACTATTATTATAGTAGACCTGGTGCTAAAGATTATGTTACTCCGTACGTCTCCGTGAATCTTTCCCACTACACATTTGTTTTCTGTCTTCTCTTAATTATTTATAGCAAGTGTTAGATCGAATACTTTCTGAACATTTAGTTATACATCTGTATATCATTTACTGTTGACCCAGCATGTACAGATTCAATAATGTTTTTTTTAATATTGCACATTTGATTGACACTTCATACGAACAACGTGGTTCTACGTATTACAGTACGCACACCCAGACACTCACTCATGTCGGCCACTGGGTTGATCAATACTGGCTTCAACCATCCGCCTCCAGTTTTCTCTGTCTGGTATTGTCGTCTTCAGCTCCACCGGCTCTAGACCCGCATCTTTTAGGCAGTCGATGTAAGTTGCTGCTTGTCTTCCTAACTTCTCTCTACCCACACCAAGGTGTACTAATCACGTCCATTTTAGGAATATGATCAAGCCCCCGTTTCTTTGCCTAATGCAAAGAATGTTGAAGTGTCCGCTTTAATTTGTGAAGCAAGGTGGCGTACGTAGCGTTAAGAGTATCGGACTCTCGATGTTGAGTTTGAATCCTCTTATTTCCATTTCGTTCACTCCACGTTGCTCCAGTTCACTAAGCTGTATAAATGACTACATAGTCATAGAAGGTGATGGATATTTGTGTAAGAATAGTATTCGCGTAGTAACCACAGCGTGGCTGAATGCTTCAATGAGAAGTCGAGATTGTGTTCGATTGACCAAGTCTGCCAGGGGTGAAGGAATCGGCTATAGCCATACGGTGTGCGAGTATAATAATTCATAGTTTCGCTGTTATCACAGAATTGGTATGTCAGTCCTAGCTTGGATCTACCCGGACTTAGATTAAATTCAGCAGGTGTGGTCAGAAATGTGGGCTGTTACTTTAATGAAAGGTGCAACGTGACCACTTTAATATCCAGTTACAGCTCTTCTTACTTCGACGGCATTCAGCTGAGAATGACAAAGCCGACGGAAATAATTGAACACTTAAAGGAGTGGCTTCGCAAAATCTCATCCGAACGTATAGTGTTTCGAATTGGTTCAAACCGCAATCACCTGCACCAAAACATTATTCGTGACTTAAAGTTAAATTGCTTCCTCAATTCGATTTTTTCGCTCGTATAATTTAAAATACGTTTTTCGCAAAAAAAGAACCTACCTAGAATCTATTACGACATGCTAGCTCCTTTGTTCAACATTAAATATTTATATGTAGCTTGGGTAAAATCGTCAGACAAATTAGTAGGTTATTTTACTTAAAATTTTATCAATCGTGGAATGCTCACGTGAAAACGCGATGCGATTATAAATATACACGCGATACGATTATGGACGCATTTCTGCATTGCCGGTGTCTATTTTCCTGGTTGTCACAAGAACTACGTGATAGACACAATTCAGTTGTTTGAAGACTAAATGTCAGGCCGACAAGTAAGTATTAACCAGATGCCAGGAGATTGACTGATAGCAGAAACACGTCATCTAAAATATTATATATGTATATCTAAAATGCCTGCACATAGGGTGTATTTTCTGCGTGAATGACGTCGACCTAATTTGTGCGGTATTTAGGTTAATCTAAGATTATGTTCGAGCACGCGCCCACGTATGTGTGTGTGCATGCGTTGGCGCGTGTGCCAAACCTGAAGGGATTAATATACGACTCATCAGAACAAAATAGAACCTTTATTTTTTAAAGACATTATCCGTGGGTTAAAGGTCCTTATCGGTTTTAGGGTTCGAATTTGACGTTAGACGGACACTACTCAATTATTCACAACGTCACACGTGTTTTCTGCGACTGTTCCCAGATACGTAAGCGATCCACGGATCAATTGAGGACGTCTTACGGAAGATACGTTGCGAAAAAATACATTTTGTCATAATTGACCTATCATCACCTGTTACCTAGCAAAACCTCCGTTAAACCATCAGAAAATACGCGGTAGGTTCGGACATTCCGCCGTACATGTTGTTGACATTCTGGTCACGAAAGAGTTTCTTTATGATAAAGACATAAGGCAAAGTTTTAAAGTGTCAACGGTATGCGGGAATGTTTGATTTATAAGCTGTCATGCAGCAATAGTAAAGTTATTCAACCATATAACCGTTTTCAGCATTACATTTTAGACTGCAAGGTGAACCCGTTTTTCGTTTAGTCCCGTTCCGACCTTTCGGGGACTAAGAAATAAACTTTGTTAATCAGAGTACGCGATATGTTGTATATCTCAGAAACAAATTACCTCAGAATTGGTGCCAGTTTAAAAGGTTAACTCGCGTTTATGTTGGACTATTTTGTTTCGTTCGCGACGAGTAATTTTGAATCTGAACCAATCCCAGGGCTCGGTTGCGTTAACTAACGTAAACGTGGCTGCCCCAAAGCAATTATATACCAAGCATAATCACTTGGCGATACGCCATTTAAAATTGGATGGTGGCGCCATCTACTGGACTGAGTCTACAGCGCAGCAAATATGACCGCCGAGCCAGGACAGCGTCCTTGTGATGGCTCATGTTGTGCCGTGTTTGGGTGCGACAACCGTTCGTCGAAAACACCAGAAAACAGTTCTTTTCATTTCCGAAAGACCCAACAAGGTAAGGAAAATAAGTATAATTATTGTAACGGTACCGGTTCATTTCTTTGGGCCGCTAACTAAATTGACACTGGTGTCATGTAATCATAATATTACATTTACTGAGTTCCCATCTACATACTGATTTGAATAAGCTGTTTAAATACAAATCGGAACCACTATTTATTTAAAAGTGTCAATATTCCAAATCAGTAACATTTATTTGATCAACTGAATGCAAACAAACGGTTAGAAACGTTGTTTTAGACAATGAAATATCGGTGACATGAATTAACGCACCACGGGCACGGACGCCGCCGGATTTTGTATGTGTTAAAACATCTTCACTATACGGCTAGAATACTAGATGGAACACACTGCATGTGTAAATATCATCATATAATCAGATAACTTTCCTGTGGCGATTACAACGATATAATTACGTACAATTTAGTCCAAAAATAATACATTTGTGTGTTTATTACATCGATGTGATGCTTTCTGCTGCCACCTATCGTATTAGTAAATAAACAATTTCTGAGAGGTTTGTGAGGCTATTACATTTTGTTTATAAAAAAGTAGTCGTTGTCTGACATGTGTCATGTTCTACTGAAGTAATAGCATATTTAATACAGTCAATATATTACCAAATGAGATCACAACAGGTAGGCAAAACGTGGACAGTAGCTAAATCATTTTTTCTGTACCAGTCACTAAATTTCAGTTGTGATTAATTGATGGCTGTAGTGTGTCACAATGGGACATAGTAGTAAATTAAATAATTGTACACAATACAAATGATATGTTTAAGCATTATTGTAGAATTAAAAGTAGTAATGATCTATATGTGTTAGACCTATTTGCATTGCTGCTTTCAGACTAATGTTGTACGTTACGCTTGAATGTTATAGAAACAAAAGATGGCTAATTAATATCAGAAGGGGAGATCTTGACAAGACAACAGCTGAGTACAGGACGAAGAATCTACGTGTATATAGTGACCATTTTACACGTGAGTGTTTCATGAGTGATGAAAAAAAACTTACATGAACAACAGTGTCTACACTGTTCAGCTTCAAGACTCCAAACCGTACGCCAAGAAAGCGGCCAGCACCAAGGGCTATACCCACTCTGACACCTAACAGCACTTTGGGATGTTTACCGTCAACGTCGCCATCAGCTGCTGAACACAACTACAGCGCAAAGCCAAACAAAAACAAAACAAGCGCAGCCGGAAGGCTAAGTCTGTTCTGCACCAGTGAATACAGGACTGTCATGTAATCATGGATGTAGGGTATTTGCCCACTGGTCATTTGTCCAGCGGTTGTTCACCCACCTCCCAAGTGTGAATACGGTCATTTTCCCAGTTGTGAAAAAAACCATTAAATGAAGGACATTTTAATAATCATCTATTTATTTAACAGATTTTGTATAAAAATTATTTAAATTATTAACTGAATTCTGTTATTGATAAATTGTTGAACTTTTGCAATACAGGTAACATGATCATTGTAATTTGTTCACTGACTGAAATCAGTTTTTAATTACAAATACAATTTGTTTGAAGACTCCATTTATTCGTGTTCACTCTAAGGCCTAATCAAAAAAGTGTTGTGTTTCCAGTAACGGGCCAAAAACATAGGTAGGGTAGGCAGGGAAATTGTTTTATTATATTTAAAAAAAATTGCATTATGATATGGTCCATCTTTAGATCTATACAAATTTCCAGTGAGTCATCATACCCCATACATTGTATCACCTAAACCAAGAACAAAACATTAGGGCCGGGTTTCTGGAAAAATGTTTTTGCCTAAGCCTTACTAAATGTATGTGTACATGTAAGCATAAATATACTTATGTGAGTGTGTGTGTGTGTGTGTGTGTGTGTGTGTGTGTGTGTGTGTGTGTGTGTGTGTGTGTGTGCGTACATGTGTTTATGCATGTGGTCATGCTTGCATGTGTGCGTATAGCTTCGTGGGAGTTTGACCTGTGGGTAAGCATTAACAGAAATATTTTTTTTGGTTAATGTCATTTTGACAAACTGTCCATATTTAAATTGTTTGGTACATTTCAATGGTATTCCAAAGCAATACCAACTATATACCATTGTTTTTAGCACTTTATACTAATTAATTTTGTTAACGTATACACAGCAAATAAGTATAACAATGCAACCGATATTATTCATTATAGACGTATGCATCACAGGAGGAGGTTTTTATTTTCTGTATGTTGATGGAGGTACTAGTGACTATCAAAGAGGCTACTATTAACACTTAACATACAGATTTGGCAAACTGATAGACAAATTCGTTTTGCCTGATAAGAATCATAGTCTTTACTTAGTGCACTTGATGTTTACACCACCGCCACCGATGTATCACGTGATCTGCGTTCGCTATCAAAATATTCCTCAACAACCTGTTTGCCTCGTTTTAATTTGAAGAAAAAATAACTTTGTTGCAAGTTTGTAGATGTCATTTGCTCCCACTGACTGCTATGTCTGACAAAAGACGTATAGAATATAATGTCAATGAGACCCAGAAAATATCAAAATGCAGCAGAAGCGTAGATACAGAAGAAACCGCGCAGGTGACTATGCCCATGGCCTTGGTATTTTGTCGTGTTTTTTCTACTATTTGAATGTTTTGGTGAAACTTTAGATTGAACTGGCAGCTACAATTCGCAATGAACCTGACTGGTATGTCACAATTCAATGTAAACTGTGTATGTTTGAGAAAACGAAATACTACAAAATGGCCACGGAATTTCGCGATGCACGAACTTGATACACTAGTGTTATAGCAATGACTGGGTTATGGAGGTTTCACATGTCTATTGTCAGTTGGTGCTGCTTACAGTGCAGGTTTTTGTGGTAGCGGGTAGTCGTGCTTGTCACTTCCACCGCTGGGTAGCCTCGGCGAAAAGACAAGCCGAATAGCAGCCTCTCCTTAAACAAGACTCTCATTGTAACCTCCTCTAATTAGATGGGGGATCTCGGAGCAGCATGGGGGCCCAGAGTTGCCGTATGCATGACCCACTAACATGTGGATACGCTCTGCCACTGTTACCATGTCCCAGCTATGGGCAACTAACAACCGCTGCCTCATGGTTAAGCTCGTGAGCCAAAGTCTAAGTGAGTAAACAGTGACAGAAAATCTGTTTTGGGATCGACAGGCGGTTTGTGTACTCTCTGCGCACACCCCGGCATCCCCTGAACATACCTGTTGCTGGACGTATCAGCCATGCTTTTCCTCCAGAATACAGCAGATTGGGTCGAGAGAATTGTCTTGGCTGTAAATCACCTAACATCGAGTCACAAGGGCAAACCAAGAATTTTTTTTACTGCCCTGACATTAGCTGAATCATTCTTTCAAGGGAGAGGACTCTGCCTGTTCGTGTTCGACTCCAGGACAAGAAACAACACTGGAGATGGTATTAACCGGTTAACTGCCTAGCGCTCGATTGGCGCAGAGCATGGCGCCAGGGATCACCTCTGACAGTGGGAGAGACTTTTGGCTCATAGTTAGTATCCGCCGCTCCAAACTGGGCTGCCCCCAGTCAATAGGGATCTAACCCGCTACAGTCTGAAGGCTTGCCTAGGTGTGCAGACCTAATATCAGACTGCAAGCCTCACACCTGCGAAACAACAACGAAAACTGTGCTTCGGCACATGGAATGTACGAACAACGACCCCTGGAATGTCGTCGGATTACAATGTCATGAACGATCTAAGAAAGAGTGTTGTAATCGACCGAAAATCGGCCAAGAAGTCAGGTGACATTGCAGCACTCAAGAAACAAGACTACTCGAGACAGGCTCCTTCAGGGAGTCTGGATACACAATATACTGGTCAAGCAAACCAGCTGGCACCAACCGTCAACATGGCTTTTAAGAATACCTTGTGCAGCAAGTTGGAGGGGCCACACGCAATCTCTGGTCGTATTACGACAGTACGCCTCTCACTGGAGAAAGGTCATACCACAGTTATCTTTGCCTATGCACCCACTTTGATAGCACAGTCAGACGTCACAGATACCTTCTATGTGGCATTCGCACAAGTAGTTGAGTCTGTACCTACTTCGGACAATCTAATCCTACTTGGGGATTTCAATACTCTATTGGGAATGACAAAGAATCCTGGCCTGACGCTATATGTGCTTTTGGCATTGGGAAAATAAATAACAATGGACAACGTCTCCTAGAGCCTAGTGTTAAACACCAACTATGTGTCGCTAACACCTACCCACAATGTAAAGCTCACCATATCCCGGATGCACCCCATATCCAAGACATGGCACCAGCTAGACCTTGTTCTGGTTCGACGATGCAACCTGAACGAAGTCACCAAAACTAGATCGTACCACAGTGCAGACTGCGACACGGTTCATAGTCGTGTCATCTCAAATATGAAACTGTCGCCGAAGTCCTACCATGGTCAACCAAGGGTTGATATAACAAAACATGTATCCAGCAACTGACAACGGACTACAACGCAACTCTCAGAAACCAAATTGATCAACCAGATGAAAACGGGAATGCAAATGCTTATTGGCGGCTTCTCAAACAAAAAATTCACAAATCAGCTCTTGCCATAACCCAGACTGGTTCATAGCTAGACTTGGCACTATGAAACCGATAATTGAGGCAAAACGCTAAGAGCTCCTGCAATTCAAAAGCAGACCAAATGAGACTATTAGTGCTTGCTATAGAGCTTCCTGAAGTCTTGCTCAAAGAAAAGCCAGGCAAGCGCTTAGCCAATATTACATTAACCTAAGTGAGGATATCGAGCCAGCGGCAAACACTAGGAAGCTAAAAATATGTATGCGGGCATAACAAAAACAGCTATAGGTCCCACATTAAGGAAAACTGCACCTCTCAAATAAGATGGTCTCACACTAACAAAAAGAGATAGACAAATAAATCGTTGGATTGAGCACTTTTCCGACCTTTATGTCACGGAAAGACCGTATTATGTGTCTACAATTGACAAAGTCCTTTCTATGGAGATTATGGAAGAACTTGATGACGAACCACAGTTCAGAGAGACGGAGGCAGTTGTTGCCAGGCTGTCAAATAATAAAGCCTCTGGTTGAGATGCAATACCTGCAGAGCTGATTAAGGCTGGCAGTCAGGCCTTGTTACCACCACTCTACAACCTTCTCCTGAAGTGCTGGCGGGAACGATCAATTCCACAAGAGATAAGGGATTCAAGTATAATCACGCTGTACAAAAACAAGGGTGACAGAGGCGCCTGCAATAACTACAGATGAATATCTCTACTCTGTGTTGTAGGGACAATATTTGCACGAATCATCCTAATACGTCTACAAACTTTGGCAGAACGGGTGTACTTCGATTCACAGTGCGGTCTCGGCTGTGGCAGAGGAACTGTAGATATGATCTTCTGTGTACGACGACTACAAGAGAAAGCAAAGGAGCAACATTTGCCACTCCATGTAGCCTTTGGGGATCTTACAAAAGCTTTTGATTATGTAAACAGAAAAGCTATCTTCACGGTCCTGAAGAAAGCTGGGTATCCACCAGTACTACTCGGTCTTATCCAAGCCTTCCACAACAACATGCAAGGCACAGTTCATGCTGATAGATCTGTATCTGAGCCATTCCTCATCAAAAATGGTGTGAAGCAGGGATGTGTTCTGGCCCCGACGCTTTTTGGAATATTGTTCTCCATTCTACTCAAAGAAGTTATGCAAAATGCCAACATTGCTCATCCTGTAGTGGTCTGAGGACCAGGCTTGACGCAAACATCTACTCAACGTCCCACTTGAAGGCCAAGAAAAAAACAACCGCACTTCACATGTGCGAGGCCCTCTATACTGATGATGCTGCCTTCTGCTTCCATTCCGAGGTACAGTGACAACTACTCTTGAACAGCTTCGCAAATAGTTGCAAAGCTTTTTGCCTTAAAATCAAAGTCAAAAAGACTGTCACCATGAACCATGGGAATCAAGAAGCCAAATTCACTGTTAATGGTGAACCCATCGTAACTGTGGAGAATTTCTCTAGGCTCTATAATGTATAACAACTTTACATTTGACAAAGAATATTGAACACAAGACTTGGCAAAGTAGCAACATCCTTTGGAAGACTCTCGAATCGTGTCTGGTCCAACAAGAGTCTAACATTTCACACCAAGCTGAAAGTGTACCATGCTTGTGTTGTCAGCATTTTATTGTCTTGTTCAGAAACATGAACGACGTATCGCAAACAAAAATGGAAACCAACAGTTTTCATCTTCGTTGCCTGCGAACAATCCTTGGCATAAAATGGCAGGACAAAACCACTAATTTAGAAATCCTGCAGCGCTGCAAGTCAGCGCCACTAAGCAACATCCTCAAACACAGACGATGGCTTGGACATGTACAGCGTATGCTCAGTGACCGCCACTCAAAGACCATCCTCTATGGGGAGTTGGCTGAGGGCAAACGTCCAGTAGGCAGACCAAAATTTAGATTCACAGATGTGGTGAAGAGAGATCTAAAAGATTACGGCATCGACCCTCTATGCTGGCAGACTTGCTGAGGTTAGAGTCATCTGGCGAGCCTGGCTCACTGGTGGTTCAACAAATGACATCGAAGCATACCAAATAAACCAGGAAACCAAGCGTGCGAGACATCATGCCAGAAATCCAAGTCAACCTACCAGATGCAGCTTAACAAACATGGCCTCTACTACTACATGTCTATGAAAGTGTTTACATAAGAATCAATATGCTACAATAAGAACACTGGATTAAGTCAACAAAAGAAAGTTGCTACTGGCATTGCACAAAATCGCTATGCGTATATGGAAACCTTACTCAGGGTTGTTGTTCAAAACCTTTTCTTGTTACAAATTGTTAAATACTCTTGTGTCCACTAAAGATAACTATTCCGTAACAATTACACCACTAATTACCGACAATGTATCATATTAACTACTGAATGTTTAAAAAATTACTGCTCTGCCAACAAAACGCAATAGTCCGACATAAACTCGAGTTAAACTTTTAAACTGCCGCAAATTCTGAAGTATCCATCACGTGACTTGTTGCCTAGCAAAACCCCCGTCAAGCCATCAGAAAAACACATGGTGGGTTAGGACATTCTGTCGTATATTTTGTTGAAATTCTGATCACAAAAGTGTTTCTTTATGACAAAGACATAAAAAAAAGTGTTTACAGTGACAACTACATGCATAAATATTTGATTTATGAGATGTCAAGCAGCAATAGTAATGTAATTCACGTATATAACCGTTATCAACATTGTTGGCAAAGCTTGACGGAGGTCTCGCGCAAAAAATCGATTGTGACGTAGGCAAACCGTGACGAACTGGATACGTCAATTGACGTCCGGCATGAATTCATCGGGACCAACACTTGTGCCTATGTATCTAATGCAATCCGGAAGATGATAATTTTTGTTACCGTATACATACACTGTAAAACTTCCGGTGTTTAAACTGTTTAACCGTAAACGCCAGCCATGTCGTTTTCAATTATGGTTTTTTAATTATTAAAGCAGGTAAGATCTTATATAGCGCAACATTCAGTCCTAAGGACTGCCCAAAGCGCTTTACAATTTACTCCCCGGCAGACCTGTTCAGTCGAACACCATCTCGACTTGTAATATGTAAATTGTAATGTTTTGAATATTGAACATACGGGGCAAAAAGTAAGTAGTAGTGGGGGAAAAACGCACAGGGTCGGGAGTACTTTTATAGGTGTCATTGACATAATTATTAAAACGAATAAATGAAAAGGTCTATCTATGCATACGAGTATAAAATAAATTTGTTAAACCAATCGCACTTGTTAAATCTCAGACAAAGGAGTGATTAACTAACAAATTAAGTTAAAATTATTGAGAAGATTATAAAAACAGCTGCGAATGTGGTATGCAGTAACCTTTCTCTATGCTTAAGTGCACCAATAATACCATCGTTTTTGTAACATGAAATACGTAAACAAATAACTTGATGTTATGTTATGTTAATTAATACATACGTCCCAATGGTGTGCGTTTTCCCACCATTGGGACAAAACACCACTTTTAGGACCTCCGCTAAAACGGCTATAATTTTTTTGTGTGGCACTGGACATAAACAATCTTAACACGTAGTATTTTCCCACGATAATGAACTAGGTGATGCATCAAATACACCAGAATTACACGATTTATCGAAAAAGTGGGCCTTATGCTCCAAGCTACTCTATTCTTGTAGTTACGTGCGCGCGTGTTAAGAGGATATCCAATCGTCTGTGGGATACGTAATGGGTTATCGGAGCAATAACAGTGATTCTCTCAGGCGAAACTTAGAAGAAATGGACCTAATCTACGTATCGTTAACAGAAACTCGTGCTGACATGTCTAGGTGACGTACGCATTCATAAAACAAAGCGCAGAACCCTCCAACACTTAATAACTATTTGGGATTTCAATCTCACTGAGCTGTTTATCTTATTTTACCTGTAACAATAGTGTTTGGCAAATTTGTGCCATTTATAACTCTTGTACGTCTAGTTGGCCGTAATCTGAACTGACCAACCCCAGGGTTCACCGCTTCGTACACAAATGTCAGGCTATGATGATTTTACCCGGGGCAGTGACTGTCTATACCAATTAAATGTGTTGGCAGACATCGCTAGTTTGTCTGGTGGTGTTCCGTTACCTCATAAATGACCAGCCACGCACTATTGATATCGACGTAATCAGTGGCTGTTCTCAGTTCGTAGGACATATTGGCTGGTGCTTGAAGAACAATGTCCATGTGAATTCGTTGCCATTCTTGCCTCTCTGCAACAAGGGTTGTTTCACAAAATAGCAGCCCAATGAGCTCATCAATAAATGACAAACTCCACCCGTGTTTTATATGCAACAATCTAAACACTGTAATCAATATGGTATAATGAATCATTGGGCAGTGTACAGTTGAATCGCTACGTTATGCCGTCAACAAGGACTGCATTTGCGTGGCTTCAATTCCTACAAAAACGTATAGTATTAAACACGAACAAATTGACGGAATATTGATTATTAACTATCTATTGTCATAGTGCATCAAACCTATTCATGTCTTAGTAACACACACACCCATGCACACAGACACATTCACGCGGACACACGCACGCGCATGCATGCCACATGATATAAACGCTCTTAGAAGGAATTGGGTTGCAACATCACAGCAACAACCACAATCAGGCATCAAAGGAAGTATCCCTGGGTTACGATTATTTAAGCCTTTGATGTAAAAACGATTTCGGAGAATCATAGTAATGTCACACGAAGGACACAAGATCAGAATGACTGAGTAATGCAAATCACCAAGGGCAAAGGACATAATAGAATAAAAGAACAATTAGAATGTCTTGGCATTTTAGTTGAATGCAAACACCACAAAACATATATAATATAGTTACTTTTGATCTTAGTATACAAATAAAGTTATGTTACTATAATAAAGATTGCGTGTACACACACTCACACTCACACACACTCACACACACACACACTCACACACACACACACACACACACACACACACACACACACACACACACACGCACGCGCGCGCGGACACACACACACATTTATAATAATAAAACCTGATTGAACACATATCTCTGAGTATTGTTTACTGATCAACTATAAACCTCATTGGATGTTATGAAAATAGAATGCTACCTAGTAACTAGTACATTTAGTTCACGTTAATCTTCTTTGCATCTACAAGCAGAGACGAGACAGTCTCTCTCCCCTGGTTGTTATATCGACTGGCTAGCAGCCTTGCACCCAAACATTTATCTTATTTCACCCTTCTTTCGCAAAACTAGGACGCTCCGTCATTATTTTCTCATAGTCTGCAAAACATTTGTATTGTTTTAGGAGGCTAGTCTAGACAACAGGAAATCTTTGCTGGCCAGAATATTCGCATTATGTTTCGGTTGAGCGTTGCTAAGATAAGCAAGCCTGTAGCGTGGTTGATTTGGGAGTTTGCGTTTGACCGCCTAAAACATAAGTTTTTTTCGTCGATTCGAGACGGGGTAATCTTAGCAATGTTCCAGATCGAGGAGGTGCCATAGCAATAATATCTACACAAATAGAATGTAAATATGAAAATGTGTAAACTAAAATAAATTCAATCCTCGTAGAAAAGGTTATTAGTTGTGATTTATTACTTGGAATGTTCATTATTTATGTCTAATACCGATCAAAGCCTTTAATAATAATAATAATATATTTTATTTAATATAGCGCCAGATCCAATTATAAATTGTTCGTGGCGCTTTACAACATGTAGAACCCAGATAGAGGTATTAATGATGGCTAAATAAGCATGCATTTTCTAAAAGAAAATTTAAATATTAGTAAAATACGAATAAATACAGTAATTAAATAAATATATTAAAATAATGATCATAGCTACAGTTCTATGTAGAAATAAGACATTGTCAATTCATTTAACTGAACTAATGTACATGTAAGTATAAAATAAATATATAAATAGGTTAATTAATACATAAGAGATACAAAACAAATCAATGCAGAGAGTAAACTATGCCACATTGGACAAGAACGAGAGTCTAAAAAAATGAGTCTTTAAGCATGCCTTGAAAGTAGAGAGACAATCAGACGTTTTAATGTAATTAGGCAAAGTGTTCCACAAAGTCGCTGCGGCGACCGCAAACGAATTGTCCCCAGCTTTGACATGAGTCCGCAGGACCGTTAACATGTTATTGTTGGTAAAGCGCAGGGCTCTTGTTGGTTTGTATGGGCATACAAGGTCGCATAAATATTTCGGGGCATCGCCATGCACAGCTTTATATGTAAACACTAATAGCTTAAAGTCGATTCTGTGTGCTACAGGCAGCCAGTGAAGAATGCACAACAGAGGCTTGGCGCTGTCACTCCGTGGGCGGCGTAGGATCAACCTAGCAGCAGAGTTGTGCATTCTCTGCAGTCGAGCGATGTTGTTGACAGAAGTGCCGTATAGAAGTGAATTGCAGTAATCAAGCCTTGATGTAATAATGGCGTTGACGACACGTTCCTTTGTCGTCGTTGGGAGATAACGACTCATCTGGTTAATATGGCGCAGGTGAAATGAGCACACACTGACGATGCTTGAAACTTGCTTCTTAAAATCGAGGTGGCGATCCATAACGACACCAAGGTTACGAACACATCTTGAGGCAGTAATCGTAACATCTCCTACGCTTTACCACAACAGTTTTCGTTTCCCCCGATCCACGTACCCGTATTTGCCCTGGTCTTTTGCTATCCTTGGCTCACTAGAGCACGCAACGACTGACCGAGCACGACACCGTCGTAGCGGGGACATCGTGACATGATTTTAACAAGATTTAACAATATTGCCATCCAGAGAATTAACTCTAGATGGCAGGTGGACAAGGAAGCCCTTTGGCTTATTGGGAGTCCAACCCTTTTATCTACATATATCCAGCCCTTCTGAGGTATGTGTCGATTTTATTTTTAAACATATTCACATTACTAGCACCCACACAATCATCAGATAATCTGTTCCATTCATTCACAGTCCTTTGTGAAAATGAGAACTTTCTCACGTCTAATCTACACTGCTCCTTTACTAATGTAACTTCATGTCCTCTAGTCTTTCTATCTTTCTTAACTGAAAAAAACATATTTCTATCAATATTTTCATAACCATTCAATATTTTAAACACTTCTATCTGATCTCCTCTCAATCTCCTGGTCTCTAGTGTTGTTAAACCACATTCTTTTAGGCGTTTTTCATAACTAAGATCCCTCAGTTTTGGTATCATTTTAGTCGCTCTCCTCTGTACTCTTTCTAGCATATCTATGTCCTTCTTGCGGTATGGCCTCCACGCTTGTATACAATATTCTAAATGAGGCCTAACTATTGTTTTGTACAGCGGTATTATTAGTTCTTTTTCTTTATATGCTATATTTCGCCTAATCAATCCAAGGATTTGATTTCCTTTTGAAGCTGCAATTCCACACTGCTCTGAAACCTTCATGTCAGCACTAATTGTCAGCCCTAAGTCTTTTTCTTTTACAGTAGTACTTAGTACAGTTCCCCCCATTGTATATTCTACATATTCGTTCCCATGTCCTGTGTGAAGGCATTTACATTTCCCAAAATTGAACAACATTTGCCACTTTTCAGACCATTTGATCAACCTGTCAAGATCATCTTGTAAATGCTGTCTATCACCATCACTTTCAATCCTTCTAAACACTTTTGTATCATCTGCAAATTTCAACACCTTGCTAGCTATATCATCGTCCAAATCGTTTATATATATTAAGAATAATATAGGTCCCAGTACTGATCCCTGTGGAACCCCACTCAAAACTGATTTCCAGTTTGAAGCCTCCCCATCAACAACTACCCGTTGTCTTCTGTCAATCAGCCATTTTTTCTATCCAGTTAATTATACCATTTCCTATGCCATGGGCTTTTAGTTTAAGCAGTAATCTCTGATGTGGCACTTTGTCGAAAGCTTTTTGAAAATCTAAGTAGATGATATCTACTGGTGATCCATCATCTACCCACTTAGTGATATCTTCCAAAAAATATAACATATTTGTTAAGCATGACCTCGCTTTTAGAAACCCATGTTGAGATGGGTTTATCAAGTTATGTTTAACAAGAAAATCCACCATGTGATCTTTAATTAGTCTTTCTAATAATTTACAAATCACCGATGTTAAACTAACTGGTCTATAATTATTTGACTTGTTTCTCGAACCTTTTTTAAATAACGGTATAATGTTTGCTTCTTTCCATTCTAAAGGAACCACTCCCTCTTCTAATGACAAGTTGAAAACTGTTGCAAGCGGTATGCTAATTTGTTCTACAATTTCCACTAGTAGTTTGGGTGGAATACCATCCACTCCAGGTGATTTATTTTCCTTCATACCCCTAATTTTCTTAGCTACCATTTCTGGGGTTACAATTAACTGTCTTAAATAGTCTGATTCTGCCCCTTGAACTTAGCCTCTGGTACTGGCAGTGAACTAGTGTCTTCTCTGGTAAACACTGAACTAAAATACTCATTTAGGTCTTCAGCCATTAAGAATCCTTCTGATATTATATTTCCAGCACTATCTTCTAGAGGACCGACCTTATCCTGAACTTTCTGTTTGCTTCGAACATACGCATAAAAACTCTTGCTGTCATGTTTTATATTACAAGCTAATTTATGTTCATAGCTTCTCTTTGAATTTCTAATTTCAGATGTAGCTTGGTTTAGTGCTTCTTTATAAATGTTGTAGTCTTCGTCATTGCCAGTACGTCTATATGACTTCCACATCATTTGTTTATACTTAATTTTTCTAATGGCTTCTTTCGATAAGTATTTCTTTCTGGTCCGTTTCCCTTGTTTTTTGAAGGGAACAAATTTATCTACGATGCACTCTATTTCATTCTTTAAGATATTCCAGCATTCTGTTGCTGTCTTATTCTTCAGTGTATTATTCCAGTCTACCTTTGCTAAATATTTCCTCATTTCCTTATATCTTCCTTTGTGGAAATTTCTCCTGAATTGCTTTTTGTTATTTCGTTCTGATTTTACTTTGATGGTAAAATGTATCTGGTTGTGATCACTACTTCCCATTCTCTCCCCTGGTTGGTTCTAGCACATGTTGAGAAAGGAAACTATCTTGTACTAAAACTAAAAAATTTTGGTCCTCACTACCCATACTCTGTAGAGATTTCCATTTTATATGCCCATGGTTAAAATCCCCCATAATAACACAGTCCCGTTTGCTCACTTCCCTTATAGCGTTTTGTATTTTTTCATTCTCTTCTATGCTTATGTTTGGACTTCGATAAACTAATCCAACCGTTAACGTTGAGTTTCCTGTAACTATGTTACACCAAACAGCTTCTTCGCAATCTGCTTCTCTGTCTAATTTTATTTCATAAGCCTGGATAGATTCTTTAATATATAAAATAACTCCACCTCCCCTTCTTCCTATTCTATCTTTCCTAAACATTACATATCCTGTCAGTCCCAATTCGGCATCTGATATATCGGTGGTTGCCCATGATTCGGTTATACCTATTATGTGAGGGTCAATATCTTCTACCATAATGTTTAGTTCATTTCTTTTGTTTACTATACTCCTTGCATTTAAACAAACACATTTATACCCAGCTTCAGAACAGTTTTCCAGACTGTTCTTTGCTGAATTATTTTTGCTGCCTTTATCTATGCCTCCAGTTTCAGGCTTCTCTGCGAGTCCCCCCTGCGAATTTAGTTTAAATAGATGCAACCTGTCCCACTGTCAACAGATCGCAGCAGATTCTCTGAGAATACTGCTGCCCCATTTCCACTTAGATGGAGGCCATCTCTCATGTACATATCTTCTCTCCCAACAAAGTACCCCCATAAATCTATGAATCCCACGCCCTCTTCCTCACACATCTGCTCAACTAGTGCGTTGATCGCCATCCTCTTACAGTTTCTGTATCTTGCCCCCCTTCCTCCCATTACTGGCAAAATTCCTGAGAGAATAACCTGTTCCACTCTTGTCTTCTTTAGCTTCCTCACTAGATGTCTGTACTTCTGAACTATACCAGTTGTTCCCTCCTTGTCTGCATTGTTTGTCCCAACGTGTACTAGTATAGACCCTCCCTTGCCATGCCCCAATACCTTCTCTACCCTTTCGGTCACATGCTCTATCCTAGCCCCCGGTAGACATACAACAACGTCCTTCCCCTCGCATATAGTCTTGTCTGTTTTTCTCAGAATTGAATCGCCCATAAACACTCTCTCTTTTCTCCTTGCCCCCTCAATCACTGCCTCGGAGTAGCTCCTCCGGTTTGCATATGTCTGGTTGTTGTCTTTTCCTCTTGTCGTCTTCTCTCCTGTCACATTCTCTTCCATTCCCTTCTTTCCTGTCGCGTTTTCTCTTGTCCCCTTTCCTCCTGTCATCTTCTCTTCTAGCACATTTACTCTCACTTCCTTTCGTCCCTTCTTCTTTCCTCCCATCACATTTTCTTCTCTCCTCTCCCGTCCCTTTTCCCCGGCTACCTCCTTCACTATGGTCACTTTCTCCCCTGTCACCTTCACGCCTGTCATGTTTTCTGTTGTTTGCTGAGCACTCTGTCTTCTTCCATCAGTCTTCTGTCTCACAGTCTTACCAACTGCCTCTGTGGTATCTACCTCTTCACCACCTGTATCGCTGTCGTGTCTCTCCTCGTTCTCTACAGTCTGACTACCTGCTGATCTATCCCCACTGGCCCGTTTTCTTTTCCTCTGCCGAACACTTTTCCTCCGTCCCTCTGTTTTCTCAATGTCTTGTTCCTTCACACCGGTCACCTTCCTTCCTCTCAGTCTCCTTTCTTCAGTCTCCGTGTCACAACTCTGCTCCTTCTGTGTTGTAGAATTCTCAACTCTCTCCGCGTCATCCCTCTCTGCTCCATCTATTTCTATGTTGAGTCTCGCCTCCATCTCCTTCACTATATCCGTCAACTTACACACCTCCTTCATAAGACATTCCACCCTCAAACACCCCATACACCGAAAGGTGAATCCGTCATCTTTGGTCTCTGCCCATGATTTTGGACAGCCAGACAACGCAAAATCCACCCAGCTCTGGCAGTCGTTGCAAACTAGGTGTCGTTTTGCCCTGAGTTGCCGCTTGCAAGGTGCCATATCAGAATTTATTTATGTTCAAAGTAGTTTTATGTAGTCTTTAAAAAGACGTTTCTGTGTACAATTTACACCAGATTGTTTAGGTTATAGTTAGTTATATTTGTTAACACACAGTGACACACCGTGCCTTACCTAGTTACGATGTCGATGACAATGTATTCAAGTTAGGCTTAGATACAAGGTAGTCTTTACAAAGACTGTTTCCTGTGTACTATTATACACTTTAAAAGATTGTTATTTCAGGTTTTAATTACTCATCTAACTACACCGATTATCTCAAATAACGCTATTCTATTGTCGTTCACGGTACGCTAACTTCGATGATTCTGACAACGTGGACATATTGCTGCTGAAGAGATATACCAGCCTGAAGTGATGCTACGGGGTTCTGCAGTTTTTGAAACAAAGTTTCCCGTTTGAATTTGGGACTGTACCAATTTCAGTCCAGCCGTTCCTGTCAAAAAAACGTTTGTTTTACTGTTGTGGCATTCTAGTCAGTGTACCCCCGATAGTCTGTACCGCGATATATATGGAATCGTAACTTCTGTATATCGAGAGGTATGGTTGTCGTATCGCGAAGTAACACATCGTTCCGGCCTTATAGTAATTAATTCATTTAACATTAATTACTTCTGGTAACGAACAGTTGAAATCAACCACTCCAATCCATAATATTCGTAACATTTTGCCTACATTGAAATAGCATCTAGGGTTATCATGATATCCGTCTATTCTTCATGTTTAATCGAAATGGCACGAACTTCTGCGAAACAGTCGCTGCATTTGAAATCGGAGAGCCATCGACGCAGCGGCATAATGGAACAGCTCCGAAAATGATCATCACATGAAAACAAATTTCGTTATGACCTCTATGGGTTGAATCTAATCACGAGGATCCGTTTTCATTATTTTTTTTTATTCCAGTATTCCTTTCACTACGCCACGTGAATGACACGGCAAATGTGCCATGCAATTAATGACATATGATGGAACTAGATACGACAACACGTCAAGGAAACCATCCGTTAAAACACGCATTAATACATTATTTGGTTCCTTTTTATCATTCTAATGTGGTCGAGGATTCGTGCGGTTGCGAAGCACAAAATAGTGCAATTTCACACCTAAAACTCAATTTATGTGTCGCTTCAGGCTACTTGAGGATGTCTCTGGAAAACTTTCTGTACTTGATTTTCAGTAGCACCATGGTAACAATAAGCCTTTATAGAAGGTGATCCGTTATAAATAAATAAAAATTTCCACTGGAAGGCGCAACTAATGAAAACAAAGAAGAACGTTTCCTTAACACAGTTAGTCAAGATAATGTAATGATTGTAATTGGCTTGATCTTATAACTTCTGGTTTCCCAATACCACATGTACGTGTATGGGCTATTGGGACACCAGGAGTTGGTAACTCCAAATCTTTAAACAGGGTGTCCGTCCCATTTTCCTGAATATGATGATTGACATATGCCATACAATGAGTCGACTAATCACGCATACACTAATTAAACATATTGTTACTATCAATAGTTTGTTTTGCAAAAACAATGTCCGACACAACACCGTTTGCTTCTGGACGGTTGGTTTGTCAGTATCTACATCGCGTAGCCCTACGTACAATATACGGTAAACATGTGGTGTAGTGACTCAAAGTAAAGTTAAACCTCACTGTTAAGGTCACCGTTAGGACTGAGCGAAAAATGACCCGAATAGCAGCCAGGTGCCCGAATTAGCGGGATTATTGTCGTATATTTTGCCCTATGCTCTATGTGGAACTGTCTGCCCAACTATATTTTAAAGGGAAAATGCATCTATTTGGGGTTATGTGCCTAAGAACAAGAAGTTTTATTTTGACCCCAAAATATAACAAATATTCAAACAATAAACATATCAGGTATATACATATTAATACAAATAAAATATATATGCATACATAATAATGTGTGTATGTACCATTTTTGAAACCAATATAGTAATTAACTAACAGAAAAATCACCTTTTAATGTTACGATAAATAGGGGGTCAGTGGCTCCGATTAAGACATATTGTCGGTATCATGGGAGCCACCGCAGTTATGACAAATAAAAAAATATATGATGGCTTTTCAAGTTATGTGTCTATCTAAATTGCACAATTTAAGTGTGAATTATATGTGGCAATAAATGTTCTTTATAGCGATTGATATAATAAAAACTGTGTATGTACTTGATTACTAAAATTTTCGCCCATTTATTAACAATTAACATTATTGATTTTGGTTACATGAATTACAATTTAAAAGTGTACATGTATCTTTTGTATTTTTTTAGGAGAAAATTTTTAGTGTAAATTACAAAGCCTTGCAGGCTATGAGTGTATATCTTTTCTTTCACTATTTCAGGAGTATCGTTTGTAATGTATGGCAAGTTATATTTAAGACATTGTTTTGCAAATTCATGTTTAGTTCTGGCAGTATGTATATTTTTAGATTTCCATCATTTTTGCACATTTATTAGAAATTTGTTCTGTTTGTCTTTTCCAATTTGAACCCAGGGTTAACCCTAGAAAATTAAATTCATCCATTTTTTCAATATATGTATTATCTATTGTAAGTGTAAGGGGTTGTGTACCTTTATTGGAGACATGAAAAATCATATATTTAGATTTAGTTCTATTTAGTGATAGTTTATTTATACTTAGCCACTCAACAACTTTGGAGAGTTCACTGTGTATTAAAGATTCAATTGTGTTATATTATATATTATTACTTAAAGATGTTATAGTAGTAAATAACGTGGTGTCATCTGCATACACGATAAACTTAAATATGCTATTAGCTTGTGAGAAGTCATTTATATATATAATAAATAACAACGGCCCTATGATTGAACCTTGTGGGACACCAACTGCTACTGGAAGAATTTCAGACTCTATTTCTTCAATTTCAACATACTGTTTCCGATTGTTTAAATAATTTTTGAACAGAAGTAGAGCTGCATCGTCAATGCCATAATATCGCAAGTTATTTAATATAATGGTGAGGTCAATAGTGTCAAAAGCTTTAGAAAGATCGATCAATATGTTAATCGTAACATCATTTTTATCCATTTGCGTTATAATTCTATCTACTAATTCTAATTCAGCATATTCAATTGAAATTTCTTCAAAAGAAATGGGCCTATAAGTTTTTAATAATGTTGAATCATCTTTCTTTAATATAGGAATTACTATAGCAATTTTGAGTTTATCAGGAAAAATTCCTGTGTTTAACACATGATTTATTAATATAGTTAATGATTTAATTATTGCGGGCTCAATTATTTTTTAAATTAATTTTGCAGAAATACCATCGAATCCACAACTGTTTTAGAAGGAAAATACTAAACACAAACACTAACAACTATAAACAACAATGTCACGCCAGTAGTTTATTACGACAAGCTTGTTGAACACACATTTACCATATTTCATGGACTGCGCCATTTGTACCTACAAACTTGCGTCATAAGTTCCTGCTTCAATAACAGTAATATATTGTTGTTGATAGAAATCGAAAATTATATTGAGTAATTAAACCCAAACAATGAAAAAGAAACCAAAACTATATTTTAATTTAACATTAACCATATCAAATATCGGAATGTTATAAAGCATTCGGAATAGCTAACAACCTCACACAATCGCCCATGTTAATCACAATGTGTGGTAACATCGCCCACGAGAGGAAAACCTATTTGTAAACATTCTAGTTGTATGATTGCCGACAACTTTTGCTATTTGGCTTTCTAAACTCATAATTAGTACATAATATAGTTCATTCGATGTTTCCAAAAATACGATCGTTGTAACTACAGTTGACCTTGACTATAGCAGGCGCACCATGGGAACCCGTCCTGCCTGCCGCCGAGCCCGATCAAAACATGCCAACAGCTATGGATGCCGTCAGCCTTTACCTTAACTACTGGCAATGCTGACTTCGCATTGGGCTAAGTGCTGCATACTTCTGGTAATGTCATCGAAGGTCATTAAAACAGTGATACATTTTTAATCTGAATGATGATGTTGACTTTATTTTATGGCCACCCGCTTACAGCAGCAAAGGCTTCGTGCATGCTTCATCACGTGTTATCAAACTATTTTGATATATTTTATGTAATGTAGGCCTATATAATCTTCGGTAGTCAGATATTTTATTTTTCTAATACTAATACGGTGACATTTTCTGTAATACCACAATCTGGCTGACCTGTATACTTCAAAATCACGTTTAATTGTAAAGCGACATTGCTTGTCCCCTGAACCTATACCATGACATGTACTAACAATTATAACCAGGTTGAAGGAACACATGTCGTCACGGCAACTTCGTAACAACAAAATGCTTCTCAACTATTGGTCGTTTATTGGTCAAATCTCCGCCTCATGAGCAAGATGTTAGCCATCGGGATATCGGAGGTTTCATTAGAATCTTCCACTGTGAGACCGCATTCTGAGTAAACCAGAAAATTGTGATTGTAGATGCAAATGGTTAGATTGTATTAACTCATTCAGGTGCGTAACATAAGACGTTTCCTTTTGGTTCCCTTTAATCTTTCAACGTATCTGATATCTTCAATAACCTTAAGGAAACAATTGTAGGATGTCAGTTTTGCTTCTCCTCACCAGATGGCATAGTAGAATAACTAATACCCTACAAATCAGAATAATTAATAGCTTATAATTCAGTTCCTGGAACAGGTTTCTGGTTTAATGGAATGCACAGAAAGATCCCACACTTGGGCTTGCAGATTCCATAAAACACTCCTCTGCATGACAGACAGAAGAAGCCTTTATAAGGAAAACAACTTCTCGTTAAAAGGCGTCACACGATTTACTGTTTGTGCTCCGGAAACACTACTTCAGAGCACGTCTGAGCCCGGGTTTGCGCAGAGGGCGTGTGCAAGTATCGCTATCGTACAATTAATATTTTTTACCATCAATAGATTGTGTTACATAATATCACACCGGACAATGCCATGTTCGTCATCAAGCCTGAGCTCGGATTCCCCGTGATATTGGCGCAATAACGCATTCGTATTGTATTGTATCGTCTCGGGTGGTCAACACGGCCTGCACGGATTTGATATATGTATATTTTTTATAGTAACATGATACATGTTTCTAACGGCTCCCTAAGGAATTGCAGTGATATTCCGACTGAGCGCTACTTTACTGGTTGCAAGATCATTATCTATGAAACGTCATACCATCGAAACAATAGCGGCTTTTATTAATTGACTGTGTAAGTTATTGCCTGAATACGACGTAGATGGCTAACTAATTATAACGTCGTCGCTTTCCCGCTCGTGTTGCTGCATGACGCCTACTCAGAATTCGCATTGGTCAAGTTCATCAGTATTGCGGCCGAGTTCATCAGTATTGGCCGAGTTTATCAAAAACGTTAGATTATGATGTTTGTATAACTTAAAACGCCATACGCGTCAGCATATACATGCCATTGTTTCAACAAAAGTAGAATTTATAGTCACGTCATTGCCAGTTCAAAATACTGAACGTCGGTCAGAGTACGAATATAACGTCCACATATACTCGTGATAGAGAACGCAAAATGGTTAATTCATACACATTTTACGAATTGATCAGGTTGGTGTTGCCTCCGAATTGGACTTAGGGTAGCTTCGAACCATTACGGCTACAGTCGGGCCAATACGAAGGCAATACGAATATGATCAATAAGTAACATATAATCAGCCTCAATGAGATCGTGGTAAGTTTGTGGTATCTTCACAAAGACACAAGCTCGTTGACGCACGCCGCTGAGCTGCACACCCCCACATGTAAGTAATACCCGCGCACGGTAACACTCATTCTGTCCAGGTGTAGCGGCAGGTGACTACAAATAATTGCTTTCTGCTGTCAATCAATCGACAGACGACATTCGCAGCTCTCGCCTCAATTCACGCCTTTGAGACGATTCGTCGGGCCACTTTGCGGTCAGAAACTACCATTCACCTATCAGACGTGCGCAGGTGCTCCCTGTGCCTGCACAAATACGAGGCGCCGTCGTCGAGTCTGTGGGAACTTGGCTGAGCTTCACCGGCATTGCTTCGGAACGCGTATCCGGCCGGCAGAGTTCTGCAGGTAGTTCTACCCCCCCGGTGTCTGCATGTGCATCAAGACCGTTCCCTTGACGATGAATACCACACGGCTGCAGTACAGGTAAATAGCGAATAACATGTAAGTCGACTACAACAACTAAGACATAATTCATGTAAAATGTACACGACGTCGACGGTGACAACAATAACTACTACTACTACTGCTACTACTACTACTACTACTACTACTACTACTACTACTACTACTACTACTAATACTACTACCATTAATGATAATAATAATAATAAGTATATATATATAATATATATATATATATTATATATATATATATATATATATATATATATAATGCCGCAAGAGCTAGCCGACGAAAGTGGAAAAAAATTTGAAAGTGAACATCCATCTCGAATACAAACGTGATGCTAGAAAACAACACACCAGTATAATGTCAAAACAAAGCAGACAGAGAACGTTGGAAGTTACGTCTACCTGGGACAGCGTTACAGCATCAGTGACAAAAAACAAGACAAGGAGCTTCAAAGAAGAATCAACATCTGCCGAGCATCGCGACATCTTCAAGGGTAACTTTTGAACCTGCCTGAAGAGACAAGTGTACAGTTCACGCATACTTCCAGCAATGTCATACGGCGCGGACACATGGACACTCACCAAACAGACGAAGAACAAGCTAGAAGCCGAACAAACAAAGATGGAAAGAAGTATATTAAACATCACATATCAGGAGAGAAAGACAAACACACGGGTAAGAGAGAAGGCAATGACCATAATCCATCATCTGGCAGAGGTTAGCGCAAGACAGGCAGATCTGGAAACGGTTTGCTGAAGCCTTCGCCCAATCTCAGTTCGGGACACTATGGTTACACAACGATGGTGATGATGATATATACATTCCAGGGGAATTATATATATTAACGAGTAACTCGACCAGGCTCCGTTTCAAGAACTATCATAACACGTGTTGCGCAAATCTTGTCATATGGTCATTTCTCACTAAACGTTTAGCATTTTGGGTCTTGATTTGGGTAAATTTAGATGTGTTCCTATAATTTTATATTGTCCTTTGTATCAAGAAAACACATTATAGTAATCGGGAAATAACATTGGGAACATACCGAATATTAACTAAAAAGTGAAGATTTGACAGGTGTGTGAAGTACTGCTTGGAACCGTACATTTCACTTGGTATACGTGCACAATGTGGTATTCGTATTTGGCACTCTGTATTTGAAGAATAACAAATACATTTTACAATTTAACGGCGCCTATTTTACGATGTGCGTGTTGGTGAGAAACCGTGAATTGTGTGGCCTTAGTTGTGGTTGTCGAAATCCTGTTGTTGCTGTTGCATAGTTATATATCTCAGAAAGGGGAGCCTAATCTCGGCAAGAAAGTGTGAGGAAGCTTTATTCTCAATTATTACGTTCATTTTGTTTGTTACCTGCTAAATACAGATAACGTTTCCTGCGGTCAGTGTGGCCTAGATGTTACGGTACTCGATTTTTTGATACCTACAATTTAATTCAAATTCCACAAGAGGAAATGTTTTGTAATCTTCTATGTATGGTACGCATTTTATAAAGGTTTACTGAATTACTAACTGAATTATGTTATTGATAAATTGCGGACATTTTGCGCTGCAGATCAGTTACATATATAATTTATTAATTGACTGAAAACCACATTGTTAATGTCACCAAATTTTAACACTAAGTGTTTACTCTAACAAAACTTTTGATATTATTATATATATTATATTCAAAACTGCCCATACGTTGAAGTGTTTCTAGTAAATAATTCAGTTCTGTTAATACCATTGCCTGTTGGCTGTATCATGAAAGAAATTGTTAAAATCGATTTGACTAAACATACATTGTTTAATTTTACGTGTAGGCGCCTATAGACAATGTGAAAATGGAATTAGACTAGACTTAACAAGACTCTCTTGAACTTTTTAAGTCACATTTGAAAACATATCTTTTTAAAACCGCATTTGTCGACTACTTGTAGTATGTACTATATTGCATTTATCTTAATCATAATTATAGGGTTTTTTAAATATTAATTTATTATCTTATTTTATTATTAATTATTGACTAATCCTATTTTATTATTAATTTATTAGTTTACTTTACTATTAATTTATTATGGATAAGTTAGGCTTATACATTACGAGTTTTAGAAGCCTTACATTGTTTACATAATATTTTACGTATTTTATGTATGTATTTACCATGTAAGCTCAAACAATTGTATATTTATATTTTAACAATGTTGTATTTTTATGAGCCTCTGAGCAGAATTATATTCCGGATATACGGCGCTTTATAAATAAAATTATTATTATTAATTATGATATTATTACATAATTACACAGGCCGTCTCCGCGTGCGTGCTCTGGGTTTGTCCTGCAGATGTCAGACTCTGGCTTTTGTTTCGATATATAATACATATTCATATTTTATTATGATTTTCATTCGTGGGTTTGCCGGCAGTTGTCAGGTTCTGCCGTTTGCTTAGATATATACACATGATTTTTATTATGGATATTTTTACCTCTTTTCAATCTTCGTGAAACTGAATAGAGCTATGCTATTTCGACAATATACATTTTTCTAAAACAAACTGCATCATTCCAGACCACGAGGGCCTTGATGATCAGAACATGAACGGCGCTGGTCACAGCAGGTCTAAATTTGCCGTACAGTCTTGGGCTGTCTGAGTAAATGCTACGGTTTTAGGTATCAATGGTATTTAACATGGGGTAAATGGAAAATATTGATTCCTTGTTTTGAGTCAATTCCCTAATTTTCTTTGCTGTATACGTTTTATAGGGCATTGGCTCCCCGTGCGATATCGCATTATGTTTAAGATCTGCACAATCATCTACCAAGCCCTTTCAACCAAACAACCTAATTATTTACACTCAATGCTCACACCAGCTAGACAAGCCAGACAACTTCGGTCGTCTAGTTCGAAGTTGCTATCTGTTCCTAGAGTTAAGACAAAGGCTGGAACTCGAGCTTTTTCAGTTGCCGCGCCAACTATATGGAATTCGCTTCACGTTAATGTTAAATCAGCAGAAAATATTGTTACATTTCGTCGTCACCTCAAAACCTATTTTTTTAATATTGCCTATCCTCCCTAGCTTCCTAGCACATCCATCCATTTGTTGACGACTTTCGCCTAGCACACGAGTACGAGACTGCTTAATCCTTTGGTTTTGGTGCGCCACTGAGCTCGGATTGTCTGAGGATGTTGGCGCGTTAGAAGTTATTTATTATTATTATTGTTATTATAGGTACCTTTAGTGTAATCAAAACACTTCAATTAGCTTCTGTTGCAATTTGTTCCAGCTCAAACCATAACAAGTCCTGGACTACTACTGCATGAGCAGAGCAGAGAGGTGACAAGACGCAAAACAACCTTCAACAAATACAAAAGATGTCCTTGGTGTAATTGGTCGTTAAGAATTTCGACTCGCTCAATCAAATGCTGCCGAAACGTGCCAACCAATTCTGCGCTGTCTCGTGCGATGGTGAAAATCGGCACTTTTGTTGCTAATTTTGTTGCTGTTATGAGATTATACATGTTACTTTATGTAGCTGGATACAATATGTTTGCTATGTGTGTTTATTGGTGTAGATTATCTTCCGTTGGTTGCATTCGATATAGTTATTCTGAAAACGAGCCCAAGCTCGACGAAACCTAGTCGACTTGTTATTCTTGTAGGCCCATTCGCATTCGTTGTTTTGAATAAAATTCGATTCATGTGGAACCGTAAGATAACTGCTTGTTCCTCTATGATGACTAGAGTTTGTATTACGTCGGAATATTGCACAATAACTTATTCTGACGCTCGTTTCGACCCAAAAGCTATACTTATAAACATGCTCTGAATGCATGGAAAGGGTCGGCCTGATGCGAGTTTGAGTCATAAGTGACGTCACATCTCGGCATCCTGAAAAGCGCGCCAAAAAAATGCATATTCGAAAATGTCCGGATGCACAGCATAAAATGTGGAATTTCTAATTCATTGAATTGTTTTGATTTTTTTGACTTGGTGGACGTGGAAATAGATAGCAGGATGTAATATAACATGAATTCAAGCAATAGATGTTTTTATTCCCTTTAATTGTGTCGCTCATGAAATATCTATGTTTGATCATAGCTTCTATATGAGTAGTTCTTCGACACAAATACGGCATTTATATAAACGTATACACAAATGAATACCAAACTGCTATTTCTTGCTACTACTAGTTGCTATGGTTCCGATTTTTATCCACGAGAGCTGGAGAAACGTCCAGACACGTTCACCTATTATATTCCACGTACAATAAATGTGACACTTTCTAATGTGTTAGCGTATTTGCGTTCGCTATCTTCACACCGGCTATAACTATT
>CM034541.1:18025052-18050052 GCA_020002185.1 Paraescarpia echinospica
ATTAACTACTGAATGTTTAAAAAATTACTGCTCTGCCAACAAAACGCAATAGTCCGACATAAACTCGAGTTAAACTTTTAAACTGCCGCAAATTCTGAAGTATCCATCACGTGACTTGTTGCCTAGCAAAACCCCCGTCAAGCCATCAGAAAAACACATGGTGGGTTAGGACATTCTGTCGTATATTTTGTTGAAATTCTGATCACAAAAGTGTTTCTTTATGACAAAGACATAAAAAAAAGTGTTTACAGTGACAACTACATGCATAAATATTTGATTTATGAGATGTCAAGCAGCAATAGTAATGTAATTCACGTATATAACCGTTATCAACATTGTTGGCAAAGCTTGACGGAGGTCTCGCGCAAAAAATCGATTGTGACGTAGGCAAACCGTGACGAACTGGATACGTCAATTGACGTCCGGCATGAATTCATCGGGACCAACACTTGTGCCTATGTATCTAATGCAATCCGGAAGATGATAATTTTTGTTACCGTATACATACACTGTAAAACTTCCGGTGTTTAAACTGTTTAACCGTAAACGCCAGCCATGTCGTTTTCAATTATGGTTTTTTAATTATTAAAGCAGGTAAGATCTTATATAGCGCAACATTCAGTCCTAAGGACTGCCCAAAGCGCTTTACAATTTACTCCCCGGCAGACCTGTTCAGTCGAACACCATCTCGACTTGTAATATGTAAATTGTAATGTTTTGAATATTGAACATACGGGGCAAAAAGTAAGTAGTAGTGGGGGAAAAACGCACAGGGTCGGGAGTACTTTTATAGGTGTCATTGACATAATTATTAAAACGAATAAATGAAAAGGTCTATCTATGCATACGAGTATAAAATAAATTTGTTAAACCAATCGCACTTGTTAAATCTCAGACAAAGGAGTGATTAACTAACAAATTAAGTTAAAATTATTGAGAAGATTATAAAAACAGCTGCGAATGTGGTATGCAGTAACCTTTCTCTATGCTTAAGTGCACCAATAATACCATCGTTTTTGTAACATGAAATACGTAAACAAATAACTTGATGTTATGTTATGTTAATTAAAACATACGTCCCAATGGTGTGCGTTTTCCCACCATTGGAACAAAACACCACTTTTAGGACCTCCGCTAAAACGGCTATAATTTTTTTTTGTGGCACTGGACATAAACAATCTTAACACGTAGTATTTTCCCACGATAATGAACTAGGTGATGCATCAAATACACCAGAATTACACGATTTATCGAAAAAGTGGGCCTTATGCTCCAAGCTACTCTATTCTTGTAGTTACGTGCGCGCGTGTTAAGAGGATATCCAATCGTCTGTGGGATACGTAATGGGTTATCGGAGCAATAACAGTGATTCTCTCAGGCGAAACTTAGAAGAAATGGACCTAATCTACGTATCGTTAACAGAAACTCGTGCTGACATGTCTAGGTGACTTACGCATTCATAAAACAAAGCGCAGAACCCTCCAACACTTAATAACTATTTGGGATTTCAATCTCACTGAGCTGTTTATCTTATTTTACCTGTAACAATAGTGTTTGGCAAATTTGTGCCATTTATAACTCTTGTACGTCTAGTTGGCCGTAATCTGAACTGACCAACCCCAGGGTTCACCGCTTCGTACACAAATGTCAGGCTATGATGATTTTACCCGGGGCAGTGACTGTCTATACCAATTAAATGTGTTGGCAGACATCGCTAGTTTGTCTGGTGGTGTTCCGTTACCTCATAAATGACCAGCCACGCACTATTGATATCGACGTAATCAGTGGCTGTTCTCAGTTCGTAGGACATATTGGCTGGTGCTTGAAGAACAATGTCCATGTGAATTCGTTGCCATTCTTGCCTCTCTGCAACAAGGGTTGTTTCACAAAATAGCAGCCCAATGAGCTCATCAATAAATGACAAACTCCACCCGTGTTTTATATGCAACAATCTAAACACTGTAATCAATATGGTATAATGAATCATTGGGCAGTGTACAGTTGAATCGCTACGTTATGCCGTCAACAAGGACTGCATTTGCGTGGCTTCAATTCCTACAAAAACGTATAGTATTAAACACGAACAAATTGACGGAATATTGATTATTAACTATCTATTGTCATAGTGCATCAAACCTATTCATGTCTTAGTAACACACACACCCATGCACACAGACACATTCACGCGGACACACGCACGCGCATGCATGCCACATGATATAAACGCTCTTAGAAGGAATTGGGTTGCAGCATCACAGCAACAACCACAATCAGGCATCAAAGGAAGTATCCCTGGGTTACGATTATTTAAGCCTTTGATGTAAAAACGATTTCGGAGAATCATAGTAATGTCACACGAAGGACACAAGATCAGAATGACTGAGTAATGCAAATCACCAAGGGCAAAGGACATAATAGAATAAAAGAACAATTAGAATGTCTTGGCATTTTAGTTGAATGCAAACACCACAAAACATATATAATATAGTTACTTTTGATCTTAGTATACAAATAAAGTTATGTTACTATAATAAAGATTGCGTGTACACACACTCACACTCACACACACTCACACACACACACACACACACACACACACACACACACACACACACACACACGCGCGCGCGCGCACACACACACACATTTATAATAATAAAACCTGATTGAACACATATCTCTGAGTATTGTTTACTGATCAACTATAAACCTCACTGGATGTTATGAAAATAGAATGCTACCTAGTAACTAGTACATTTAGTTCACGTTAATCTTCTTTGCATCTACAAGCAGAGACGAGACAGTCTCTCTCCCCTGGTTGTTATATCGACTGGTTAGCAGCCTTGCACCCAAACATTTATCTTATTTCACCCTTCTTTCGCAAAACTAGGACGCTCCGTCATTATTTTCTCATAGTCTGCAAAACATTTGTATTGTTTTAGGAGGCTAGTCTAGACAACAGGAAATCTTTGCTGGCCAGAATATTCGCATTATGTTTCGGTTCAGCGTTGCTAAGATAAGCAAGCCTGTAGCGTGGTTGATTTGGGAGTTTGCGTTTGACCGCCTAAAACATAAGTTTTTTTCGTCGATTCGAGACGGGGTAATCTTAGCAATGTTCCAGATCGAGGAGGTGCCATAGCAATAATATCTACACAAATAGAATGTAAATATGAAAATGTGTAAACTAAAATAAATTCAATCCTCGTAGAAAAGGTTATTAGTTGTGATTTAATACTTGGAATGTTCATTATTTATGTCAAATACCGATCAAAGCCTTTACCACAACAGTTTTCGTTTCCCCCGATCCACGTACCCGTATTTGCCCTGGTCTTTTGCTATCCTTGGGTCACTAGAGCACGCAACGACTGACCGAGCAGTCTGACTGTTGTGGTCGACTACCGCTTACTCCGTCACGACACCGTCGTAGCGGGGACATCGTGACATGATGATTCTGACAACGTGGACATATTGCTGCTGAAGAGATATACCAGCCTGAAGTGATGCTACGGGGTTCTGCAGTTTTTGAAACAAAGTTTCCCGTTTGAATTTGGGACTGTACCAATTTCAGTCCAGCCGGTCCTGCCAAAAAAACGTTTGTTTTACTGTTGTGGCATTCTAGTCAGTGTACCCCCGATAGTCTGTACCGCGATATATATGGAATCGTAACTTCTGTATATCGAGAGGTATGGTTGTCGTATCGCGAAGTAACACATCGTTCCGGCCTTATAGTAATTAATCCACTTAACATTAATTACTTCTGGTAACGAACAGTTGAAATCAACCACTCCAATCCATAATATTCGTAACATTTTGCCTACATTGTAATAGCATCTAGGGTTATCATGATATCCGTCTATTCTTCATGTTTAATCGAAATGGCACGAACTTCTGCGAAACAGTCGCTGCATTTGAAATCGGAGAGCCATCGACGCAGCGGCATAATGGAACAGCTCCGAAAATGATCATCACATGAAAACAAATTTCGTTATGACCTCTATGGGTTGAATCTAATCACGAGGATCCGTTTTCATTATTTTTTTTTATTCCAGTATTCCTTTCACTACGCCACGTGAATGACACGGCAAATGTGCCATGCAATTAATGACATATGATGGAACTAGATACGACAACACGTCAAGGAAACCATCCGTTAAAACACGCATTAATACATTATTTGGTTCCTTTTTATCATTCTAATGTGGTCGAGGATTCGTGCGGTTGCGAAGCACAACATAGTGCAATTTCACACCTAAAACTCAATTTATGTGTCGCTTCAGGCTACTTGAGGATGTCTCTGGAAAACTTTCTGTACTTGATTTTCAGTAGCACCATGGTAACAATAAGACTTTATAGAAGGTGATCCGTTATAAATAAATCAAAATTTCCACTGGAAGGCGCAACTAATGAAAACAAAGAAGAACGTTTCCTTAACACAGTTAGTCAAGATAATGTAATGATTGTAATTGGCTTGATCTTATAACTTCTGGTTTCCCAATACCACATGTACGTGTATGGGCTATTGGGACACCAGGAGTTGGTAACTCCAAATCTTTAAACAGGGTGTCCGTCCCATTTTCCTGAATATGATGATTGACATATGCCATACAATGAGTCGACTAATCACGCATACACTAATTAAACATATTGTTACTATCAATAGTTTATGTTTTGCAAAAACAATGTCCGACACAACACCGTTTGCTTCTGGACGGTTGGTTTGTCAGTATCTACATCGCGTAGCCCTACGTACAATATACGGTAAACATGTGGTGTAGTGACTCAAAGTAAAGTTAAACCTCACTGTTAAGGTCACCGTTAGGACTGAGCGAAAAATGACCCGAATAGCAGCCAGGTGCCCGAATTAGCTGGATTATTGTCGTATACTTTGCCCTATGCTCTATGTGGAACTGTCTGCCCAACTATATTTTAAAGGGAAAATGCATCTATTTGGGGTTATGTGCCTAAGAACAAGAAGTTTTATTTTGACCCCAAATAATAATGTGTGTATGTACCATTTTTGAAACCAATATAGTAATTAACTAACAGAAAAATCACCTTTTAATTTTACGATAAATAGGGGGTCAGTGGCTCCGATTAAGACATATTGTCGGTATCATGGGAGCCACCGCAGTTATGACAAATAAAAAAAATATATGATGGCTTTTCAAGTTATGTGTCTATCTAAATTGCACAATTTAAGTGTGAATTATATGTGGAAATAAATGTTCTTTATAGCGATTGATATAATAAAAACTGTGTATGTACTTGATTACAAAAATTTTCGCCCATTTATTAACAATTAACATTATTGATTTTGGTTACATGAATTACAATTTAAAAGTGTACATGTATCTTTTGTATTTTTTTAGGAGAAAGTTTTTAGTGTAAATTACAAAACCTTGCAGGCTATGAGTGTATATCTTTTCTTTCACTATTTCAGGAGTATCGTTTGTAATGTATGGCAAGTTATATTTAAGACATTGTTTTGCAAATTCATGTTTAGTTCTGGCAGTATGTATATTTTTAGATTTCCATCATTTTTGCACATTTATTAGAAATTTGTTCTGTTTGTCTTTTCCAATTTGAACCCAGGGTTAACCCTAGAAAATTAAATTCATCCATTTTTTCAATATATGTATTATCTATTGTAAGTGTAAGGGGTTGTGTACCTTTATTGGAGACATGAAAAATCATATATTTAGATTTAGTTCTATTTAGTGATAGTTTATTTATACTTAGCCACTCAACAACTTTGGAGAGTTCACTGTTTATTAAAGATTCAATTGTGTTATATTGTATATTATTACTTAAAGATGTTATAGTAGTAAATAACGTGGTGTCATCTGCATACATTATAAACTTAAATATGCTACTAGCTTGTGAGAAGTCATTTATATATATAATAAATAACAACGGCCCTATGATTGAACCTTGTGGGACACCAACTGCTACTGGAAGAATTTCAGACTCTATTTCTTCAATTTCAACATACTGTTTCCGATTGTTTAAATAATTTTTGAACAGAAGTAGAGCTGCATCGTCAATGCCATAATATCGCAAGTTATTTAATAGAATGGTGAGGTCAATAGTGTCAAAAGCTTTAGAAAGATCGATAAATATGTTAATCGTAACATCATTTTTATCCATTTGCGTTATAATTCTATCTACTAATTCTAATGCAGCATATTCAATTGAAATTTCTTCAAAAGAAATGGGCCTATAAGTTTTTAATAATGTTGAATCATCTTTCTTTAATATAGGAATTACTTTGGCAATTTTGAGTTTATCAGGAAAAATTCCTGTGTTTAACACATGATTTATTAATATAGTTAATGATTTAATTATTGCGGGCTCAATTATTTTTAAAATTCATTTTGAAGAAATACCATCGAATCCACAACTGTTTTAGAAGGAAAATACTAAACACAAACACTAACAACTATAAGCAACAATGTCACGCCAGTAGTTTATTACGACAAGCTTGTTGAACACACATTTACCATATTTCATGGACTGCGCCATTTGTACCTACAAACTTGCGTCATAAGTTCCTGCTTCAATAACAGTAATATATTGTTGTTGATAGAAATCGAAAATTATATTGAGTAATTAAACCCAAACAATGAAAAAGAAACCAAAACTATATTTTAATTTAACATTAACCATATCAAATATCGGAATGTTATAAAGCATTCGGAATAGCTAACAACCTCACACAATCGCCCATGTTAATCACAATGTGTGGTAACATCGTCCACGAGAGGAAAACCTATTTGTAAACATTCCAGTTGTATGACTGCCGACAACTTTTGCTATTTGGCTTTCTAAACTCATAATTAGTACGTAATATAGTTCATTCGATGTTTCCAAAAATACGATCGTTGTAACTACAGTTGACCTTGACTATAGCAGGCGCACCATGGGAACCCGTCCTGCCTGCCGCCGAGCCAGATCAAAACATGCCAACAGCTATGGATGCCGTCAGCCTTTACCTTAACTACTGGCAATGCTGACTTCGCATTGGGCTAAGTGCTGCATACTTCTGGTAATGTCATCGAAGGTCATTAAAACAGTGATAAATTGTTAATCTGAATGATGATGTTGTTGACTTTGTAGATTCTGCCGGGTCACCCGCTAGCGTGGCCACACGCTTACAGCAGCAAAGGCTTCGTGCATGCTTCATCCCGTGTTATCAAACTATTTTGATATATTTTATGTAATGTAGGCCTATATAATCTTCGGTAGTCAGATATTTTATTTTTCTAATACTAATACGGTGACATTTTCTGTAATACCACAATCTGGCTGACCTGTATACTGCAAAATCACGTTTAATTGTAAAGCGACATTGCTTGTCCCCTGAACCTATACCATGACATGTGCTAACAATTATAACCAGGTTGAAGGAACACATGTCGTCACGGCAACTTCGTAACAACAAAATGCTTCTCAACTATTGGTCGTTTATTGGTCAAATCTCCGCCTCATGAGCAAGATGTTAGCCATCGGGATATCGGAGGTTTCATTAGAGTCTTCCACTGTGAGACCGCATTCTGAGTAAACCAGAAAATTGTGATTGTAGATGCACATGGTTAGATTGTATTAACTCATTTAGGTGCGTAACATAAAGACGTTTCCTTTTGGTTCCCTTTAATCTTTCAACGTATCTGATACCTTCAATAACCTTAAGGAAACAATTGTAGGATGTCAGTTTTGCTTCTCCTCACCAGATGGCATAGTAGAATAACTAATACCCTACAAATCAGAATAATTAATAGCTTACAATTCAGTTCCTGGAACAGGTTTCTGGTTTAATGGAATGCACAGAAAGATTCCACACATGGGCTTGCAGATTCCATAAAACACTCCTCTGCATGACAGACAGAAGAAGCCTTTATAAGGAAATCAACTTCTCGTTAACAGGCGTCACACGATTTACTGTTTGTGCTCCGGAAACACTACTTCAGAGCACGTCTGAGCCCGGGTTTGCGCAGAGGGCGTGTGCAAGTATCACTACCGTACAATTAATCTTTTACCATCTATAGATTGTGTTACATAATATCACACCGGACAATGCCATGTTCGTCATCAATCCTGAGCTCGGATTCCCCGTGATATTGGCGCAATAAAGCATTCGTATTGTATTGTATCGTCTCGGGTGGTCAACACGGCCTGCACAGATTTGATATCTGTATCTTTTTTATAGTAACATGATACATGTTTCTAACGGCTCCCTAAGGAATTGCAGTGATATTCCGACTGAGCGCTACTTTACCGGTTGCAAGATCATTATCTATGAAACGTCATACCATCGAAACAATAGCGGCTTTTATTAATTGACTGTGTAAGTTATTGCCTGAATACGACGTAGATGGCTAACTAATTATAACGTCGTCGCTTTCCCGCTCGTGTTGCTGCATGACGTCTACTCAGAATTCGCATTGGTCAAGTTCATCAGTATTGCGGCCGAGTTCATAAATATTGGCCGAGTTTATCAAAAACGTTAGATTATGATGTTTGTATAACTTAAAACGCCATACGCGTCAGCATATACATGCCATTGTTTCAACAAAAGTAGAATTTATAGTCACGTCATTGCCAGTTCAAATTACTGAACGTCGGTCAGAGTACGAATATAACGTCCACATATACTCGTGATAGAGAACGCAAAATGGTTAATTCATACACATTTTACGAATTGATCAGGTTGGTGTTGCCTCCGTATTGGACTTAGGGTAGCTTCGAACCATTACGGCTACAGTCGGGCCAATACGAAGGCAATACGAATATGATCAATAAGTAACATATAATCAGCCTCAATGAGATCGTGGTAAGTTTGTGGTATCTTCACAAAGACACACGCTCGTTGACGCACGCCGCTGAGCTGCACACCCCCACATGTAAGTAATACCCGCGCACGGTAACACTCATTCTGTCCAGGTGTAGCGGCAGGTGACTACAAATAATTGCTTTCTGCTGTCAATCAATCGACAGACGACATTCGCAGCTCTCGCCTCAATTCACGCCTTTGAGACGATTCGTCGGGCCACTTTGCGGTCAGAAACTACCATTCACCTATCAGACGTGCGCAGGTGCTCCCTGTGCCTGCACAAATACGAGGCGCCGTCGTCGAGTCTGTGGGAACTTGGCTGAGCTTCACCGGCATTGCTTCGGAACGCGTATCCGGCCGGCAGAGTTCTGCAGGTAGTTCTACCCCCCCGGTGTCTGCATGTGCATCAAGACCGTTCACTTGACGATGAATACCACACGACTGCAGTACAGGTAAATAGCGAATAACATGTAAGTCGACTACAACAACTAAAACATAATTCATGTAAAATGTACTCGACGTCGACGGTGACAACAATAACTACTACTACTACTACTACTACTACTACTACTACTACTACTACTACTACTACTACCATTAATGATAATAATAATAATAAGTATATATATAATATATATATATATACTTATATATATATATATATATATATATATATATAATGCCGCAAGAGCTACCGACGAAAGTGAAAAAAAATTAGAAAGTGAACATCCATCTCGAAGACAAACGTGATGCACCAGTATAATGTCAAAACAACGCAGACAGAGAACGTTGGAAGTTACGTCTACCTGGGACAGCGATACAGCATCAGTGACAAAAACCAAGACAAGAAGCTTCAAAGAAGAATCAACATCTGCCGAGCATCGCGACATCTTCAAGGGTAACTTTGGAACCTGCCTGAAGAGACAAGTGTACAGTTCACGCATACTTCCAGCAATGTCATACGGCGCGGACACATGAACACTCACCAAACAGACGAAGAACAAGCTAGAAGCCGAACAAACAAAAATGGAAAGAAGTATATTAAACATCACATATCGGGAGAGAAAGACAAACACACGGGTAAGAGAGAAGGCAATGACCATAGTCCATCATCTGGCAGAGGTTAGCGCAAGATCTGGAAACGGTTTGCTGAAGCCTTCGCCCAATCTCAGTTCGGGACACTATGGTTACACAACGATGGTGATGATGATATATACATTCCAGGGGAATTATATATATTAACGAGTAACTCGACCAGGCTCCGTTTCAAGAACTATCATAACACGTGTTGCGCAAATCTTGTCATATGGTCATTTCTCACTAAACGTTTAGCATTTTGGGTCTTGATTTGGGTAAATTTAGATGTGTTCCTATAATTTTATATTGTCCTTTGTATCAAGAAAACACATTATAGTAATCGGGAAATAACATTGGGAACATACCGAATATTAACTAAAAAGTGAAGATTTGACATGTATGTGAAGTACTGCTTGGAACCGTACATTTCACTTGGTATACGTGCACAATGTGGTATTCGTATTTGGCACTCTGTATTTGAAGAATAACATATACATTTTACAATTTAACGGCGCCTATTTTACGATGTGCGTGTTGGTGAGAAACCGTGAATTTTGTGGCCTTAGTTGTGGTTGTCGAAATCCTGTTGTTGCTGTTGCATAGTTATATATCTCAGAAACGGGAGCCTAATCTCGGCAAGAAAGTGTGAGGAAGCTTTATTCTCAATTATTACGTTCAATTTGTTTGTTACCTGCTAAATACAGATAACGTTTCCTGCGGTCAGAGTGGCCTAGAGGTTACGGTACTCGATTGTTTGATACCTACAATTTAATTCAAATTCCACAAGAGGAAATGTTTTGTAATCTTCTATTTATGGTACGCATTTTATAAAGGTTTACTGAATTACTAACTGAATTATGTTATTGATAAATTGCGGACATTTTGCGCTGCAGATCAGTTACATATATAATTTATTAATTGACTGAAAACCACATTGTTAATGTCACCAAATTTTAACACTAAGTGTTTACTCTAACAAAACTTTTGATATTATTATATATATTATATTCAAAACTGCCCATACGTTGAAGTGTTTCTAGTAAATAATTCAGTTCTGTTAATACCATTGCCTGTTGGCTGTATCATGAAAGAAATTGTTAAAATCGATTTGACTAAACATACATTGTTTAATTTTACGTGTAGGCGCCTATAGACAATGTGAAAATGGAATTAGACTAGACTTAACAAGACTCTCTTGAACTTTTTAAGTCACATTTGAAAACATATCTTTTTAAAGCTGCATTTGTCGACTACTTGTAGTATGTACTATATTGCATTTATCTTAATCATAATTATAGGGTTTTTAAAATATTAATTTATTATCTTATTTTATTATTAATTATTGACTAATCCTATTTTATTATTAATTTATTAGTTTACTTTACTATTAATTTATTATGGATAAGTTAGGCTTATACATTACGAGTTTTAGAAGCCTTACATTGTTTACATAATATTTTACGTATCTTATGTATGTATTTACCATGTAAGCTCAAACAATTGTATATTTATATTTTAACAATGTTGTATTTTTATGAGCCTCTGAGCAGAATTATATTCCGGATATACGGCGCTTTATAAATAAAATTATTATTATTAATTATGATATTATTATATAATTACACAGGCCGTCTCCGCGTGCGTGCTCTGGGTTTGTCTTGCAGATGTCAGACTCTGGCTTTTGTTTCGATAATACATATTCATATTTTATTATGATTTGCATTCGTGGGTTTGCCGGCAGTTGTCAGGTTCTGCCGTTTGCTTAGATATATACACATGTTTTTTATTATGGATATTTTTACCTCTTTTCAATCTTCGTGAAACTGAATAGAGCTATGCTATTTCAACAATATACATTTTTCTAAAACAAACTGCATCATTCCAGACCACGAGGGCCTTGATGATCAGAACATGAACGGCGCTGGTCACAGCAGGTCTAAATTTGCCGTACTGTCTTGGGCTGTCTGAGTAAATGCTACGGTTTTAGGTATCAATGGTATTTAACATGGGGAAAATGGAAAATATTGATTCCTTGTTTTGAGTCAATTCCCTAATTTTTTTTGCTGTATACATTTTTATAGGGCATTGGCTCCCCGTGCGATATCGCATTATGTTTAAGATCTGCACAATCATCTACCAAGCCCTTTCAACCAAACAACCTAATTATTTACACTCAATGCTCACACCAGCTAGACAAGCCAGACAACTTCGGTCGTCTAGTTCGAAGTTGCTATCTGTTCCTAGAGTTAAGACAAAGGCTGGAACTCGAGCTTTTTCAGTTGCCGCGCCAACTATATGGAATTCGCTTCACGTTAATGTTAAATCAGCAGAAAATATTGTTACATTTCGTCGTCACCTCAAAACCTATTTTTTAATATTGCCTATCCCCCCTAGCTTCCTAGCACACCCATCCATTTGTTGACGACTTTCGCCTAGCACACGAGTACGAGACTGGTTAATCCTTTGGTTTTGGTGCGCCACTGAGCTCGGATTGTCTGAGGATATTGGCGCGTTAGAAGTTATTTATTATTATTATTATTATAGGTACCTTTAGTGTAATCAAAACACTTCAATTAGCTTCTGTTGCAATTTGTTCCAGCTCAAACCATAACAAGTCCTGGACTACTACTGCATGAGCAGAGCAGAGAGGTGACAAGACGCAAAACAACCTTCAACAAATACAAAATATGTCCTTGGTGTAATTGGTCGTTAAGAATTTCGACTCGCTCAATCAAATGCTGCCGAAACGTGCCAACCAATTCTGCGCTGTCTCGTGCGATGGTGAAAATCGGCACTTTTGTTGCTAATTTTGTTGCTGTTATGAGATTATACATGTTACTTTATGTAGCTGGATACAATATGTTTGCTATGTGTGTTTATTGGTGTAGATTATCTTCCGTTGGTTGCATTCGATATAGTTATTCTGAAAACGAGCCCAAGCTCGGCGAAACCTAGTCGACTTGTTATTCTTGTAGGCCCATTTGCATTCGTTGTTTTGAATAACATTCGATTCATGTGGAACCGTAAGATAACTGCTTGTTCCTCTATGATGACTAGAGTTTGTATTACGTCGGAATATTGCACAATAACGTATTCTGACGCTCGTTTCGACTCAAAAGCTATACTTGTAAACATGCTCTGAATGCATGGAAAGGGTCGGCCTGATGCGAGTTTGAGTCATAAGTGACGTCACATCTCGCCATCCTGAAAAGCGCGCCAAAAATATGCATATTCGAAAATGTCCGGATGCACAGCATAAAATGTGGAATTTATAATTCATTGAATTTTTTTGACTTGGTGGACGTGGATATAGATAGCAGGATGTATTATAACATGAATTCAAGCAATATATGTTTTTATTCCCTTTAATTGTGTCGCTCATGAAATATCTATGTTCGATCATAGCTTCTATATGAGTAGTTCTTCGACACAAATACGGCATTTATATAAACGTATACACAAATGAATACCAAACTGCTATTTCTTGCTACTACTAGTTGCTATGGTTCCGATTTTTATCCACGAGAGCTGGAGAAACGTCCAGACACGTTCACTTATTATATTCCACGTACAATAAATGTGACACTTTCTAATGTGTTAGCGTATTTGCGTTCGCTATCTTCACACCGGCTATAACTATTGACACACGTTAATAGATTAGCCAAAGTAATTATGGTCATGCTTTTTTAAACGAGGTGGGAACTATAATGTATTTTTTGAAAGTCTAAATATTGCTAACATGTGCACAAACATGCATCATTGTGGTACCTTGTCATCAACATATGGGACTGTTTGAGGGGCTGCCAACCTTCATACGCCCGCTCAACGTTTCATGTCTCGCTCGTTGCTTCGCAGCTAGTTGAGAAGGACCACCTTCGGTAGCATTGCAATCCCTCTGCTGTCAGACAACAACAACATGAGGTTCGGTATAAAATGTGATCTGCTTCTATGCCTCGAAGTCCTGGTGCCTATCTATGACTGTGCCTGCTCGCCTAAGGAATCACACATGGGCATCGTTGAAGGCGTAGTTCTCATTAACATCCTGAAGCCTTTTTTGTGTTCCAATGCCTCCTCATCGAAGAAAAGAGAGGAAAGGGCACACGAAGACGAAAGAAGTTATCTACACGTTGGCCAGATTTCCTGCGAGAGAAAGACAATAAGACATAATTTTTTTCAATTGCTATCTGATCGAGTGAATGCCGAACCATTTCCTGACACTGATGTTGTTGTGGTTTTGTGGTAGAGAAAGGTACAGCGAAACCTTTTCGGAAATTCTTGGTGTGGATTTAGGGGTTAGGTTACATAATTAAATCACTAAAATAAAGCCCATGGTATTGTCAAGATTGCTATTCTGAGATATATATACATGTGTGTGTGTGTGTGTGTGTGTGTGTGTGTGTGTGTGTGTGTGTGTGTGTGTGTGTGTGTGTGTGTGTGTGTGGTGTGTGTGTGTGGTTGTGTGTGTGTGTGTGTGTGTGTGTGTGTGTGTGTGTGTGTGTGTGTGTGTGTGTGTGTGGTGAGTGGGTGCGTGCGTGCATGCACGCGTGCGACATGATCTACTTGTATTTAACTAAGTGTTTTCTTATACATGGGTTGTACAAATATATGGTGTAATTCTTTCTTTGATTGTACATGGATCGCAATAGTGGGTATGAAATAAACGTCTTGATTGTTTGATCGATTGATTGAAATGAGACGAGCGAACAAAAAACCCGAATTGCGAAAGAACGCTTAAAAAGACCGGATGGAACTGGGCTGCGTGGTTTGTAGATAAACTCATGTAACAAAGGCCTTCAGAAAAACATATGTCTCTTTGTTGGCGCAATCGTCCCCGCCTTCAGTAGTACACGTTCATGATTAATGCATTTGTTAAGTATTCGTTTTTTAAAGCAGTCGTCTTGTCATTTTCCTTCTGTGGTCAGTGTGGGAGCTGCAGCTGACAATACACGCGACAATTACGCGATGAATGGTGCGCGGCAGACATTCTGATGATCGCCCAGTAAATGGACACCAATAGTAATATGTAGGTCAGACTATCCGGGGAACCATATTCTGGTGAGACAGTTGGGTGCTGACGTACCCAGATACTTGCGGTAGAGCTTCTTCTTCTTCTTGTTCATATTCATCTTGGTGTTTTTTTCTATTCTTCTTTTTTCTTATTCTTCTTCGTATTGATGTTTTTGTTTTCTTCTTCTTTGTCTTGTTCTTCTTTTTGCATATAAGTGCATAATCTCATTCTGGAGCACTTCTTGCACAGTTCTGATTATACAGACTAAGGGTGAATTCGGTTATTACATACAACACGAATGTGATGTAGGTTAAAGTATTTAAAATCATAATAAGATCTGAATAAAAAGTGATGTATTGTAGTGCTGTTTAAAAACACAAAAGTGCTAAGTGCCTAAACGTGCAGAGGGGCCAACATTCCCTTGAAGGTGTTTATGGTTGCATATTTGATTATGCACTCATACAGTTGATTGCATATGGTAGACTCTTGTTACCAGTGCTGCAAGTGTGTCTATTAGATGGTGTGACATACTCGAGTAAGCGTTGCTCAAAATAAACATATCGTCTTCGATGGGCGGATTTGTTCTTTCCCTCCTGTTTCTACCTGTAGTCCGGGACAACGGCTGGCCTCGATACTGCCGGTCCACAGTTTTCCTTCGTTTCTGTCGAGATGTATCGTATCCCACAGCGGACGCTAATACGTTGCAAATTGGCGTCGTTATGACGTGGGACATATTGTGGTCATCGACTGGAGATATGGCAATTAAAACAACACATTTAGTCGGTGAAAGATTTCACACTGATACATTAATGGACGTTGCTTTTCATATTGTTTTGATCTAGCGAAAACTGACAGGAAGATTACAACATAATTACGGAATAATAATAAAAAAGTTACAGTAAACTGGAGGACATTAGCACAATCCTTTAAATTGCCCTACCATTATTCTGACTTACCCCATCTTCCTTGTTAGGGCAATGCTTCATGTTGACGTGGCTCCATATTCGGCCACCCTATGCCCGTCGCAAGACCTCCTCTCCGGTTACGAAACGAATGACCGCGTCATAGTTCCGTAGTTATCCCACATGCGAAATCATAAAGTATGATGGTAAATTAACGGTAACTCCATATCCGACGCCATCCCTTGTCCGTCGCCACCATCCACGACGGTAAAACAAGGAGATCTTGCGTCGATTTACCGTTGACAACATCGGCTCTTGTTTTTCACCGAGGAAGTCAAATTGTACTCTGACAACGGCACTGATTTTCTGTTCTGTGTAGGAAATAAGAAACTGCTCTGTCTCTTAGCTAAACATTTCTAATCGTTGTGCTTGCAGAACCTGCCTGATGATCATCTTCACCCTGTATGTGATAGCGCTGCACTGTGTCAGCGAAAGCGAGGCTATGTCGATATGGAGCGACAACATCGCGGATTTTCACGAAAATATTAACTCGGCGCCGAAGGCGACGGGGGCGACGGAATTGTCAAGGCGCCATGGACGTGAAAGCGTGGTGGTTGTCTCAGATGACAAGCGTGGCGCCTGGGAAAGTGACGCAATTTGTCGGCAAATATGTGCATTCTGTGGCCGTCATATGGCTCGGCGCGTGTCAGCACTGTGCAGTGATGAATGCCTATGGAACGGTGATTCCTACCGAGCGTGTTTCACGCTCTGGTCCATATCCCAGTTTCACACGAAGAGCCGGTGAAAGTGGTGGAACGTATGATGTCTTGGTGACTTTTTGACCTAAAAAACTCCAACAAAAGAGCGCATTGCCAAAACTGTATATAGTAAGGTCACTGAAAACGAACATGCACTGTCAATCGAACTGTAACAGTTTATTAACTTCGCTTGCTTAATTGTGGTTATCTATTAACTGACGAAGCGTACATTAGTCACATGTCCTTATGAACTGAAACTACATTTTAGAAGAAAAAAAACGTTATTTGCATACAATATCTACCTCTGTATAAACGAGTCAGATTAATCTGGTTAGTGTGCCATTGTTGTTTTGTTGGGCGAGTACCACAGCATATAAAGCATTAAACTTGGAGTGAAACAGTCAAACAAAAACAGCCAGAACATAAGAACATACCATTTACAGTACATTTCGCCATGGTTTAATGAGCACAGCTTCACGGCATATTTTAAATAATTGTTTTAATCCTGGCCGTTATCGGCACGGCACGGCACGGCGCCATTACACTTCAGTGGTCATTGGTCTGAGTCGCAATATACCAAGCATATGCGCACAGTAATGCAATAGGCAATGCGGAACAGCTCCAAGTAAAACCAACCAAACGCATACAAAAACATAAACATAGACAAATTAAATGCATTGCGTAGCCACTGGATACATTACAGATGCTATGGAATAACGTTTACGTATTTCCAAGAAAGGAGTCCCAAATAAAAAAAAACAGATTATAGATGATGGATTTCGCTTGTCCGCCTACGGCAAGCTCCGCTAGAATCTGCGGTGGTCACGTTCGGACCCCGATTGCAAGACTAAAGACGAATGTGACGAGCGTGGAAAGACGGTAAATGCCAAAACATAATTCTTGGTCAAAAATACAAGTCCCTCTTTGGTCGATTTTTTCTGCATATGACTATGCATCAATGAAGTAATGCTCGGCGAATCTGTCATCTTGTATCGCCCATTCTGAGAGCGTCTGCATTCAGGCATACTCAGGCTACACCTTTTCTCGCTGCTGGCATCTCGCGTGTTCGAGAACTTGGTTAGGTTCATTATGTCACGATATATTTTTACCGTTTTTTTGTGGAGATTAACAAACCAATACTTTTTTGAAACGTCATGATATCAAGAACCTGAAAACCAATGTTCCCGTTTGGCCATAGACATGTGTGGCGGCCATTTTGGATTTTCAAAAATGGCCGCCAAAATCAATGTCCCCGTATAATTGCGTGACCTACAATTTGGTTATCTCGGTATAGGTTTTAGGATCATACATTTCAAATCTGTTACATTTGGACTTCTCCGATATTCACATCCGCCATTTTAAAGATGGCGGTCGTACATACAAATGCCACTATTTATTAACAACTACGTCACATATAGCCGTAAAGTTTACGTGAGTGCATGGCTTGGCTGATAACGATTTCAAAAATGTTACATTTGGCCTTCGGCGACATTGACATATCCGACATTTTAAAAGATGGCGCCTGTCAAAACCTATTATTTCAATATTTTAAGAACTACATAACCTAGAAACACATAGTTAACGTTAAAATGCAGGGTTTTTAGATGCGATTATTTCAAGTAAATTGTACTTGAAATAATCGCATTTAAAAACCCTACATCAATCTCAGGGTTGGTCGCTAGGTGGCGTAAGGTGGTACTTGTTTATTTTGTCACTGCGTGATTCAAAATAATGTTTGCAATTTAACGTTTAATTTTGTCTGTGACACTAGTGTAGAATTAGTGTCAACGTATTGCACTGTTTGCTTAAACAAACATTTCATAAATTGTCACCACCAACGCTGTTAAATCTTGTACTTAAATTATTTGGGCGATAATACAGGTCGATTTGATTTTCGCGCTATCAGGCTTACGTACACAACATACTAAGGCAGGGGCAGTCCCCTTATAAACTATATACTAACAGGCCTTTTCAACAAGACGTTCTTTTATACCCAGAATCGCCCTGGGGGTGAAGACCTCTGACTTTTCTTTGCACGGGCACTAAACGTCTTGTTACTTTGCACAGGCCTGCTGAGCGCGAACAATCATACGACCTGTAATATTGACATTGATTATCGCCAACCCACTCTTAAATAACCGAGAACTTTACATTATTTTTAGTACAATTATACAGTTTTAGAATATTTTATTATTTTCAATTATTTATTATTTTTATGAGACATTATCATTTTATTCTTCACCATTTTGAGGAAAGACAATGTCACCAGCATTTTTATTGTGTGTTTTATTTTTATCATGTTCTGCTGCTTCGAGAGGTCAGATTTTACGCTGTGCAAGCCACTTAGTCCCCAACGGTTGGCTGTCATTTTAACAGTTTCTCAGTACATGAGAACACAACATTCCATGTCACATCTTCACAGTTTGCCATGTCTTAATCTTTGCTTTAATAGAAAGTTACTGCCAATCCCCCGCTCTAAGCCAACGTTTAAATTGGCAATTATTTTACTACTAGCAGGAGATGTAAGTCTTAATCCTAGACCTGCTATCAGGCGCAATATTCGAGTAGCCACCACTAACGTTCGATATATTCGAGACAAAACAGCCTCGCTTACCGATTATTAACTTCCAAGACAATAGACATCCTAGTAGTCACTGAGACCTGGCTCAGACCACATGACACAGCTGCATGCATTGCTGACATTTCTCCTTCCAGTTTCACCTTCCATTATCGCCCACGTTCAGTTGGGCGAGGTGGTGGTATTGGATTTCTCGTCTCAAAACAATTCAAAGTTAATTTGCATTAAAACCCTGATTATTCCAGCTTTGAGGCCATCTGTGCCGAAATTTCCGATTCATCTTTCTCTGCCTATTTTGAGTGCATTTATCGCCCTCTAAGACATCCTGTCCATTTCTTTAAAGAATTCCAGGATCTACTTGAAAATCTGGCAACTATTTATTCAGAATTTTATATACTCGGTGATTTTAATCTTCATCTGGACACACCTTCATCAACAACAAGTACATTTAATGACATTCTGGCATCCTATGACATGAAACAACATGTTACCTTCTCAACACACATACATGGCCACTGGCTCGATCTCTTAATCACCCGTTCAGATTGTAACAATATTCAGACACCTACTGCTTCAGATGGTTTATCAGACCACCACACTGTCATTGCTGATCTCAAAGTTCCTAGAATTCCCGTAGAGTCCAAACACAATGTGTTTTACCGACCGATCCATAAGATTGATATTGCTGCATTAATGACAGACATCCTTAAATCCGACCTCATCAGTAACCCTAAAGAACATCTGTCAGATCTGTGTCGACAGTACTGTCAAGTACTCAAAGATTTACTTAATAAACATGCACCCCTGATATCTAAATCTGTGTCCCAAAAGCCACATGTTCCATGGATGACTCCTGAAATTCTACAATCTAAAAAGCGCCGGCTCTATCTTGACCGTGTATGGCGCAAATCACGCTCGCCTTTGGACAGATCACGATATTCTAAACAGTGTCACTACTGCAACAGACAAATGGCCAAAGCTAAATCAAATTATTACACAAACATGGTCTCGAGTAACTCTGATAACCCACGTCAGCTATGGAACTGCATAAATCATATTTTACACAGACGGCCGCCTCCATCTCTACCTAGTCATGTGTCAGTCAAATCTATGTGTGACTCGTTTTCTAGTCATTTCAAAGATAACATAAGTCTTATACGTTCTGCTTTTCCATGTAACACTTTAAGTACTGTAAATGTGGACTCCCCACAAGTAAATTCTCCACTTGTATTGTTTGAGCCAGCAACAGTTGATGAAGTGAGGAAAATAATAACGTCCTCCGCAAATAAGTCATGCGATCTCGATCCATTACAAACCATACTACTAAAAGCATGTCTTGTCTCTTTACTTGGTACAGTAACGAATATCATAAATTTATCACTAAGTTCTGGTAAATTCCCAGATGATTTTAAACACGCACATGTAAATCCTGTTCTCAAGAAGACTTCTCTGCCAAAAGATGATTTCAAAAATTATAGGCCAATTTCTAATCTTAGCATTATTTCTAAGATACTTTGGAAAGTCGTAGCAAGTCGTCTAAGGCGTCATATTAGCTCAACTTGTTTATCCAGTGTGCTCCAATCAGCATACAAACAATTTCATTCTACAGAGACTGCTAAAAGTACACAATGATGTTATATTAAACATTGATAACGGCAAAGTAACTGCACTTACCTTGCTTGATCTGTCTGCCGCCTTTGATACCATTGATCACAACACTCTTGTCAAACGTTTATCAATGTGGTATGGCATATCTGGCACAGCTCTGCCCTGGTTTTCTTCATATCTAACCAATAGACATCAATGTATAAAGATAGATCATTACTTTTCAACCTCACTCCCCACTTCATGTGGCATTCCCCAGGGTTCCGTTCTTGGGCCTTCGCTTTTCACTCTCTACATTACGCCACTCAGCTCTGTAATCCAAAGTCATAACTTGGATCATCACCTTTATGCAGATGACACACATATCTACATTTCCTTGGCCACGCCCGATACAATTCACTCCCTAAACCGACTCAACGATTGTCTCCAAGATGTTTTTTCATGGATGACCGATAGTAAATTAAAGTTAAATGCAGACAAAATTTAATTCCTCATCATTGGTACTCCAATGCAGCGAGGTAAACTTAATGACTTTTTTCCAACATGCATCCTGAGTCAAAATATCACACCAACACGGAATCTAGGAGTGACCTTTGATTGCGACTTCAATTTCAGACAACACATATCCCAAACGTGCCGTTGCTGTTTTTATTATATCCGTGATCTTCGCCGCATTCGCCGACATATGTCGCTTTCTGTCGCTAAGACTACCGCAACAGCTCTTGTTAGCAGCATATTAGATTATTGCAATTCCCTCCTTCATAATATTGCTATCAAGGATATTGCAAAACTACAACGCGTCCAAAATTGTTTAGCAAGGGTAGTCACACAATCTCCTCGATTCTCCCGCTCAGTGCCACTTCTAAAATCACTGCATTGGCTCCCCGTGCGATATCGCATTTTGTTTAAGATCTGCACAGTCACCTACCAAACCCTTTCATCCAAACAACCTAGTTATTTACATTCAATGCTCACACCGGCTAGACAAGCCATACAACTTCGGTCGTCTAGTTCGAAGTTACTATCCGTTCCTAGAGTTAAGACAAAGGCTGGAACTGGAGCTTTTTCAGTTGCCGCGCCAACTATATGGAATTCGCTTCCCGTTAACGTTAAATTAGCAGAAAATATTGTTACATTTCGTCGTCACCTCAAAACCTATCTTTTCAATATCGCCTATCCTCCCTAGCCTTTTAGCACACCCATCCATTTGTTGACGACTTTCGCCTAGCACACGAGTACGAGTATGCTTAATCCTTTGGTTTTGGTGCGCCACTGAGCTCGGATTGTCTGAGCATATTGGCGCTTAAGAAGTTATTTATTATTATTATTATTATGTCAAAGCATAGGTTTTTGGATGCGACAATTTTAAAGGTGTTACTTAAATTTTGTATGAAATGGGCAAAGTCACTTCAAACATAGAGTATTGACGTTATCATGATGCCTACTCCCTAAATCCTTACAGCGGATTCTCAAACAGTTCACACATCCCGCTGACATCAGCTTCATTTACACAGCATTGTGTAACGCAGTTTGACGTTTAAACACCGACATTGTCGTTTGCAGCCTCTCGTGCAGCCGCATTTGATGATCGGCCATAAGAAAAACAACACTAGATTTAAAGAAAACTAATAATGTGTACGGACGTCTAATGGTTCTTGCCAAATCAAGTCAATACATTGACCAGATATATACTAAAGGCAACTATAAGCTCACTCTGACACCAAAGATACTGTTTGCCCCAAATAGTGCATTTCTTCCGTATACTGACAAGTCCAAGTTAATCGATCTTCACTAGAAGAAGGCATATGCAGAAATGTCTCCTCCGTGAAACCAGCTGCATTCGCTGCTTACAAAAGAGGAACCGCGAACTCCATTGACGTTGACAGCCATGATCATAGAAGCAAAATCGCAGTAGTCAATGGCACGGTACTTGTCCAAAATCTGACGATGAGGACCACTACAGTAGTGACAATCAAGACTGATGTCTATGTCGAAAGGCTATTATGAATATATTCTTGTGTTTGACACCTACATGGTTGATTCACTAAAATGTGCCACGAGTGAGAAACGACAACAAGGGCACCATTCAGTTCAACGATAGATGTGGAATAAGACAAGCATCCAGCATATCACCATGAAGCGGTTCCCTTCACATGATAAATAAAAGCTGATTTGACTACCTGGCAGAGCAAGTCATTGAGAAAAATGATTCGTCAAAGTTGATCATCGTGTTTGCGACAGGTCGAATCCGACACAATAGCAATTTGTGGTTTGACGACAATAACCACGCGCAAGATAACATTCTGTCTTAGCTATGTGGTTTCCTACATTTTCGTTGGCTAAATCATACTCAAATGTTTTCAGTTTTTATTTGGAACGCGTAAACAGTTTATTTGTTGACCTTTACAAGGCCTACCATGTATAAAAAAAAAAAAATCGAGCAGGATTGCCTTTTTATATAATAAATCGAACAAAATCGAAAATCTCCATTGATTAGATAGGCGCGTCTCAAAGCACTCCTTTGTAATTTACGATCGACAGAAGATGGCAATACGTAGTGATCGAGTTTTTTTGATTTCTGCATCGAACAAAAAATTAGTTTTTCACTTTATGACTAGGTTTCTGTCATCATTAATGCATAATTATAAGTTATATAAAGTACTTTTTTTAAATACCACGCTCTGTCCAGTAAGCAACCATCTTATTTGCATTCACTGCTTAGTCCTGTAAGAAAACCTATCCAGCTTCAATCATCTAGTTCTGACCTATTTTTTGTTCCTAGAGTCAACACTAATATTGGAACTAGGGCTTTTCTGTTGCTGCACGAACTCTTTGGAATATGCTCCCTCTTAGTGTTAGATCAGTTGAAAATATTACAAAATTTCGTCGACATTTATTTAAAAACTTATCTTTCCCACCTTGCTTATCCACCATATCTCCCTAACGCCTTGACCCATCTGTTGAAAACTGGAATACTGCTGATGGATTTTGAGATTGACCAATCCTTTTGTTTCGATGCGCCTCTGAGCTTGGTTTCCAAGGATTTAGACGCAATAGAAGTTATCTTATTATTATTAGTATTAATGAGATCTAAAATAATAATAGTACGCAGGCACTCAGCAGTCGAACACGCAAATGAGTTGACAAACGCAGTGCTAAAATTTACTAAAGATTTCAAAATATAATGAATACGCTCAGAATTGGCTTAACTTCGTCTTTCAGTCAATATAAATACCAATTTAGAACGCACGTTTACCGTGCCGAATAACATTGCGATTCACCGTTTCTTATGCGGTTGACGAATTCATATTTTGGCGCACCAGTAGTTTTGCGTTTATTGCAGTGAAAAGCTAATAGCTGCGATGCAGTGTTAACATACTGATCTTTCCTACTAAGCTGCAGTAAAACGTATTTATCCGATTCTTATTCAAGGTGTATTTCTGAATTTCAGTTGCATTTTACAAACCGCCGAAGCCAGGCGAACCCGCCCCGCCGAAAGGGCCGTTTCGCGGAAGCCATGACTGGCAGGAGGGAAACACGATTCGGTTGATGTCGGCACGAAACAAACACTCGCTCCACATTTAAGGTTCTATTACACTGCTCGACGGCAACGGCAAAACATCGACGGCAAAGCGGCAAACCGCGAGCAGAGCCCATCCTCGCGCGCCAGGGGTCGCTGCTGCTGATTCGACGGCATATACAAATTTGTCACGTGAACAGCTTGTAGAGGCTGTAAAATATGGCGAGCAAAAGAAGCAATCGAGAGGAGGAAGCACTACTCCTACTGTTGTTAGCCAGAAGGCATAAACAACGCAACAATCGACGACGAAAGTGACGTGTCTTAGTACACGAAACTCTCCAGAAGAGAAACAACTATGGAGAATTTTTGTCCGTGAACTGAACAGTTACGATGATTGTTTTTTACCTACTTTCGTATGTCACAAGAGCAGTTTGCTGTACTATTAAGTATCGTAGAGGAGGCAATCCGCCAAACAACCTGGCGGCAACCCATCTACGATACGTTTTTCTGCCGACATCATGAATTTTGCCAGGGCTATATCAACAGACGGCGCTGCTAATTCAGGGTTATCAACCACTGTTATCAATAGACGGCGCTGCTAATTCGAATCCGTTTTCCTTTATTTTAAAGTGTTTACATCACTACATTGGAACAAACTATTCGAGTAGAGTAACGAAGTAATTTTACTTCGTTACAGTTTAACTCCACTGATTGTACGTAGG
>CM034541.1:18055052-18140758 GCA_020002185.1 Paraescarpia echinospica
ACACACAACACACACCACATACACAACACAAACACACAACACACCCAACACACACAACACACACAAAACACACACCCAACACACCCACACAACACACACAACATACCCAACTCAACATACACAACACACAACATACACAACACACACATAGCACATCACACAACACACACAACATACACAAAACAAACACATCACATCACACAACACAACATACCCAAGACAACATACACAACACACACACAACGTACACAACACATACACAGCACATCACACAACACATACAAGACACACACAAAACATACACAACACACCCAATATACATAACACACACAACATACACAACACACGCAACATACCCACCTCAACATACACAACACACAACATACACAACACACACATAGCACATCACACAACACACACAACATACACTAAACATACACAGCACATCACACAACACATACAACACACACACAACACATACACAACACACACAATATACACAACACACACAACATACACAACACACACAACATACACCACATACACAAAACACACACACACACACACACACACACACACACACACACACACACACACACACACACACACAGCACACACAACACACACACACAAAACACATAATGTCTCCTTTTTGGAGCAAATTCGTCAGTTTATCGCGTGACATCTCTTCCAAACTTAGCGCACGAGACTACGGCCGAGACATTGCATTAGACTACGGACGAGACATCGCATTAGACTACGTGTTCCAAGAACCATTCCGTTCTTTACATTTGAACAGTAAACACGTGCATCATGAGCTTATGGACTAGTCTACCAGCTACCAACAAGCCTACTTCATCATCATCACGTGCAGCTTTCAGTACCCAGATTGCAAGAGTCATTTCACACATCGATACAACTTGAAACGACACAATATCCTCAGTCGCTGTGCACTGTCGACAAACGCTACATTGCTGAAATCACTTGTCCTGAAGCTCACTACGACATCTGTGTAACACCAAACATTTATACCAAAGAGTGACAAGAACCAAACTTGTCGGACAAACGAAATACCAAACACTTAGATCAACGAGCGACAAGAACCAAACATCACATACCTTCATGTCAAGAGACGATCATCTGTTCGGATTCACATCCAACGAGATGACCATAGGACTCGTATGAGGTATCGCTTCTTTTAACGGAAAACATATGTATATGAAACATCCGTCTTTACAACGTAACAATTCTATATTTACAAATAGTGCGAGCGATCTGACACGATTCGACCTTCTCGAGAGTCGAAAAAGGAAAGACCGGAATCGTCGAAAGTATGGTATATGCACTAGTTTTCGGCGTCATCTCATTTGCATAACCAATCAGACCGAACGTACATCACGTGACTTCCCTTAACACAAAAACTGTGCACGTTCATGAGAGAGGCGACATCCGACGCCACTCAATGGACACCAATGAAATTAATCAGAGTATTAACATCTACCAGCCATGATAGATCTCTATTCGTTGACACACTTCCGGGAATTCCGGAAGCATAGAGGCCGCCATGACAGTCAATTAACTTCCGGTGCGACGTCACTTCCGACCTAGCGTTCCTAGTAGAGGCTGCCATAGCAAGCGAATTTGAAAACTGCTATGATCGAAAACGACTATGTCAATAACATGTAAGGACAACCACCTGACAGGACTTCATTCAAAGAGGTGACCATCATGGTTCCCGACGCCACTCAACGGACACCAATGTAATTAGTCAGAGTACTGCCATCTACCGGCCATGATAGATCTCTATTCGTTGACACACTTCCGGGAATTCCGGAAGCATAAAGGCCGCCATGACAGTCAAGTAACTTCCGGTGCGACGTCACTTCCGACGTAGCGTCCCCAGTAGAGGCTGCCATGACAGTCAAGTAACTTCCGGTACGACGTCACTTTCGGCGTAGCGCCCCCTAGTGGATAATCGGAGTACTACGTCACATGATGGCGCCATCTAGCTGGTAAAAATATATAATTAGGTTAGACAGAGAAAAAAAGTTGGGGTTAATCTCGCGAAAATTTTATGTTTTGTCCCTCTGGGACAAAAATAGAAAGTTTTCAGAAAATTTATACAACCACCTTGGTGGTTGTTTAAATTTTTTAATTTAAAAATAAGGGAAGTCACGTGATGTACGTTCGGTCTGATTGGTTATACAAATGAGATGACGCCGAAAACTAGTGTATATACCATACTTCCGACGATTCCGGTCTTTCCTTTTTCGACTCTCGAGAAGGTCGAATCGTGTCAGATCGCTCGCACTATTTGTAAATATAGAATTGTTACGTTGTAAAGACGGATGTTTCATATACATATGTTTTCCGTTAAAAGAAGCGATACCTCATACGAGTCCTATGGTCGTCTCGTTGGATGTGAATCCGAACAGATGATCGTCTCTTGACATGAAGGTATGTGATGTTTGGTTTGTGTGTGTGTGTATGTGTGTGTTGGGTGTGTTGTGTGTGTGTGTGTTGTGTATGTGGTGTTTGTTGTGTGTGTTGTGTATGTTGTGTGTGTTGTGCGTGTGTTGTGTGTGTGTTGTGTGTGTGTATTGTGTGTGTGTTGTGTGTGTTGGGTGTGTTGTGTGTGTGTGTTGTGTGTGTGTTGTGTATGTGTTGTGTGTGTTGTGTGTGTGTGTGTTGTGTATGTGGTGTGTGTGGTTTGTGTGTGTGTGTTGTGTGTGTGTGTGTTGTGTATGTGGTGTATGTTGTGTGTGTTGTGTGTGTGTGTGTGTGTGTGTGTGTGTGTTGTGTGTTGTGTATGTTGTGTGTGTTGTATGTGTGTGTGTGTGTGTTCAGTATTTTGTGTTGTGTGTGTGTTGGTTGTTGTGTATTGTGTGTTGTGTATGTTGTGTGTGTTGTGTGTGTATTGTGTATGTTGTGTATGTTGTGTGTGTTGTGTGTGTGTGTGTGTTGGGTTTGTTGTGTGTGTGTTGTGTATGTGTTGTGTATGTTGTGTATGTTGTGTGTGTTGTATATGTTGTGTGTGTTGTGTATGTTTTGAGTGTGTTGTGTGTGTTGTGTGTGTTGTGTGTTTTGCGTGTGTTATGTATGTTGTGTGTTGGGTATGTTGTGTGTGTGTTGTATTTTGTGTGTGTTCTGTATGTTGTGTGTTGGGTATGTTGTGTGTGTGTTGTATGTTATGTGTGTGTTGCGTATGTTGTGTGTGTGTTGTGTGTGTGTTGTGTGTGTGTTGTATGTGTTGTATGTGTTGTATGTGTTGTGTGTGTAGTGTGTATTTTGTGTGTGTTGTGTATGTTGTGTGTTGTTTATGTGTTGTGTGTGTTGTGTATGTTGTGTTTGTTGTGTATGTGTTGTGTGTTGGGTATGTTGTGTGTGTGTTGTGTATGTGTTGTGTATGTTGTGTATGTTGTGTGTGTTGTATATGTTGTGTGTGTTGTGTATGTTTTGAGTGTGTTGTGTGTGTTGTGTGTGTTGTGTGTTTTGCGTGTGTTATGTACGTTGTGTGTGTTGTGTATGTTGGGTGTGTTGTGTGTGTGTTGTGTGTGTGTTGTATGTGTTGTGTGATATGCTGTATATGTGTTGTGTATGTTGTGTGTTGTGTATGTTGTGTATGTTGTGTATGTTGTGTTGGGTATGTTGTGTTGTGTATGTTGTGTGATGTGCTGTGTATGTGTTGTGTATGTTGTGTGTGTTGTGTATGTTGTGTGTTGTGTATGTTGAGTTGGGTATGTTGTGTGTTGTGTATGTTGTGTGTGTTGTGTGTTGGGTATGTGTTGTGTGTTGGGTATGTTGTGTGTGTGTTGTACGTGTTGTGTGATGTGCTGTGTATGTGTTGTGTATGTTGTGTATGTTGTGTGTTGTATATGTTGTGTATGTTGTGTGTTGTGTATGTTGTGTATGTTGTGTTGGGTATGTTGTGTGTTGTGTGTGTTGTGTGTGTTGTGTATGTGTTGTGTATGTTGCGTGTTTTGTGTATATCTCTATGGGTCCATTTTCGTTTACCAATATCAGGTTAGGTGTTTTACAACAGAAGCAAGTTTGAAAGGTTTACCGAAGACGCACGACATTAAACACTACAGTATGGAATAAAGATAAAAACGTTCCAATTATTCTTTATACACTTGACCCTTAATACGGTAAACTATATAAATACTCGTATATCTTATCTGAAAGATTATTATTATGTTCCTGTACACCTGTACTGTTCTATCATAACGCTTCACTTTGTTACGCGCCTGATTCTTTCTAATCTACTGACTGCGCAGTTTGCATATTTTATTCGTGTACAACACCAACGTATTTACATGTCACACTCCATAACTACAAGAACCAGAGATTAGACATTGATACATACTCTATGTATGTATATATTAGGTTGTTTTCAGATACCCATGCCAGGTTAGGGCTTTTATGATAGAAAATTGTTTGAAATGTTTTTAACGAAGAAGCACGAATTTAAATACTACAGTATGAAAACAGATCAAAAACGATCTAATGTTAGTTTGTACACTTAACTGTTAACACAGTAAACTATATAAATACTGGTACACCCTGTCTGGAAGATTATTATGGTTATATACTGTTCATCATAACGCTTCACTTTGTTACGCGCCTGTTTCAAAAAAAGAGGTTTGCCGACTTTAGTGTCAAGGCCATCGAGTCGTAATCTCTTGGACACGGAGTATCACTTCAAAATACTTTGAAAGCAGGCTGTCGACTGGACTAAACTTGGTAAGTACAAATTACGTATGACAAATGCTGTTACATGACAAAGGGTTTGATCAAAATATTACACAGGTAGCAGGTAGTTTGAGTAACTGTTTTATAATTCCCTATGTTTTAACACAGGACAAATACACGGATGTTCTTCCTTGGTTACCAGTTCATACTACCAGTTTGCTTATAGAGTGATATACCTGTAGTGTCGTGAACGATGATTTTACTCTGAAGGTCGTGATTGAATTTTCTAAAAAAGTTCTTACAAAGGATGGCTAACCAAATCACAATGATAGCTTTTACGTTATACAGGACGCGAGCGAGCTCGCGCCCGCAACAAACAAACATGTCCAGACACGTCTCCAGGACACAGTAGCACACAGTAGCGTCGGTTTTGTAGTGTGTTGACAAAAGTACAAAATAAACTTCTAGAATGAAATTTTACAGGGGAATTGATCGAACGTTACGTGATGGGGTTATATTCAAGCGCGAAAGCACAAAACAATGGCTAGCCAAAGCACTACCTGATTGACCAACTCACCTCGCGTACAAAAGTACTGCGTGTAGCAGTTTATAGTTTAATGACGTCATATAGGGTGCGCACGCTCACGCTCGCAACAAACAAACATGTCCAGACACGTCTCGAGTACGGGATCTATAAAAGACACGAATTTGGGTACTACCGTACGGAAATGATACCAAACGTATAATTCCAAGATGGTCGCTCTGTTCGAAAAAAAAACGTATACATTACTTCAGATAAAACGACCTCTGCTGAATTTATAATCCTTTTATTATATAAATTACGCCTTATTATAACACCACATTTTATACATGTCATCGTCAATCAAATAAGGGCTCGATCCATTGCAGAGCTTCGGCCTACGGGCCAAGCGATTTCGTGTGTGAAATATTCAAATGCTGTTCGGTATATTTTATTTTTTCAAAAAAGTCGTCGGATACCTTTACGATAATAGCTCCTATCCTTTAACATGGGGAAAATTCAAAATTTCGTCATATACGTTTACGATAATAGCTCCTATGCTTTAACACGGGGTACAAATTTCCTATCTCTTAACATTGGGTAAAAAATTCCCTATCCTTTAACCCAGGCGCGCTCTGGAGCAAAATCCCTATCTTTTAACATGGGATTTGCACCGGAGGAAAAATCCGGTCCCCCGCATCTCGAAAACTATTTTCACATTTCTGGTGGAAAATCTGAATTTTTCCCTATCTTTTAACATGGGTTTCCTCCAGGCAATCCAACCATCCCTTGTACTTAACCTATATGACTACTAACGAGTACGCGTGTTTTCTGCGATAAACCGTCCACACAGTTAAATGTTTATGCACATAGACGTAGGGGTCGGTTTCCCAAAGTATAAGTCTACGCTGCGCGCATGTGGTTTCGACGACTGTTGCAAGTTACGTTTTATGTTGCGAACAAATGATTTACCCTACAACGGCAAAGAATTTCTGATATACGTAGTATGTCATAAATGAGTGGGTTACGTTGCATTCGATTGGTCGAATCTCTGAAAGTTTGGCGCCCAACGTGCAAGCCGTCTGGGAAGAAAACGTTAACATAATTACGTACGCTAGCTTGATTATTATTATAGCTAGCTGTTATTATCACGAACTAGTAAAAATCGGATTGCGCTACTGCCGAGCGCGATTCAAATTTTGTTCACAAAAAATCTAAAGAAACCTTTGCTCATAGCAAGAGGCAACGGTCGTCCTTTGCTACTATTGACCTACATATCTAACTAATGACGTTTCTAATGTGAGAACTAGCGAGATATCAAAAGGCTCATTATTGTTATTATAGCTAGCTATTATTATCACGAACTAGCAAAAATCGGATTGCGCTACAGCAATTTCTGCCGAGCGCGATTCAAATTTTGTTGACAAAAATTTAAAGAAATGGTCGGTATACACGTAGATGCAGAAGACGGTGTCCTGCAGTATTCGTACGGACGACATTTGTTACAACGTAAAGCTGGAACGTGCTCGCCGTGCGTGTTGTTGATTGTAGCATGTGTACGTTTTACGTTGCGAACAAGTGATGTACCCTATGCAATGTGAACACCCTTGACATATCAGGAGAATTAAAAAAAGATGTTACTCTTCTTTCGAGGAGTCGCAGGTTACTCCCTGAAAGTTTGACGCTTGAGGTGCAAGCCATGTAAGTAAGTACATGTTAGCATAACCGCACACATACGCTAGCTCGGCAGCTCGATTATACTTAGACGTCAAGATGCGTAAGTAACCAAATTATCGGGAACTGGTGTTGTTGCCAGCAAAGCTCCCCGTGTCGAGAAAGTTGTCTAGTAATTCTTAAGGTGTGTTTATGTAATTGGTGTATACAATCCTTAAGACTGCTCAAAGCGCTTTTCGCCGAGAATAGACCACCGCAAGACAGATAGAGATAAAGATTGAAATTGAGATAGATAGATAGATAGATATATTGATAGTTAGATAGATAGGTACATAGATAGATAGATAGATATAAAAAATAGATAGATATATAGATAGGTAGATAGATAGATAGATAGATAGATAGATAAATAGATAGATAGATAGATAGATAGATAGATAGATAGATAGATAGATAGATATATAAATAGATAGATATATAGATAGAGAAGTAGGTACGTAGGTAGGTAGGTAGGTATTTGAGAAAAATGGGTGTACTGGGCTCAATTATCCTCTGTTAAGGATTTGGAACATGAACGAAGACCCTAATGCACTGGCAACGGAGTATAGGTGGCGAATGTGAACCCTAAACCCAGACATCTGATAAAATCAGTTTAGTCCTTTCGAGTAGATGGTCTTCTCTGCAAAACAATTTTGGTAAATTAAACCTAAAAAAGAAAACCGTGTATGATTAATGGTACATCTAAATAACGACTGTCGGTCTACAACGGAGACGAGAATGCGTGATTATCCAGTCATGGCATGTGGATGCATTCAGCCGTTACATTCCCATGCCACTGAACAATAAACAATGACCAATTGGACAAGGCTGAGGATAGTAACCGGGGGTTACCCTAATCTGTCCTGTTAAATAACATAGAAGAATACATTTTTTTGTTTTGTTTTGTTTAAAAAAAACATACATATACATATACAATCACAGAAGGTTCGTTACAAGATGGAAAGAGTATTTGCAACCCGATGGTGTTCTTCTGAATCAGAGGGGGACGATGCTCTATTTAAAAAATATACGGTGTGTCGTACGAAGGTATGCGCTGAGATTAAAGTAAACACGGGAATGCGAAGTTGTGGTGCTGCCCACAGTGCCGCTATTGCTGACCACCCCACACCTCCACAAACACGTGTCGTTGTTATTAATAATTAATACATGGTCATTCAGTAATTATTCCGGACGGTAAACCTGTAAAAACAAAATAAGTCATTACATTGTGTATGGAATATATCTATCCTATCATAGTTGTACAGGAGACGGAAACATGTGAAGCCGTAAGAGCCAGCACTGCTGCAACCCGATATCCCCACATGCAGCCTAATCCCCCTAACAACTACACAATTGCACTAACACTACGACGTCCCACAGTGTCCTAAACGCTAGGGTCATTGTTCTGTAGAAGTCCACTGTTCATTGTAATTTGGTGGCCACCAGCATATCTTTCAGATTCTTGTTCTTTGAGAATGCTGTTATAAATCTCGGCGTGCATACTTCTGGATACGCGGTTTGAAGCAGTGTATAGGTGGCTTTAGCTAGTTTAGCAATTGTTAGTCCCTGGTGGGAGAAGCGAATCACAAAAGGTATAATATCAAGAGTCCTCTCTAACATTCAGTTCCCCTGGCTGCGTAGTTTTAAGTATTGTAATTTGATTCACAATTCCGTCTGTAAATGGTTTCCAGTGAGGCGACATCAGAAAATGGCCCTGATTCCAAGATTGTAATTCGCAAATCGGATATTGAGTGACCGGCTCCGTTAAAATGCTTGGTTACTTGTCTGTCGTTGTGATGCCGTATGTCCGATCTGTTATTATTTAGACGTGTTCGGAGTTGATGTATGTATGTATGTATGTATGTATGTATGTGCGTGTGTGTATTTATGTATGTATGTATGTATGTATGTATGTATGTACGTACGTACGTAGGTAGGTAGGTATTTTAGGAAAATGGGTTTAGTGGGCTCAAGTATCCTCTGTTAAGGATTTGGAACATGAACGAAGACCCTAATGCACTGGCAACGGAGTATAGGTGGCGAATGTGAACCATAAACCCAGACATCTGATAAAATCAGTTTAGTCCTTTCGGGTAGATGGTCTTCTCTGCAAAACAATGTTTGTAAATAAAACCTAAAAAAGAAAAACATGTATGATTAATGGTACATCCAAATAACAACTATCGGTCTGAGGATAGTAACCGGGGGTTACCCTCCTCTGTCCTATTAAATAACATAGATGAACATTTTTTTGAACATACACATATTCATATACAATCACAGAGGGTTCGTTACAAGATAGAAAAAGTATTTGCGACACGATGGTGTTCATCTGAGGGGGACGATGCTATATTAAAAAAACATACTGTGGCCGTACGAAGGTATGCGCTGAAATTAAAGTAAAGAACAAGAACAAGAAGAACAAGAAAGTTTTATTTTGACCCCAATTATAATATGTGTATAATATCAAATTAACGTAACACGAATAGGCATATAATTATATTCATATATACAAATGCAGTGTAATTTTAAATTAGATGGGGTCTGTGACTCCTATTAAGACAATAACAGTCGCTCTCATAGGAGCCACAATAATAATTTGTTTCAACTCAATTTTACCGAAGGAAGTGCAAATGTAAATGTGCAGGAAAAGAAAAGAAACCGATATTACTTGATTACATATATGCATGTATTGGAGTATTAATGGTATGTTAAAATAAACAAATACTAGTTGTCAATAGTACACATCAATATACTTGATATATATGTGTATATGCACAAATACAATATCCATATGCTGATTTATATATATACAATACATATCCATACATATCACATACAATAATACAGTTTTAATGACTTTGATAGCATGTATAGCAGTTTAATATTGTACACGTTTCTACGTATTTTTCTAATAAATTGTTTTTTGCATAATTACGAAAACTTCTGAAGCTGTGTTCCAATCTTCTCTGTGACTAACTTTGATGTATTGTTAATGACATGTGGCAAACTGTATCTAAGACATCTTTTGGCAAATTCATGTTTTGTTCTGAATGGGTGTAACTCTGTTTTTTTCCTTGTGTTGTAATTGTGTACGTAAGCATTTGTAATTATTTTCCAATTTAATAGGTTTGCTGGGAGGTCATGATGTACATATTTATAATAAAACTTAAGTTCATGTAATTTTAACATGTCATCAATTTTTAAGATATTAGATTTTTTGAAAAGTGGCTCAGAGTGTGAATTATATTTACTTATAGATAAAATTCTCATAGCTTTCTTTTGTATTTTCAACATTCGACTACCTTGATATCCCCACACCATAATACAATAGTTGATATGTGATAAAAATAACGTATTATATAAGATAATTTTAATTTCTAGGGGAAAGACATATTTTAGTCTGTTTAAGATGCCGACTGTTTTGGAACACTTGTTTGATACTTTTTCAATGTGTTTATTCCAATTTAAATTTGTATCTAAAGTAAGTCATAAAAAAATTAATTCATCTACTCTTTCAATGTTTGTACCATTTATATTGAGCGTAAAGTTATCGACAGCTTTATTTTGCATGTGAAAAATCATATATTTAGATTTGTTTCTGTTTAATGATAATTTATTAATGTTTAACCATTCAATTATTTTAAGGGGTTCATCATTTATTGCCGATTCGATATTTCTATTTGGGGAGTTACCTTGGAAATAATTGATGGTGCTAAATAAGGTGGTATCGTCGGCATACATAATAAAGTTAAACATTTCGCTAGCTTTAGGAAAATCATTAATGTATATTATGAATAATAGGGGACCAAGAATAGATCCTTGTGGTACACCAATTGTGATACGTAGGATATCAGAACTTTCATTATGAAAGTCGGTGTATTGTCTTCTATTGCTTAAGTAGCTATTAAATAGATTCAGGCTAGGACCCTGTAATCCATAATATCTTAGTTTAGTTAATAGTATCGAGTGATCAATTGTATCGTAGGCCTTAGAGAGGTCAAGAAAAATACTGAAAGGAACATAATTTTTATAAATTTGTGTAATTATTCTATCTATTAGTTCAAGTGATGCATACTCGGTAGTGTTTTTTTCTAAAACTATATTGATTTTTAACAAATAGATCAGAATCATTAAAGTATGCTGTTAGTTGACTAGATATTATTTTCTATATCAATTTTGAAATTGTTGGAAGAAGAGATATGGGTCTATAATTAACAAAAATAGATGGGTCATCTTTCTTAAAAATAGGAATTACTTTAGCGAGTTTAAGTGTATCGGAAAATATACCAGTATTTATTACTTGATTTATTACCAGGGTTAATGGTTTGATGATGGAGGGTTCAATTATTTTCAAAAGTTTACAGGAAATACCGTCACAGCCACTACTGTTTTTATTGGGAAGGCTTTCAATGGTTTTCTTGACTATTTCTTCATCAACATTTAATAGACTGAAAACGGAATGGACATTATCATTTAAGTAGTAATTATAATCCTTATTACCATTGTAATGAATGTCTTGTGCTGTCGACTGACCTATACTTGTAAAAAAAGTTGTTAAATTGGTTTGCAATAACCGTTTTATCTGTTATAGTTATGCCGTTACTTTTAAACAAAACAGTGTTGTTTGAATTGTTTTTGGAGATAAATTCAATTATGGTTTTCCATGTTTCTAATGTCATCTTTATATCGGTTAAAGCGTGACTCAAAGTACATTTGTATGGCAGTACGAATATTTTTCTTTAATATTGAATTATATGTCTTCGTACATAGGTAAATTTGGATTAGACATTTTTAATTTCTTATAAAGCGAGTCTCGATATTATAAGCTGCCTTATTTTGTAGATTTACTCGAACACATTTTGGAGGAGGTTTAGATTTTACGTTGATATTCATGATTATGAAGTAAGGTTGATGATCAGAAAGGGTATTAGTGAAGATTCCTGCAGTGCTATCTAAAATTGATTTATTTAATTTACTGAAAAAGTTGTCTATCAGTGTTCCGTTAGTTCTGGTAAAGCGAGTTGGAAAGGTAATTTGTGGATAGAGACTGTATGAAATTATAGTATCAAAAAATTCACTATATATTTTGTTCTCGTTTTTGATTGATATTGAAATCGCCTGAAATTATTAAATTATTACAACTTTCAAGAGTAGCCACTGTTGTTGAAAATTCAGCTATGAAATCTATAATATTTTGATTTAATGACCTAGGCGGTCTGTATATGTTTCCAATAGTAAGTGTTTTTGATAAGCTGCTTCCAGTTACTTGAATTACTAACCCCTCCCAATGTTCATACATGTTGATATTGTTAAGTACTTTATATTGATATTTATTATCTACGTAAATTATTAAACCCCCTTTGACACTACAATGTTTCCCCTGAGCAATTAGATCATATCCGTGTAAACTGAAATGAGATAAATCATCATTATTTGACTTCCATGTTTCTTGCAAACATATAATGCTAAATTTAAATTGTTTAGTATTTAAAAGCCCTACAAAAAGTTCAAGTTCATCAAATTTAGCATTAATGGATTGAATATTTAAGCTTAGGATACTAAAATTATTAGTATTTTTATGTGCTAACTTGTGAAACATATCGATGTCATAGTATGAAGAACAATGGATCAACTGAGGTTCATTTTGTTCGGTACTATTTTCGTTTATATCTAGAAGATTTATTAAAGAACAGTTTCGGATACTTCCCAAATGGGAGAGAAATGTCACATCAGAAGTCATTGCTTAGGTTCGGACAATAATATAGCCAGCCTTTGTACGTATGTTAGGTATTTTACAAAAGAGTCAATTTGTGTGTGTTTATTTCCTGTGCATATGTGAATGTTAAGAAATACTCCGTGTGTGACAGTGCAGATATCAGAGTAATCAAGACTAGACTTAGAATAAATAAATATAAAAGATAAGAAAAAACATGACAGATTGGGTGTCGGGTCATGAATATAAGGCGTAACGCCAGGGAAAGGGGTGAGCTATGTTATCAACAGTGACTGCATATAGATTAACAGTTGTCAATCTAAAAATAATAATAGAAGAGATATAATGTCATGATTAGTCCAGTATTAAGATGTCAAAAGTAATTAAGCATTACTGATGTTATGAGGAGAGAAACGATTAGTTATAATACTAGTTATTTAAATGTCATTCATACAAAAAAAGAAAACAAAACAAAACAAAAGGGCATGAATAGCCCATATATCATCAGACATATCAACAATACTGCAAACTGTTAATTGCAGTTGGTCATACAGCATAAGTAGATTATGTAATTATTATTTTTCTAAATATGAATTAGCCTGTTGATAATAATTTTAACCGACAGAAAAACAGCAATACATAAAAATAGAAATACATAAAAAATAGAATCACATAAAAATTAGAATCACACAATAATCTTGAATGTATTACAGATTATCAAGTTACCAATGCTTTCATTGACAATAACGTTCAACTGGAGATCATTTACAGATGTACAACTGGTGATCACTTACATATGTACAACTGGAAATCATTTACACATGTGATTTCTTTGATTTTATTGCTGAGGTCTTTGACCATAATTTTGGCGTTGGCAGTCCAGCAGTCGTTGATCTTTTTTTGGTTTTTCAGTTTTCTGCATTCATAAGCCAACATTGACCTACGACTTGTTAAATCTTCGCTAACGAAGACCCGTGCATTGCTATTTCTTCTGTTGTAGTCTTTCAGGTTAAAGCGACTGCGGAAAACGTTATCACGCTTTCGCTCTGTCTTAAAGCGCACAAAGATTGGGCGGGACCCCGTGGCTCGTTTAGCGCCAAGGCGATGGCTTCGCTCTATGTCTTCTCTAGTTAGTGGCGGCGTAGTTTTCATCTTGTCATTGATAATCTCAAGCACTATGGTGTCAGTGTCCTCACCCTCGCTTCTTTCCGCGATGCCGTGGAAAGTTAAGTTTGGGCGACGAGTATATTGTTCAAGTTTGTCAGCTGATTGCTCAAGCGTGTCGACCTTCGTTTCCAGCTCGGCAACTCGCGAGTCCTTCGCTCGTATTTCTTTTGTCAAATGTTCGATGCGACCGTTTAGAGTATCGAGTTTTTCCGCGAAGTCACGCGGATACAACGCACTTTTGAGTTTCGCCAATACGGCATCGTCACTCAGTAACTCGATTAGACGTAATGCGAGGGCCTCCGGATCGTCCGAACTGTTTCGACATGTCTTTGGTGGCATGTTCGGCACTGTGGTGGATGTTGTGTAATCACAGGTGTAGCGATTGTTGTTGGGCCTCGGTAGTTGTTACGTAACCTTGGTCGGTTGTTATGTCTGGTCAAGAGCGACGTAGTCCTAGGGAAGCATTCATGGAGTGTACGATAACTGACCCGTTTCAGATTGCACCATTAAATATCTGGCAAATACGACGAAATGTCATTCTTCTTCTACGCGGTTAACTCACCTAACCTTTCCCATGCCCGGGATAGTTACCCTGCACACATCTCAGCGCCTAGGACGTGCGTGGTACGGTAAAAATCACGTAGAGATAGTGGACAGCTCCGTGCGCAACCTTCCCACAACCTAAACACGGGATTGCCACCCCACACCTCCACAAACACGTGTCCTGTTATTAATAATTAATACATGGGCTTTCAGTAATTATTCCGGACGGTAAACCTGTAAAAACAAAATAAGCCATTACATTGTGTATGAAATATATCTATCCTATCATAGTTGTACAGGAGACGGAAACGTGTGAAGCCGTACGAGCCAGCACTGCTGCAACCCGACAACCCCACATGCATCCTAATCCCCCTAACAACTACACAATTGCACTAACAATACGACGTCTGTGGCACTGCTAAATGTGAAAATTCCGCTAAATGTTACAAGTCCGCTAAACGTGAAAAAATGCTACGCTAAATGTGAAAATTCCGCTATATGTGAAAAAATTACACTAAATGTCAAAAAAGTACGCCCGGTAAACGTGAAAAACTATCAACGCTAAATGTGAAACATAGGGAGGCCCGCTAAAGGTGAAAAACTTCCTACGCTAAATGTGAAAACAACATTCATATTCAGTTCCGTATAAGAATGGAGTGTGTGTGTGTGTGTGTGTGTGTGTGTGTGTGTGTGTGTGTGTGTGTGCGTGCGTGCTTGCTTGCTTGCTTGCGTGCGTGCGTGCGTGCGCAGAGATTGAAACTGTGACCACCTGCATGCCAGTCACAGACTATACCACTAGGCTACACGGCCGTCCATGCTGTGGACTGTCTGTGACAATGCCCTCCCTATGCATGGTAGAGACTACGGAACAAACATGAGTTAATTGTAATTGTTAATTGATTGATTAAAGTCACGCAATGGAGTTAATTTGAATTTAATTAATTAATTGCCCAAACTGATAGCATGGGTTAATTTTAATTGCTTGAATAAATTAACTTAAATAAGTTATTTGCAATTTAAGTAATTAACTTTTCTAGTTTTAATTAACCCATATCTGCTACGTAATTATATGAATCCTTGTTCGTAAAGAGGGTGGGCGAGTCCGTGGGTGAGAGGGTGAGTGGGTCGATGCCCGCTGTTGCGATCCATTCGTAAAGATAACTAACTATAAGAATTCTCGCTAATGAAAGTAGGCAATTATTCTTATTATTATGAAAATATATCATATGTAACCATGTCATAAACGATTAAACATATCTTCGTTCAAATTCAATATGGTACAGAAAACAAAATCAGATATTCGAAGAAAATACATCATCGAAATGCACGTACAAATTAGTGGTCACATATTATTCTAAATATTTCTTTTAAATATAATGTGTCGTAGATAAACCCATATGTTGACAATATATTGGAATTGCGTTACTACATAAAAAAATTATACCCGTACATGTATGTGGCATTATGTTTCCATATAAGTGCATTATCATGACATCACAACATCAGAATAACATTTTCAGACAAATTGTCACATTTATGTTATTGGGTTTACAAAATAATATAACCGGGCTTAATTATGTGTATCATTAAAAAAATCTCCTAGGCTACATAAAATGAATTATCAGACATCACAAGTCAACATACTATAATAAAAATCACTCACAAAATACAAATAAAACATGTATTAAAAATAATGTCCATTATGTGACAAACATAACTTAATTATCTGTCCAGCAGATAAAACAAACGTAAAAAGTTAACTAAGCAAGTTTTGTGAATAAAAGTAGGTAAATATTTACTAAATAAATAAAGTAAAATAAAAATATAAACGTTGCAAAAAATGTTGCCAATTATGTGGCTATGTTGCGCAAACATAAGTTCAGCACCTGACAAGCAGACAAATAATTGCATGGCGTTTATCGTGCCAGATATGATAGACTCATAAAGTCAACTGTTTCCCATTACATTTCCCCATAAACTTCTTCTCATTCCGACAAATGACATACACACAATATCCTTTCATTATATTACTACCACCCTTTTGATGGAATAAAATCACATATTTTGAAGGTACCTGGAAGTTGGGTTGCCATCACAATAATGCTTGCGTAGTACCATTTTGGGTAAGCCCAAAACAATTCTCTTAACCGCAGTGCAAGCCCGCTTCCCTTTCCCGCCAACCGTATTAGTTTACATATGGTCCATTTACATCGTACGCCTTGGCTAAAGTTACATCAAAAGGTTCGAACGAACATGGATCGTGTATTTCGAAACATACTCAACTATATTATGAATTCGTTGACTTTCACTCCAAGCAGATCTAACTACACCAATATAGAAAGCTCCATCATCCAACACATAACGAAAAATCTGTTGAATCATTTCATCGGGCAGGTCACACAATGTTCTCAATGTTGACATGCCAATTGTATCTCGTCCAATTTCGATTGATTCTCCAACACTGTTCTCTTCGATTTGGATGTCCATCTCTTTCTCGGGATGCCTATTTGGTAGCACGTGTGGATACTTGCGGTAGACTGAAATATTGTTAGCCTCTAGATTATCCGCATAGCTAAGTTTGCCAACGTCTGGTCCGGGTGCGTGTCCCCTGGTGTCAAATTCTTGTTCAGGCGAACTACTCCACGTTATTTGATCATTAGCTACGACGACCTCTCGTACATCATCACTATTTGCGACTAAGCATACGTAGTGCTCGCCGTTACCCTCATGGAAATGCCCTAAGATAACACAAGGTTGATCATTTGTCACCTGAGAAAGTCCATCAGGTCGAATGAGAGTCGTTCCATGATTCAGAGTAGATACTACAATTATTTGGAGATTGAACAATTGAAACATTGCTTGCAAAGTTATTTGATCCCCAAATTCACGTTGTAGGTTCATACTGATGTAAATACTGAACTCTCGTTTCGGTGAGATAACTGCTCCATGGTACACCCTGCTCGGAGCTTCCCAATGCCCTATGGGTATCCAGATAGTTCACTACTTCTCGTCGCAATGTATCTGCGCTTCTATGAATTCCCAGCTTTGCCAAATGATACGCCATTGCAGCGAACTGACAACTGCCGTCACCTGGCGGATAGTAGCTGATATGAAGACCGAATTCTGACACAAGATTCTGTCGATTACTATCCGTGGTCATAGATATGTAATACTTGGACCGATGGGAATGTCTACCACGTGACTTGAGAGTATTGTTCGGTGCCGATGCCAATTCTGTCACGTGACACCATTTTTCTATAGCGTGCTTTGCACGTGGAGGGAAGAACCTCACTCTGTAGAGATGTTTCTCTTTTTTGCATTCTACAATGATGCCATGCAGTGCCCATATCTTCTTTGGTACCTTGTGTTTTTGCAATTTGTATCGAACTAACACCCGTGCTCCCAGTTCGTATACAGGGGTTTTCAGACTCCGCATCAACGCTTTATTTTTGCGCTCATTGCAATGACGAGTGGCTTTTTCGGCTACCTTTCGAACCGCGTTGCATAATTATGTTTAATCGACTCCTGACATCACCTTCACTAATTTGAACAGCAGCCACACGGGTATTGAAATTACGCTGTCGTCCAGAATAAACATGGAATGGGCTTTGCCATTTCAAACATTCCTTAGGTCTGTGTTTTATTTATTTCTCATAAGAAGGCATTCGGCGAACCCAATTGATACCTAGCTGATTGTATTTCACTAAGTCAAATGCAATTTGCTTTTTTAGTATTTGGTTCATTCTTTCAATTTTGCCCTTACTTTGAGGATGGTACGGTCTACTGGTTCTGACGGTTACGTTTTTGTTCTTTAGCCATCTTTTCACATGTTTCCGAAATTCGGTACCACAATCGTGCTGAACGAGACGGGGATACCCATACAATTCCAAGATGTCCTTGAGCCTGACCATTACTGTCGACGATTTTGTATTAGGTAAGGGTCTTAACCAAGTGTATCTACTGAACACGTCAAGAACGCACAACACATAAGAATACGCGGTGTTAGCATAGAGTATTTTACTCCTTGTCATATCTACAAGATCTATTTGGAGTTTGTCCTGTACTCCTCTGTTTCGAATGCTTGTGTGCGGAGCTCTATTCAGGAAGCGCGCCGTCATTATCTGGTGTCGAGTGTCTTGGGAAAGCACATGACTTATTGCATGTTCCGGAAAAAACGAGAACATGTACCTATCGCTTGAAATATAAACGGAGTTTCTATCCGAACTGATAATCATGCGCTAAACGCTCAGGGTGAAATTACGGTTAGTGTACGGTTTTAGATTAGGGTTTAGGTTAGGGCTAAGATCAGGTAAGGTTTGGATTACATTCAGGTTAGGGTCCGGGTTAAGGTGTGTTATAACTGTTAATGTCATAATTAACTGTTAAGGTAATATGTGCCCGATAATGTATTGAAATTAACAAAAAAGGTAATAAAATCAATCAATAATGTAATAAAATTGACCAATAATGTAAGTGTCTGATACTGTAATAACAACGACCCTTAATGTAATAAACCTTCTGTCCGATGTGTACTAATTTTTTATTGATGATGTAATACATTTTTCCTGCCCATAATGTAATAACTGTTGACTGATAATGTAATGACAGGGAAATTTCAAGTCCAAATCGTGTAAAAGTCACACTAAGGTCGTCGTTAGTGTTAACTATGTTAACAACAAGGTCATACCAGAACATAAAAGAGAAACCACGTCAAGGTCAAGTTAAAGACATAAAGATACTGCAAAGTTCACACCGTGTTTGTCTAATAATATTGCCACGACAATATCATAAATTGTAAATAGGCCCCCTCCTCAACCTTCACAATCACGGCCTACTAACCATCCTCTGTCATGGGGGTCACTACCCTCCTTTTATCAGGGCCACTAACCACCCTCTGTCATGGGGGTCACTGCCATCCTTTCATCAGGGCCACCATGCGCCTCATTCGCATTCATGTGTGTGTGGGGGGGGGTGGCGCGTGTATGCGTTGTGTGCGTGTGCGTGTGTGTATGCGTGGCCGTGTGCGTGTCACTAGTAGACGCACATATCTACATATGTGATTCCTTAAAACTTCACCACAACCTATCGCTAAATTTCAATGATCATAATTATTATAACTAATACAGCTCACCAAACACAAGCAAGCATCTTTATAACTAGAATGAACAAGTCGGTGCGTTAACGCTCTCTGTTCTATCTCGCACCTCACTTATATTCAATTATCTACCTACATCTATCAAGCTGTTGCCATCCTCTCCAATATTCCAAAAAACGTCTTTAAAATACATCCTCCAAACAGATCATGAACCAGCCGTGCACTACGCTGCACAGTATGCTGTGTTACCATGATGCTATTCATATCATGAATAACATCACTGGTTATATTTCAGTTGCATCCTACTAGATTAGAAATTGTACCTGGACTGTGTTATATACATGCAATTCATGTTCTATGTAGGCGTATTATGTTTGCATTATCCTGGAAAACTTACACAAAATCATCATTGGGATCCATACTCAACCTCCGCGACAAACAGTGGCATAATCACTTTAATGTTCATCCGGGAAAACCTATGCAACAAACATTTTGGGCAATATCTACCATTCGACATAAACAGCGTCGCGATCGCTTTAACGTTTATTCGAGAAAACCTGAGCGGACTTATCATGCCAGTAACTAAACCATACTCCTTTGATGGCTAACCCAGATACCATAACCCATACAAGGACAACCATTACGATATCTGCCGCCCTACAACTCAACGCTAGTATGGCACAGCGTGACTACATACTAAATAATCAATTGCAATTCTACACTTCAGAATGCCTGTATAACCTTAGACATTAACAACTACTACGTTTCAGAGAGAAAAACTCAGCTAGCTAAGTATGCCGCATTAGGCCGTGTGTTCGCTGTGGAGTATTTGAACATCTAAAACTAATGTAGTCATGTCAGGAAGTTAAAAAATGCGTACTAACATCTTCTCATCGACCTGAGTATCATATATAATTGCCAAAGTAAATTTCGTCATTACTAAAAAAAATCTCACCTAAAAATAAGTCCGCATATGAAACAATTAACAGTAATTCGAATCAAACCTCGTACCACTGAAAACAGTTGGTTTAGTACTGTGGAGCTCCAGCGATATAAGAAATATCGTTTGTCCTAAGGTAAACGGACGCATTTAAACATACACATTAGCGTACTACGATTGATTTACCCCGCAACACAAAAATACCTTACCAACATATAACATTGATATATCGAAGATGTGAAGTCAGGTACATAACATGAAAACACGGTACACATCATTACATCCAATGAAACATCAGACCCATACCTCCTTATTATTAGTGTGATGTCGAATTAGACAAGCAATGCATCCTACCATGATCTGACATATTGAAGAGACAACTAATTAAAAGTCCAATTTATAAGTGAAATGTCCGTAGCCAATTTCAGTGTTCATTAAAATTTTTAACAATGTTCAACTTATGTCCTAGGAAGCTTGTTGTCCGTAGCGGTGACTATATCCATCCTTCCTCCCTTTAGTCCCTCGTTCAGGAAACATGAACATTCACTGGCTTGGCCTCAACAGGCTGACGTCATTCATCTCGCGTCGGTCCTTCGGCTTTTTCGTAGCCTTGACATTGCTGGGCGCAGCCATGTTGCTTCCAGTCAGTCCAGTTTGTTTTTTATCGAGGAACGGCAGTACTGAGAAACGCAGCTGTCCAGCGAACCGTCTTCGTCCAGTGACTGCTAGAGGAGCGCTGTTTGTAGCTAGCCGTCGGCTCAACGTTCTGTAGCCGTAGGCTAGCTTCGGGTGCTGGCATATAAAAATAAACTGCCCCACGGCTCTCCTCTTCTGCCATGCCGCACAAAGCCTGGGCATCTGTCCACTGTATGTAGGCCGAACACAGCGCTGACCAGCACATTAGAATCCCTGCAATCACACGTGAATTTTGTGCACATGTAGCGTCACTCAATGTTTATTCACAAAAGCGTTCGGTCACTACGAATTCTGATGGTGGACGGCGCTGCACAAGGCGGGAAAAACTTTTTGCGTACTCTCGAGTGTGTGTCCAGTGAGTGGTGCAGCAATGTATTTACGGCGCGGTCTCCGGCTTGAGACTGGGCAGCATTGCTTTCATGCTCGCATCTTCCGTAGAGACGGTCTGCCTCCCGTTGAGGTATTTTGGGCGCGTGTTCGTCGCATCTCGTTGTTTCGCTCGCCAATCAGTTTAAACTGATAGTTTCAGAATCTCTCTGTCTGTATCACTCACCATTGTCTGTGTTAGTTCAACTTGCGCGCTCGCCACTGTAGAACTCAACTGGCGCGCTCGCCACTGTAGAATGCCCGGTGTCTACTGTTATTTCCCTTTATCGCATCTGCCTATTCCGTTTGTAGACTCGGTATTCTAATTTGGGCACGTATTGCAACGTTCTTCCTCTGCGTTGATTTCCTAGACAATTTAGACATCGACCTACTCAGTTCAGCCAATGCGTCACTGTCTAATAGAAATCAGATACTCACAGAGGAAGATTCTAATTACTCAATCATCGCAGAAGACTTTCCATTGTTCGTTTCAAGAACTTTAATACACACAGTTAGCATGATACAGATCAGTACAATCAATACTGGTCCTCCGTGGGAACCAGACGTGGTGTTACATCGTTATGGTGTGCAAGTCCTCCCTGCACATTCTCTGCAATTCTCTTCCAATCGCGCACTATTCTTTCCTTAAATACTCGCTACTTCCCTCTCTTCCTAGTGACTCGCGATTCCCATTGGTCAGTGCCTCTTCTGCATTTCTTAAAATGGCGCGCTACAATCGGGCTCGCTACCTGGCTACCTGGTCTCTAATCCAGCATTACCTTATCTGCTAACTGACTCATCTCCCGACTATTGCCCAGCCCAGCTATCTCCGGAGATGACCTGAGCTAAACCTATGGGAACATCCTGTATCTCAGGTCTAATTATAAGAACACAAGCTACTAGACTAAAGCAGTTCTAAGCATATACTTATTGACATAACTTCCTATATAATAATTACTATATTTCATGGACAAGTAATTACTAGGAATTTATGCAAAGCTTAATTCCTTACAAGCTCATTTTTACAGTTACGCGCGCAACTGACTTTCCACAAGACAAGGTACATCTTTAGAAAGTAATTTGTGAATATTTGGTACATATGAAATATAGTAATTCATGTTTCCGTAAGCACACATTTCGATTATTTACTGCCAAATCTCGGCTAGCATCGTAACATTGTTTACGCGTCGCAAACGGCGAAGTATTCAAGTAACGTCATGGGGACATGGCCTGGGGACATGGAACGTTTTTATCCACTACTGACAAGTTGATTTTTATCACCCCCCACCCATCAGTGGGGTTGCATGATTTCTTTCACCTCCCCCTTCCGGAAATAATGATGGCTTCCCTTAATATAAATATCCACCTGTCTTTGATTTTACATATTCAAATTTAAAGGTCACATTATGTGTCAGAAAGTTCAACCCCAAAATTACGACGTGTGATTTATCAGAACCCACCTATGCTTGTGGTGCTCCCTGGGGTTTCACATTGGACAGGTGCATTACATTTGTGAACATATTACAACATTCGGGCAGTTCCTGAATTTCTGATTAGGGGATGGGGTGAAAGATTTGATATGGAGAGTCCATCAAAAGTTATTACCCCCCTTGAATTTTTTTTAAAAGTGTATACCCCTTGAATTTTGTCCCACCCCCTCCTATTGTGAATTGTACTTTTTCTATTGCTGTATATTAGTTTTAAACTTTATTTTTGATGCACAAGATACTGAACAAAATCATTGCTAACAGAACATTTACATAAAATTAATACCCCCTTGTAAACAAATATTACCCCTCCCATCCCCAATCAGAAATTCTGAACAGCCCCTAACAGAGATGAGCCATTATTAATGTTTTAGAGCTAATCAAGTTGAAAATTTACAAAATTAGTATTAACTCCCTCTAATCTATGAAAACTTTGTGATCCTGTTTCAGAATGCAGCTGCAGGGAATAATAGTGCAACAGAGCCAAGCCGGACGCCTTCGATGGACTTTACTTCTGATGAAGATGAAATTTAAACTGATACCCATGTAATAAAGACAAAATAAATGTTATAAAAAAGCTTTGTATTCTGTTCTTATTGACATAATCTTATTGACCCCTTCATGTCGTGGTAATGTTGCTGGAAGGTTGTGGGAATGTTGCTGGAAAGTTGTGGGCATGTTGCTGGAAGGTTGTGGGCATGTTGCTGGAAGGTTGTGGGAATGTTGTAGGAAGGTTGTGGGAATGTTGCTGGAAGGTTGTGGGAATGTTGTAGGAAGGTTGTGGGAATGTTGTAGGAAGGTTGTGGGAATGTTGCTGGAAGGTTGTGGGAATGTTGTAGGAAGGTTATGGGAATGTTGTAGGAAGGTTGTGGGAATGTTGTAGGAAGGTTGTGGGAATGTTGCTGTAAGGTTGTGGGAATGTTGCTGGAAGGTTGTGGTAATGTTGCTGGAAGGTTGTGGGAATGTTGCAGGAAGGTTGTGGGAATGTTGTAGGAAGGTTGTGGGAATGTTGCAGGAAGGTTGTGGGAATGTTGTAGGAAGGTTGTGGTAATGTTGCTGGAAGGTTGTGGGAATGTTGTAGGAAGGTTGTGGGAATGTTGCTGGAAGGTTGTTGGAATGTTGTAGGAAGGTTGTGGGAATGTTGCTGGAAGGTTGTGGGAATGTTGTAGGAAGGTTGTGGGAATGTTGTAGGAAGGTTGTGGGAATGTTGTAGGAAGGTTGTGGGAATGTTGCTGGAAGGTTGTGGGAATGTTGCTGGAAGGTTGTGGTAATGTTGCTGGAAGGTTGTGGGAATGTTGCAGGAAGGTTGTGGGAATGTTATGCATAACGTTTTGATAAAACGTTGTGGCAACGTAACAGGGACAATCCATTTGAACGTTGTTGCAACGTTTTGTCAAAACGTTGCCACAACCAAAGTGTAACGTTGTGGCAACGTTGCTGCAACGTTATTTTGTTAGCTGGGTAATGTCCGACGCGAAATTGATATGTCTAGTTGATGACAGTCAATTAATCTAACACTAATCGTCGACACCAGAGAGCAGTCAGCCAGATAGGAAACCGTTTAATAGCCAGTTTGCAGGTGGTCACATTTTTTCAATCTCTGCGCACGGACGCACGCACGCACGTCGTACGCACACACACACCATTCTTATATGGAACTGAATGTGAATGTTGTTTTCACATTTAGCGTAGGAAGTTTTTCACCTTTAGCGGACCTCCTTATGTTTCACATTTAGCGTTGATAGTTTGTCACGTTTACCGGGCGTACTTTTTTCACATTTAGTGTAATGTTTTCACATATAGCGGAATTTTCACATTTAGCGTAGCATTTTTGTCACGTTTAGTGGACTTGTCACATTTAGCGGAATTTTCACATTTAGCGGTGCCACAGACGTCTAACAGTGTCCTTAGCGCTAAGGTCATTGTTCTGTAGAAGTCCATTGTTCATTGTAATTTGGTGGCCACCAGCATATCTTTCAGGTTCTTGTTCTTTGAGAATGCTGTTATAAATCTCGGCGTGTATATTTCTGGATACGCGGTTTGTAGTTTATAGGTGGCTTTAGCTAGTTTAGCAATTGTTAGTCCCTGGTGGGAGAAGCGAATCACAAAAGTTATAATATCAAGAGTCCACTCTAACATTCAGTCCCCCTGGTTGCTTAGTTTTAAGTCTTGTAATCCATTTTGATTCACAATTTCGTCTGTAAATGGTTTCCAGTGAAGCGACGTCAGAAAATGGCCCTGATTCCAAGATTGTACTACGCAAATCGGATAATGAGTGTCCGGCTCCGTTAAAATGCTTGGCCACTTGTGTGTCGTTGTGATGTCGTATGTCCGATCTGCGATTATTTAGACGTGTTCGGAGTTGAATGCCAGTCTCACCCACGTATCTTGCGGGGCAGACGTTGCAGGTAATTAAGTAAACCACGCTGGATGTACCGCAATTGTTGATTTTGCCCTGTGGTGGCCTCCTTGTGTTGTTAATAGGTGTGAAGTCTACAAATACCGTACAGGCTAGACACCTTTTCACCTGACATTTCAGCGCTTGTTCTTTCCTGTTCTGATTTTTAATGTCCGCTAGTGTAGTGCTTTTAATGTGCCTTAAAGGGGGAATGAAGTGCTTGAACAACCACAGCCCAAACATAAGAGCATACCATTTACAGTACATGTCACCAAGATTTGACAAGTACAGCACCACGGTATATTTTAAATAATTTTTCAAACGTAGGCGCCGCCATCATGCTCCAGGGGCGTGTGGTTGTACATCCGGTTTGATTGGCGAGATGTCTCCCAAAGCTATATAGAGCAATTCGATAGGCGACGCAGCATAGCTCTCAGAAAAACTGACGAAACGCATATAAACACATAACAACATAACAATTTAATGCGCTGCGTGGCTACTGGATATACTATAAGTGTTAGTAAGCAACTTTTCATATACTTCCAATGAAGGATTCCTATAGAAAAAAAACAAGTTATAGATGATGAATTTGACGTGTTCGCCGGCGGCAAGATTGGCATAAGCCTGCGGTGGTCACTTTCGAACGTCGATTGCAAGCCTAAATACAAAAGTAACGAGCATAAAAATACATTGAACGTCAAAACATAATTCTTAGTTAAAACCACAGGTCCATCTTTGGTCGATTTGTTTACATATAACTATGCACCGATGAAGTAAATGTCACCGAAATCGACCTGGAAACTCGACATTATTGCCTTATTTGGAGCGTAAAGCGGCGCGTAGGAAATGATAAGCCGAAACCAGCGCTTGTTGCCAAGGTGACTCCGCACTCACGAGTTCCGTCAGGTATCATTACCACTACAATATAGTCCCACAGTTCTATTTCAAAGTCTGCATATATACAAATATGACTTATGCGAAATTGAAATGTAATATGAAATGTTAATGTAATAAAGTACAAATACGAGTGAATACTATGATATAATTGCTTGTAATCCGCCGATTTAGTTTACAGCAAATCATGCCGGCGTGTTGCTACGTCTGAATACCGCAACGTCTACGAGTCTATGTTATCGACTTAGAGTTGCTGGTGGGGGAAATAACCTTCAAAATAATTACAAAAATAAATGCCAGCTACCGTAGCCAGTATAACGTTTTGCGAAATAATGTCGTGATGTATTAGTCAACATTAGTCACAGTCCGGACCAAGCTTGTTTTACGATACAGTCAATAGCATACAACAAAAACTATAGTCATATCTGATATAATTAGTTATTGGCATATTAAGTAGGTTCACATCAGCCAACTAAAGTAGGCCTAATACTAATTTATGTGTCTCAAATATTGGCTTGTAACAATGGACCCCGAACTGATGCTCCAGTTTTGAGCCGACAATTTAGCAAGTATGCTATCATACCAAGTGTTCCTAATATAGATTGCAGGACTGCAAACACCAATGTATGCTTTTAATAACAAGGACATTGTATATCATTTATTGACTTTTGAATGTAAGCCTAACAAGAAAAAAAGGAAATAACGTCACAGGAAAAAGCCACAAAGATTAATAAATATATATTTTTTATTTACAAAGCTCAAAAGTTGGTGTAAACATATTTGAGTGCACATGCATTTTAATCATAAAAATTAAAGGTAACACATATATCCATTAAAAAGAAAACGTTGAAAAAGTCCCTTATAAATCGCACTTGTGCTCCAATTTTAATGAATATTTGCAAGATTGTGTCATTTTGTTCATAATATATGACGGAAGTATCCAAACAACCATAGGGCCTAATACCGAGCACAAGCTTCGAAGGATCCAGCGAAGAATTTAGCACGCGAGTTGACATCGTCCATCATGGTAGTACAAATGTCACTTGTAGCGCTGCCACGCGATCGACTTGTAGTGTCGAAACATGGAAGCCAGTGGTCGTGTCGCCAGTGCGACACTTTGTCGATGCAGTAGTTAATACAGACAATACTTTTGTTCCATTGAACATTCACCATGACCATGGGTATGCAAAGTTGCCATCGCAGTCCAGCACGCCATCTCCGACTGACCATGGCAGTTCTGTCACTGTAGACGACCCTTCGGATGTCCCAGTCTCACTATCGCCATCTTCAGACGATTCTGTCTGCAATAGTAAGAAGAGAAACATTGAAGCGAGTGATGCAGAATATGTTGTAGCAGGTGACATCGACATCATTGATGATGACTCAAGCGGTTCTTACACTAATGGGAAAGAGAGAAAGTGGGTCAGTTGTGAAAAAAACATCATTTCAGTTTTCTGCACCTGCTAAAACACCAAACTGCAATACACCACTTGTATCAAAGCCTAGCATCACAGTGACTGGGTTTGCAGTGGTTGTGACCACAGAATGTGTTGACGGCCACTCGTTCGTATGGCACTGGCAAGATTGGTAACATTTATAAGAGCGACTTGTTGACACCAAGCGTCCTCTTCCTGGCTGGACATTCATTCACTGAGTACAATTTGGTTAACCTACTGAACCTATGCGCCTTGTCACCCCGCCAGTGCTACAACACACAGCGGGCATACATACTGCCAGAGATAGAGGACATGTGGACATGCCATTCAGAGGCCACCATGTCAGCTCTGGCCGGACAGGGCGTTTTCGCATCAGGCGATGCAAGATATGACAATCCAGGACACAACGCTACATTTGGCATTTACTTCACCATGGACACTGACAGCCAACTGATCATTGCTCAAAAAACTGCTCAAGTCACAGAGGTCAAGAACAGTTACTGGATGGAAGTGGAAGGCCTGAAACGCTGCTTAGACAACCTGACTGACCATGGGGTGAAGATCATCACACTTGCCACTGACAGACATCCCAGCATTAGAAAGACTTTGTTAGAGGACTACCAAGAAATAAAGGTTGTTGTCTGCCAAGAAAGTTCAGGTTGTCCCTTCGACAGGCAGAATTGCCAACCACCTGTGGTATTGCGCATCAGGTGGGTGGTGGTGACCCCCATTTGATGAAGGAGATGTGGATCTCGCTCCTCCGTCACATCAGGAATTCCCATTCATGAACAGCAGGCGCAGAGTTGTACCGGAAATGCAGTCATGCAATGTATAAACAACAAGAAGTGAAAACAACACTGTGGCTCACTGAAGGTACAGAAGCCTTCACTGTCCAGAAGGTTATACTGGATTGTCGCCTACTGTTTGATTTAGAGAGCGTTACGAAGTGTGTTCACACCGGTGAAATGGAGAGCTTACACACCCTCTTCCTCAAGTATGCACCCAAGTGGAAGAAGCTCAGCCGCCTAGGCATCATAGCCCGACTCCACTTGGCCACTATTGACCACAACACAAATACACAGGTAAGGTTTGTGATATTAATAGTGTTAACATTTGATGTTACAAAATAATGTATCAGTTGCTTGACAAAGCTGCACACTTTAGAAATCCAGCATTGCATTAGGAAATAAAATGAACTGACTGAAAATCCCTGTCTGTACTCAATAGCAAAACAATGTTAGGAATACAGTTTAAAAAATACAACCTCACTGCACAAGAGAAAACATGCAAACAACAGTTAAAATAATTATAATTGAGGACATTTGTTTACTGTTACTTGAATTGTTTAATTATATATAAATGGAATTGGAATGGTATGCTTCGGAATTGCTTATTGAAATATAAACTTATCCGTATATAATATAATAAATATATCAACATCATTATATATAAATTATATATATGATTCAATAATAAATATTTGAATGTATTATGGAATTGGAATTCATTGGAAGTTGAAATTGAAAAGGATGGCAGAATTCGGAACCGTTTAAAAAATGACATTAGCCGTTTGATTTCAAGGGAGAGAGCATACACACAAGATGTCTGGTTTACTTTGTGCATGTTACAGCTATAGCCAGTTATTCTTCAGACATTTCTATTGTTATACTTATTTTATATTTATCATTTGTCCAATCAGCGGGAAATTATGAAAACAGCAGACAAAAAGCTACGGTATCAGCTGCAGTATTCAAAGTCTGCTGGGAATGAAGTGAAGAAAGTGATGGCGTCAAAGGACTACAGCTTCCGAGGAGAAATTCTAGAGGGCATTGCAACTAGATGCACGAGTGGCCCAAAGCTGCGAAGTATGCTCCAAGTTGCGACATTGAGTAAGGAGGTAACTCTAGCAGAGCATGCTGGCATCGAAAAACCAGCAAAAGAGGAGGCTGTGGCAAAGCAAAGAACCCGCTTTCCGGAAAACTAGTTGTATCCATATCAATTTGGTTTAGTGCCACCAAATTTATACCCCATCCAATTTCAAATGACAATAGATTTCTATGCTTAAATAACATTGTTTGAACATTACTGGCAGAAATAGAGAAAGTGTTAGGCAAAGTGGATTCTCAATACTGTATAGGGCTTCCTAATGTAAGGAACATCCAATTGAAAGCATGTATCCTAGTTGTGGTATGCAATGTGTTTTATTAGACACTATTCGAGGTGCGGAACTTTGGGTATATGTAATTTACTGGAATAGTTTAACGAAGTCCAAACATGTTACTTATAGTGAGTTTATTTCAACAGACCACCATTTCTCAAACATCACACTGAACTGTACATGCATTTGTTCATATGACTCACTGTACACGTTTAATGTGGCTTCTAAGACGTGTGTCACAAAATGATAAGGGCCATTGCCATTAAAACTGGACTGTTACCATCAAGTTTAGTAAAACTAAAGTGCCATCTTACAACAAAATATATATTTTTTTTAATTTGCACATTTAGCCAGTATTATTAAAGTGTACTACAAACTAATGAAGCAGCAAAGGATTCAGCTAGAAGATTTTTTTATATAAATATATTCATACTTCATTGTTAGTATTATATGACATTATCACAAAATAACATCGCAAAAATTACTTAATAATAATAAGAACACTTATATAGTATTATAAATCTAGATAAATCCATTTGGAGGCACTTGATAGATTTTGAAACTAGTACTACAAGTTTTGAATCTGTATCTTGAATAATAAATACTTGTTTTCTTGACAGATACCCCTAGTGTTGAAATCCACAAATGTGTAAAACTGGAACTGTAATGGAATATTTTTTATGTATTAATTTTGTTGGTCACAATATTTGATCATGATGATGGCCCATATCATCAATAAACGTGTTACTTATTGATGTACTATATGTGCACAGGACTGACACAGACCCAAATTGTAATACAGTTAGATTAAAATATGTCAGTGAGAAGTGAATCAACTGAAAGAAACATTGAAAACTGATGTGTGAATTTGACTAATGCATTGGCACAGTCTGCCATGTAGTCTTATTTATTTGTGAATTGTTTCTCCATATGAATAAACTGTTAATATATTTCACGTTGGCTTCAGTATTACAAATCAAATTATGAACGGGGACATGCAAGACTCTACAGATCACATTGTTGTTGCAAAAAATGGGATAAGAAGGCACCGAGTAATTCATTCTACCTGTTGGTCAATTTAATCTTACTTGTTCAGGGATTTTGTTTTCAATGTACACTCACCTGTACAGTGCAATGTCAATAGCTGACATTTTCATAAACCCCATTCGCTTCTGGGTACAGCGCAGGCTGGTATAACATGTCTGTTGCCTTTTCCAAATCTCCCCTTGACCACAACGTGGAGTGACAATATGCGGTTAATCAAATCAATCGATACGTTCTGAAAGTTAATTTATTTGCATTAGTTGATAAAAACAACCGTTTTATCAATATCACATCATGAATTCAGTGAATTGGTTCATTTGTTTGTGAAGGGCTGTAATAATTATGATTGTAAGACTACATTTCATGATGTGGTATTGATAACACACACACATAATATAATATTTTTATTATATTAAAAACTCCACTTAAAATATTTTTGTATCAATGATACATTGCACAATGTCCTGATATACATCTATTAGTGCATGGTAGTGTGCAATTTGTCTACATTTTTATATAAATTAAGCAAGTTGCTTGAACACTTTTAAATAGGGAATTAAACAACTGTATAACAAGGATGCACACGTCCTGTCAAGAATAAAAGTATGTTTATTAAGAAAATTATCAAAAATGGTTTGATGAAAATCATAGACATAATATTTTACGAAGATAGAATGAACCTGAACATTTGAGGTGGGAACAAGTATAATTGCTCTATTTAAGTTTGAAATAGTTATTGCTAGAATAATTATTCGATACCTGTTGAATTACATAGTACTTACCTACTAGATATTGGTCGAATCAACGAATCTGCACTCAAATCATACAATGACAACAGACCGACTTCCAAGTTCCAACACCGCCCTGTTGCCCGTGGGGTTGGTGCAAACCGTTTTGAAGTCATCATAGACATAGTCGGTAATGCAGGCGTCTGTAAGGTCTGTCATACGGTGCTGTACGGCAGCTATCTCCCTACAGCACAGCGACTAGATGTGCGTCGACATTGGCACGCAGTGTCCACACAAACACCATGCGAAATTATTAAGTCGCGTAACGTCTTCGTCGCCGATAGACCAACTGTCACTGTCCGACTCCCACAACTGACCCGGGGCCGGACATATCGGACCGTGGATCGCACACTCGTGACTGGGTCGGTGAAACCCGTATGGCACAGGCCGTTTGTGTGTGTCAACCGTACCAACCGTAATTTCCGAGTGACAAGTCAAACTAGAGTCTTCATCTGTCGTATCCATTTTCTCCAAAGTGATACGGAAGTTTTAAAAATCACTTTTAATAACTCGTCGAGCTACCAGAATCCTTCGACGTCTTTGTCAACAACAAATGAAAAATAGTACCGGTATGCGCGCACATCCAATATTCTGACCTTTGCTTTGAAAGCCCCGCCCCCTTCTGGCCGCGAAAATCTTCGTTCGGGAAGTGCGACGTTAACAATGTTTTCATTGGTTATAAATCGTTGCCAATTAATTTCACCTTTTTATTTCGAATGCGTATACACCTTATTTGTTGACCTATAGAACACCTATCATGTATAATAGGGCACCATATCTTTGTTTTCGCACAGAAATGTCTACTAATTCAGTAAACCGAAAAAAAAACGAAATTTAACATTGATTAGATAGGAGTAAATCAAACCACTCGCTTGGAACAAAGATGGCGATACGCAGTGCTCTACAGCGACGTTTTAGGCATCGAACAAAATCGTTTTTTTCAGTTTGTCTTACAAATGAGTACGTTTCTGTTACCATGACCATGGGGGCGCGCGATAGTGTAGTAGTTAGCACATCCGTCTAACATGCCGGCGACCCGAGTTCAATACCCGGACCGGGCAAGTATGGTATATTTGGTGTAAAAACCTGGCTCTCAACATTGGGGACTGTGTATCCCTCGTGACTCGGAGATCACGTTAATGTCGGTCACGTCTCAATGTGGGACGTAAAAGAACCACTGAGGACGACAAGCACCCTGGCACTGACCACCCTCAGTGCCAGCATAGAAAGGTCGGCTTGGCGCTAATGTTCTGAAAAAGGCTGACTAGTTGAATGAGACCTCATAAGATCATAACATTGTAACCACACAATATACAGACTAGTCAGTTAATAGAACGTTGCCGAGTGCTGGAAACAACTAGAAGAACTAGAATGCATACTTATAGAGTATATATATTTTAATATGTAGCACGAAACAGCTGCATTTCATTTCCCCTTTAAGAAACGCGATGTATAATTCCTTTGCCTCAGGCTATGAAAAAGTGTTTGTACGGCTTCCTCAAAGTCTGATTTATTGTTGCAAATCCTGTGAAATCGTAATAGATGCGACTTGAGTATACCAGAGAAGGTATGTTTCGGATGTAACGAGTCTTTGTACAGTAGTTGATGTGTATCTGTTGGTTTAAAGTAAACCTTGCTGTCAAGATGCCTCGTCAAATTAAAGCGTCCGCCTTTAAAGATCGTAGTGTCCAATAAATCTATTGAGTGTTTACTCGTAACTGACGTTAATTTTACGCAATTTTGATGGCTATTCAGTATGTCCAAGAAAACTAGGAATTCATCATTCCCATGTGTCCAGATTCCGAAAATATCGTCCAAATATCGTAAATAGATTAATGGTAATTTGTTGCATTTCCTTAGTGCTTGTTTCTCCCACTAAGCCATAAAAAGATTGGCATAGTTGGGGGCAAATCGTTTCCCCATTGCAGTGCCGAACATTTGAAGGTACCAGTTTGATCCGAATAAAAAGTCGTTGTGTTCTAAGGAAATTTAAGTAGTTCTAAAATGTCTGCGTCTGGGCGGTCAAAATCTGGGTTTCGTAAAAAAAGCCTGTCTTACTGCTTCAGTCCCCGAAATATTGTCAATATTGGTGTACAGGCTTTCTACATCCACGGAGAACAGTAGCGCATCACTGAGAATTTCGATATTAGTCACTTTATCAATGAAGTCTGTAGTTTGTTTAACATACGAAGCATGTGTTACTGCCAATGGGGCTAAAAATAGTCAATATACTCAGCTACTTTATATGATTCGCTGTTGCCATCGGATATGATCGGTCGTCCTGGAGGCATTTGAGACTGAGGCCATTTATCTTTAGCCTTATGAATCTTGGGTAATAGATAGAGCAGACGTGGTCGGGGTGTATCCGGTGGCTCTAAATAATATCGTTGCTTCTTGGATATGTAGCCTGTTTGTCGCAATCTGTCTAATGTTGCCGAAATGCGGACTGCGGCTTGTAGATAGACCGGTGTGTCTAGTTTAGTATAATGTTTTTTGTTCGCAAGCTGTCGATTCGCCTCTGCGACATAGTTTTTTTTAGACATGATTACTGTGGCTGAGCCTTTATCAGCAGGTTTAATAATAATAGATGGGTTTCTCTTGAGTGCCGAAATCGACGCCAATTGTGACTCTGACAAATTACCAACACTGTTGTGTTTGTTAATTATCGAGCTGAAATCTTTCAGTTGTTCCAATTTAGAGTTAATGTCCTCATTGTGGCAAGGTAGATTCCAGGTTGATTTTTGTGTAAAGTTCTCTTTTAATTTTGTTGATTTCGTTCCGTGAAAAAATCGTATTTGGCCATGTCTAGCAAAACGCCTGATAGACGCCTGCGTGTCTTCTGCATCATTTATATGAGGTGTTGGTATAAATTGTAATCCGAAATTTAGGATTTCCGCCTGTGTTTTAGATAACACTAGATGGCTTAAGTTGATAATCGTAGGATTGCTCAGATCATTGGACTTGTTTTGTGCGGTATGGTTGCCCTCAATGTTTCTTAGTTTAAATGTCACAACCAATGTGTTTGCATTTTGTTCGCTGTTTCTGGTGTCCAATGAATGTTGTCTGATGTGTCTGTCTTGAACGATGACTCCTCTAATTTAGGTATTACAACAATGCCCTTAATGTCTAGTAGGCTCTCCGAAGTTCTCATAATGTATTCTTGTTCTACCAGAGGTAATCTGACAGAAAAGTTTATTTCGGGTATGGCGATGATTGAGTGAGGAAAACACTTGCCTGCTCGAGCTGCCATCCTTCACAAATTATGGATGGTCGTCACACTTGGTTTGTTCGCTCTGTCGTTGATTCCCACCGATAGGATCACAATCTCTGGATGTGTGCCGTCTGTCTCTGCGGGATGCTTCATCATCTGTTCGAATTTTGGCTCCAGGGTAACTGTCCACTTGGATGTTTCGTTCCTTCGATTATGTAATCCTAGAAACGTTCGAGTCACCCAGAATAACGACACGTGTTGTGATTTTCGGTAACTTCCAGCTGGATTTCTTGCACTTTGTGCTTCTATGTGTGGAGGGTATAGTAGAGAATCGTTGAGCAGGAGTAGGCGAAGGGGGTAGTCTATGAATTATGGCGCGGTCCACCCGTGGTCTGGAGACAGGTAGGAAAGAATGAGACTTGGAGTGAGGTGGAAGCTCCGGAGAACACGATAGTCTCGGTAGTGGCGGGAAGGAGTTGGGAGAAAGGGATGGAGAAGAGGTGGCAGAAACATTAGAAGGCTCACGTATGACGTGATGCAGGGATGGTGTGGCGATAGCAGCTGCTAAAGGGGGGGGGGTGGTGATGGTAGTAGAACACAACGGCGGTGGCCCCGGTGATAGAGAAGTGGTCTGCCGCTTACGACCTGCAGTCGGAGTAGGAGAAGGCTTGGTCCCAGATGATGTATTAGCCGTGAACAAGGAGGGAGATGAAATGGGTGGAGTGGATACGACAGTGGAATAGAGCGGTGCTTGCGTGAAGTCAGTTGGCTTGTGTGCCGATGTGAGAGGGGTTGTAGCCATACCTCTGCTTCGTTCCGTTGGTAGTGTAGACGACGAGCTGATAATTACCTTCTTCCTTGGCTGTTTGCGTGGTGGCTTTGTTGTCGTGGGCGTAGAACTGCTTGGCAAAGGTGTTGTCTCTGTTTCGCACTCTGAGTGCTCACCGTCCGTAGCTCTATTGTTCTCGTCAATGCTGTGTCTCGTCGACGGTTGTCTCGATTGGGTGGTTGATTTTTTTCGCGAAAGCTTGCCCATCCTTCCTTCGCCCTGGACACAGTCACGGAATTGCGTCAGTAGTTTCCCGTACGTGTTCCTTCCGTGTCCGTCGTGTCCGGTGCCCCAATAGTTGTCAGACGTTTGACTGATGAAGTTCATTCCTTCCGATGTATCGAGTCTTCTCGCGAAGGACGGGGCATGGTCGAATTTCCACTGGAAGATCTCCCACTGGAGATCCTCAGCTCGATGATTCCACTTGTTGTCGTTGGCCGGGAAAGTCCTTGCTATCTTGTTTACCTCCGTCGTTGTGCGAGCAGCGACAATGGCGTTGGCGGCTGCTGGCATGTCGTAATATACAGCCTTAGCAAACATCAGTGCGTGGGTTCCGGACGGGAAGCATGCGTTGTTGAAGGCATCCTGAAAGCAGACTTGACAAGCGAAAGCATTGCTAGCAGGGTCATCCCATCGTCTTATGTCCCCTGTCGTGTCTTCGGAGGAGGGAACAAATTGTATTTGTTTATTATGGGGGGCCGCCCGATGTTTCTGAAACATCACTTTGGATGGTCCTGCCTTGGCATAGCCAACCCTATTGGTTAGATTATGTTGTTCAAACGCGGCGACCCTACCCGAATTTGGAAGTCGAGACCTAACTGGGGGTTGTGGTGGGATACCAACCCCCTTGACATTTTGGGCCCGAACGTTCCTACCATTTGAATTGGTAAAGACAAGGGGTCGAACATTAATCCTTGCCCCATTGCCGGCATGGCTTATTGTACTTTGTGCCGAATGGGCGTCAGTCTTCGAGTGGGTCTTGGTGTGACCCTCGAATGTCCGCTGGACCGGGATGGCTGACGTGGTACGGACAGGCTGATTTCTGTGCAACGGAGCGGCTGACGTTGCAGAGAAGGGCCGTCTCTGTTCCCACCCCCTCCTGCCTAGAGATATGTTACTCAAAGCTGTTCCGAATTCCGAAACAGTGGAATTTTGCAACTTCCGACCGACATTATCTCGAGCCCAACCGAGCACCGTATGACGGGCCCTGGACATCTCGTCCTTGGAGGCACGAGTATTTCTCAATGTCGAAAGGATTTAATTTAGCGTGGTAAGGTAGTGGTCGTGAACAATCACTCCTACATGTTTAGCTCAAGATCGATTTAGGGTTTGAATCCGTTTGATGATATCTGAATTCGGTCTAGCTGGCCTGATGAAATGGTTCAATTCAGCTATTATATGCAAGAATGCTTTAACGGGAGAGCCTTGTGCTTGTTTACTCATGATCGATATATGATGGATCATCTGTAGCAACTGGAAAAGGAGTTTAGCCAAGTTAGTATTGCTACCAGCCTGGCCGTCTACATTATTCCGAATGCCCTTGTAGTGGCGATTATAAGCCATGCTACGAATTTCAAATTCAATTTCTGTCTCAATTTACCGACCGGTTTCGACTGAATAGTCTTTATCAAGGTAATTTGAATTTCACGAGAGAGAGAGAGAGAGGGGGGGGGAGAGGGGCAGAGAGACCGAGCGATAGAGAGAGAGAGGGGGAGGGAGGGCAGGAAGGAGGGAGAGAGATATAGAGAGGTAGAGAGAGAGAGAGAGAGCGAGAGAGTGAGAGAGAGAGACAAAAAAAACACAACTGGGCAGCTTATTTATAGGAGCAAAAAAGGTAATGGATACTGTAACACAGACATAACTGGAAGATTAATACGAAGTCGAATGATGTGGGTGGCGGGATTGTGGTTGCCGATGGAGGCATGCGTAACGAAAGAAAATAGAGGCGGTGAAACGGCGCGGCACATGAAGAGAAGAGATCACATCAAAGATGAGAATGCTGCATTAGGTCTAAGTGGGATACAAAGCAAAAAAGCGGAGAAGGATGAAAAGTGGAGTGAGAATACGGAGATAGATATTACTTGTGAAGAATAACTACCAAAGTTAAACAACTATTAAAAAGAGTTATTAGTTTCGCACGATTATAGAGACGAGAACACATATATATTACTTACAGACACGCACACACACGAACGCGCACGCACGCACGCACGCACGCACGCAAGCATGCATGCACGCACGCACACATTCACGCTCAGTCACATACACGCGCACGTACGCACACGTACAAACGTACACACATACATACACGCACGCACGCTCGCACATACATCCGCACTTACTCACATACACATCACACGTATACACCCACACACACTCCTAGGCACTATGGACACGTACATACACACACGTACATACACCCACGTACACACACACACGTTCACGCGTGGTGCCACAGATTATGGCAACTAGTCAAAAACGGAGCAGAGGAAAATGTATCCAATATCACATGTTGCTGAATCCTAACGAGAAGATGATACTAATCATTATGATGTATAATATAACGTAATGAACAAAATGTGAACGTCATTTCCGGCATGTTAAAACGGCGTACCAATTCGAACGAAATAAGTGTCACGTGTTTCAAATTCTCTTATTTCTCATAATACGTTGTGTACACTCTTTTACTGTGTCTCCGGGGAAGCGTTACGTAATAGTTTGTTATACCCTGCTGATGCTTACTGGCAGAACCCTGAGCTTGTTTGCTATAATAATCGAACAAGAATTAATGTAGTTGGTAACGGTCATTTAATAAGTGTACCCAACAGGAACAAATCAAATACATCACTCGATGAGATAAAGCTTAGGCGCTAAACAACTGATACTATCATCAAAGTACTACAAACAATTATTAAATGACAAATCAGATTAGCAAAGGTGGGGTGGTAATTTTCCCCCACCCCATATCAATAATGTTCAGCACAGGTACAATAGACAATTGGACGTGCTAAACACAACTGTCTCCAACGTTACGGTAACACGTGCAAGGAAAGCATCGGCACATACAAGTGCAGCAGGTTCATCAAAGCCTGCTACCAAATAAATTAAATATAATTAGGTATCATGCAACAAAATACCATGGTGGTAGTAAGGGGAGGATGGCGGGTTGAAGTAAATCTTCCTTTGTGTTGAAACGGCAAAGACGTTCGCTGCTATCAGATTCCAACACAAAGGGACAGTCCACACCCAGCCTCGTTTTTATCCTGGGTAAATGCTTACGTAATTCGGAACGTTGGTTGATTATCGTGACAACGGATCGTTGACGGATTATTCGCATCACATTGCATAAATACTATTTTGACATATGTAAAAATATTCATTTATACCCTGTTGATGCTTACTGGCAGAACCCTGAGCTTGTTTGCTATAATAATTGAACAAGAATCAATGTACTTGGTAACGGTCATTTAATAATTGTATCCAACAGGAACAAATCAAATACATCACTCGATGAGATAAAGCTTAAGCGCTAAACAACTGATACTATCATCGAGGTACTAAAAACAATTATTAAATGACAAATCAGATTAGCAAAGGTGGGGTGGTAATTTTCCTCCACCCGGCCTCCTGCAGTAGAGGCCCAACCCCACCCCACGGCTCTGCCAGTGCATTAAACTGCTTATGAAGTCGTACGGGTACTAACAGGAAGAAAGTAAAATAAGTATCCATACACGTTAAGTAAGACAAACGCCAGTCATGCTGCAGCGTCTATTCAATATTCAATATAACCGCCAATTAACCTGGCAATGTTACACGTTAAACAGATACGTGACCATGAACTGGATGCCAGAGTGATCAGTCGTGCTCCTTATTGCCAAGCTATACACAGTGGATGCCAGTCCTGCTGCAACAACCACTGCGAACAACAATAGGCGGCATAAAGCAGGTGGGAAAGATTGTCTCAAACAAACGGGATTTTGTATATCCTTGGGAATACTACTGCAAACAATGGAAGCCAGTCATGCTGCAACAACCCCTGCCTACAGTAGTAGACCAAAATTTAACATATCGAGAAAAGAGTGTGTCCCAATAATATATAATATGGTAGATCAGTAGGAATATTACACTACAGAATGGGCGCCAGCCAAGCTGAAGCACCCAACGCTTACAGGAAAAACGAGACAAATCAAGTGCCGGTCATGTGCAGCATAGGAATACGAATGTAGCGTTTAAAGGCAGTGGATGCCCATAGATTGAATTTGTGTTTCGCTCATCCCCATGTCAGCTGCCGTGGTAGCGGCACCGATTCGAAAGCTGTGAGCTTTATATTTACTGGGGTCCAGATCCACCCACTGGAGAGCTTTATGCAAGTGCTGACAACAATAGTTTTGAGAAACAGTGGGCCCTTAAATGGACCACGAACCTTCAGGAATCGAGGAAGTGCTTGCACAGGACAATACTGATTGTGCGTTTGCGAAATGGACAGAGTGACAGGGCGCCCAGATGTGTTGTGCTTAAACTGACACAAAACTAGAACAATGTGTGAACGAGAAAGGGTGACATCTGCCAACTGTATGACAGCGTCGCTCCTGGATCGAGAATGGACCGTCATTTCCGCAATGCGCAAGAATGCATGAAATGCCAAGAGAAACATGCTCTGTAGCATATGCCTTGTATAGGTGGATGAGGCAATAAATTGTGTGGCGTCAACTATCTGGTATAGTACAGAGGGAGTGATGGGTAAACGGGTGTCAGGTGTACCTGCCAGCTTCTGAGCCCCAGCCAATATTTGTTTAATAACAAAATGTTGAGTTGGATCCGGCATACCAGACAATTTATGAATATACGACAGAGCAGACATATAAGACATAAGGGTAGCTGGAGCATAGTCTTGGGAGAAAAGGCTTGCTATATATGTAGCCAAATGACCTGTTGAAGCTGGAAATATCGAACAGTTGGGAAATTGTTTCCGGCTGAAAGCTGCGTACGATGTAATAGATCGTTTGTAGGCCTTTTTAGTACCGTCAGACAAGGCAGCATTAAGTAGATGTAGCATCACTGCTGCCAAGGAAGAACTGCTGCCGGAATCGCTGTTGGCTGCGGTTGGCCGAGCTGCGGATTCCTAAAAGCGTGACAGTTTGTCAGCTATGACAATAGTCTTTCCTGGAATGTGCTTAGATTTAAAATAGACATTAGATTTCAACGCAGTCACGACCAGCCGTCTAATTAAACGCATTAGGTGACAGTTCTTAGCGGACTGCTTGTTGATCACGTCCACTACAGCTTATTTATCAGTTAGGAACAGGACTGAGTGGTTTGCCATGCATTGTCCCCAAAGCTCCAAAGCGGCTACGATAGGATAGAGTTCCAATACAGCAATGTTGTAACCATCCCAGATTTCCGGAAAGGTACCATTAAACCATCTGGAACCAAAAACGGCAGCAAACCCGTGCGTAGATGCGACATCAGTGTACAACTTAATGGAATCCGATGAAACCCAATTACTATCGATGAACATGGTGACTCCATTGAATGAAGAGACAAAACAATGCCAGGCCGCCAAGTCAGCGCGCGACTCAGCCGTCAACAGGATATGATGGTTAGGTCTAGAAATACCCCTTGTAAGATGGATGAGGCGACGGATGAACGCACGACCGGGGGAAACGACGCGGCTTGCCGAATGTGAGTAGCCCAATGACGGATTGGAGTTGGTGCAATGTCACAGAACGGCATTTCCGCATGACGGCAAGGGATGTCTGTAGCTTCTGAACTTTATCCTGGGGGGGGCGAGCTTCCCATTTGACCGTGTCGAGTCCAATGCCATGAATAGTGGTAGAAAGCTCCTTGGCCAGAGCCATGAATCGGTTGAAAGCAAAGAGATGAATTTTGGTGGCCGATGAAGATGAAATCGTCTAATATGTGACTAACAGCCATGACACCCCTGCTTTGCAGGACCCACTGCAACGCACAAGTAAACCGTTCAAACAGGCGACACGATTCAGCAACGATCGTAGTAGAAGTTAGTATCCCAGGTGAACCCAAACAAATGGTAGCATGACGGGTGGAGGGGAATGATGCGGAATGCATCGTCAATGTCTGTCTTCCCCACCAGAGCCCCTCGGCCAAACTGACCCAACAAAGCTATGACATGATCTAAAGTTTCATAAGATACAGTGGTGAATTCCTTTGGAATACCTTCGTTAATGGAATTTCCCGCTGGATAAGAAAGATCATGAATGAGACGGAATGTGTTAGGCTCTTTCTTGGCAACTACCCCAAATGAGGAGGACTGATAGGGAGTGAATAGTGGTGATATGAATGGGCCAGCAATGCGTCCCAGCGAAAGCTCCTTTGTCAGTTTCGTGTCAACTCTAGCCTTGTGGTCTGATGCAGAAGGGTGATTATGAGTGGAAAGGAGAGAAGGGGTACCAAAATAGTAAATTTTGAATCCATGGATGAAACCGTTGACCGGAAAGGTGATTTCCGCCTGGTCAGAATCAAGGAGAGCTTGGTGTAAGCGTTTAGGGTATATTGGTGTTGGGAGTGACGATTTTCCGACATGAGCTGGACGGATGGAGTGCATGACATTTGGCGCAAACGTGTTTGAATTTGCACAAGCGGGAGTGGCACTTACCCCTCGCTGGTACTGCCAGCAGTAGCTAACGGGAAAGGGCTGTGGGCGACGGGATTTGTTCGTAAAGGGACCTGGAGTACGAGCTGACCCCCCATGGACATCCTTGGCATACATACAAGTAAAGAATAAATCCCACCGGGACTGCGCCCAGGGGAATCCGGCCAGATCAAATTGTCGGAGCGACCGGAATCGTGTGTCATACTGCCGCCAGGCCAACGGTGGACCTGTGGCGGCAATATCACGGACAACATCGCAGTATTTGAACAACCCGGGGGCTGATTTCGGAAATCGTTGGGCATATATTGCCCCAAACACCAAGAAGGCAGAAGTCCACTGGTCAATGGTGGAAATCTGCCTTCCCCCGGTCTGGGGCAGCAAAGAGAAGACGCGGTGAGAGTCACCAGAAGAAACGGCCATTTTTGGGGGTTGGGCATGGTGGATATGAGTCAGATCGAAAAATTCAACAAATTCGTTGGCCCATATCTTGGTCTTAATGCGCTCTGGAAGGTCAGCCCCCAAAGGGGTGGGGTGGAGAGGGACGGAGAAGTGGGATGCGGGCTCACCGCTATCGTCCATCAAAGTGCTGAGAGCACCAGCGACAGCAAAGTCCATGGGAGTCTCCCGCTCGGTGGTGGGGTCTGGCATCGACCAGGCGACTTCCGGGGCGACATCTACCGATGGCGTGGGCACAGGGGGTGTGACAACATGGGCACGCGTGGCATCCCGGTCCTCTCGCAATTGTTTCATTACTTCCCGGTGACAACGGCTAACATATCAGCAGTGCTGGTCGTTGTCACAGGCACACTGTCCGACGTGGCTGGCTAGTCCTCCGGATGTCCCGCAGCGGCAGAAACAGGGCGACGTCGGCGAGCAGGAGGGGCTGGCACGGGCGGTTCGAACTCGACAGGGCGTTTCCTGGCCGCAAGGCGTTGGGACGGCGGTCGCACCATGGCCCGAACCGGTTTCGGCGGACGTCCGCGTGGGGGCATACTGCAAAGTAGTAAGCAAAGGGCAGGAACGACATCCATTTTCTCCGAAACCATGGCACCAAACTAGTCAGTATCACAGCTCACCCACTATCTACCTGGATAACAGGATGGACCAATATGGTATATAATCCTGTGGTCGCCCCATGGGCAGCATGAGGTGATATAACCTCTAGATGAAAAATGATATATAATCATATATATAGATACGCATAGATATACCCATATATATATATATTTATATATATATATATCTATGCGATACATATATACCACCTATATATATACATGCACACACCCCTCCATAAATCTATACACACATACATACTCACACACATATGTAAACAGAGATAAAATTGCATTTATGAAGACCAAATGGAAAGTAAGTGTACATTTTGCAGCGTGGAATAAGAGTGGCAATGGAAAGAATGAGTCGGTGAAATTGCCTAGTAATAGAATTGATTGTGTACAACTGACAAGTTTGCTGTAGAGTTCAGGCTCATTACGGGTAATATATTTGATGATGTATTGTAACGAAAATCAGAAGACAGTGGGGCCATCAGAGTAACCAGTCTGTATCACGGCACACCCACAAAACATGTAATATAAGATAGTGGGGCCATCAGAGCAACCAGTCTGTATCACGGCATACCCACAAAACATGTAATATAAGATAGTGGGGCCATCAGAGCAACCAGTCTGTACCACAGCACACCCACAAAACATGTAATATAAGATAGTGGGGCCATCAGAGCAATCAGTCTGTATCACAGCACACCCACAAACACGGATCATAAGATAGTGGGGCCATCAGAGCAATCAGTCTGTATCACAGCACGCCCACAAAAAACACGGATCATAAGACAGTGGGACAAACAGAGCAACCAGCCTGTATCACAGCGCTCCAACTAATTATATGGCACAATGGAGCTACTAAGCATGTGGGCTACACCAATCGACCCCACCCCCTATTGTGTGTGGTAGCACTGGTAACACTACCGTAACACAGCAATCAAACACGGGGAATTGTATTGGTGATTACTGTTGTTAGGGTTCCCATAGATAGTGTAAATTAAATGAAGAAGGCGTATACAAATACAATTTGGCAAAACAGTGAGAAGATTGAATGAAAGCCAGTTATACTGCAACCAACATAAAAAAAAAAAACAGTGACAGTATTAAGGACCAAAATGCAGTAATTACCAGATGGTGGAGAGAAACTGTCAAAAGACAAAATTGTAGTTTGATATACATTTCCAGCACAGTGAGGGGAAATCCAGAAGAAGATGGGCTGTACTTAAAGGAGTTGGGCTTTTACCACTGTGTGGCAGCAATTATGGCAACCCTCCTAATGGAGCGCACATATTTGCGCATCCCAACTTCGTTTAGATGGACCCCAAATTGATCAAAATATTGCTCCCAGTTAGTGTGCATACCCCTGTGTCGCCAATAATGAGTATGGGGCAGGTCCGATGTCAGAGCATCCAGCGTACGATTTAATACGAACCGAGCGTTGTTAAAATCGGCACGCGCGGAATACCGTTGCCGTTGGCGCCAGGGTGGGCGCACAGCGACGCGCGGCATAACCTGGCAAATGACTACTTCCGTCACCGAAGCGACTGCCAACACCCGCTGGGCGAAGTCAACAATACGGGAGGCAAGCTAACTGGGCACGACACCGGCATCAGACAAATCGTTAGTGCCGATGTCGACAATAACCGCTCGCGCAACTCGGCCAGCAAACCGTCTATCTTAAGTCTGCCCACACCGTGGTAAAACACACTCGAATATTGCGAGGAAACCCCTAAATCTGTCCCCACAACATGCGTCGTACCATCACGATGCATAAGCGACGCTTGTAAACGCTTAACGAAGCTGTGACTAATCACTAAGAGATCGGCGGGGCAGTCCATAGCGGACATGATAAGTCTAAGATGAATGAAAAAGACGGCTTAAAAAATGGCGGCGAACAAAGGAAAAAATTCGGGGTAAACGAGCAAATTGGAATGCAGTATAATGCAAGGATTATCAAACTACTAATCCGCGAACCCACGCGAAGCGCGTACGAAATTGCATATACAAGATCGAAGTATAGTATGAACAACGTTGAAATATACCAACCTCGAGAACTTGAGTGAAGTAAATGTTCCTTTGTGTTGAAACGGCAAAGACGTTCGCTGCTATCAGATTCCAACACAAAGGGACAGTCCACACCCAGCCTCGTTTTGATCCTGGGTGAATGCTTACGTAATTCGGAACGTTGGTAGATTATCGTGACAACGGATCGTTGACGGATTATCCGCATCACATTGCATAAATACTATTTTGTCATATGTAAACATATTAATTTTTTAACTAATCGCTCGTCGAGCTGTCGAGATCAGACATAGCATTAATTATTCAGCCAGTCTATTTTAGTCAAACGATTGCATAGCACAGCGGTTTTAAAACTGAGGATTGTTTAGCAATTTCCGGGTGTTTTTTGTTCATTTTTAATTAAGTACAGTGAAAGCGCGTAATTAATCGCATATTATTTCCAAAAAGCGTCGGTAATGGTGGAGGCATAATGCCTTGTCTTCTTTGAAATAACAAGGAAAAAGAATTTCGCTATAATTTTGTATAATTAAAATAAGTATTTTTAGATTATCCCAAGCAAAATTTATATGCTCTCAATTTAGCTTGAAGCCGGTTGGGAATTACGATTAGGATAGCTCGTGGACATTTTCCGGTAGCTCAAATCTATGAATTTTTAACTTAAAGAGAAAGAAAACCTGATCATCGATTGTTCTTATAAAATCAAAATCTTCGTTCAAATGAATGGAAATTGGAAGCAACATTTTATTCGTTATTTTTATCATGTTGGAAACAATGTCACAACACAGATGTTGCCAGTCGGGGTCTTCATAAAACGCTTTTTGGGTAATTTCTTTGGGATGGAAATGATCTTAGACGTAATTTGAGTGCCTTAATTGCTAATTCTAAGAAAAAAAAAAACCGCCGGACGGAGTGAGAACTATTATGATACGACACCATGTCATCACTGCCCGGGGCCCGCGCAGTCCTATATCCGGCGCAGGGTGTTGTAGAGGCAACTTTGGTCATAAAACACCTGAAATTCTTGTAACAGGAATTCGTACAATACTCTTTGAAATAGGACTTCATGCGATACTCCGAGATATCAAATAAAACACGTCTGCCTGCTATATACTGGCCCATTCGCTGTCCCAATGTCACATTCACCTGATGACAACGATGCTGCTCGGACAGAGTTCCCTGGTCTCCAGCAAGATTCAGACTCCATAGTGAAATTCGACATTGAAATTCTTACAGTGATCTGATCATCGATGGAAGTTATCTACCCTAACTTGTATTATCTGCCTTTCGTCACCTCCTATCATTCGCCTCAATTTGTGATTATGTGGTCTACAATCTCCTACACATTATGCCAAAGTGTAAACAATTTGCAGGAGGAACTTAACTTTCGATGTGCCCTCGCTGTACAAATAACACCCGGAATAATAATGTTTAGGTAAAGTAAAATATGGTTAAAATGTTCACTGTTCATGACTATACGCACGTTTCATCTAGAGTGAAAAGGCACGTTTAAAAAGGGTCTTTAGTTGGTTTTTGAACGTATTACACAGTCTGTTGCATGCATCGCAATAGGGCCTGTAAGTCTCGCGTCTCGTTTTCGATCTGGAGTCATCTGGAAACATCGACGGCGACTTTGTTGACAGTGACAACTATGCATTCTTTCGCCAAGTACGCCATGTCATTGAACTAATGCATACTGTTTGGTGATTGTGTGCATTTAGGCAACTTTCCAGATATAAATGCTTACCGAACTGTTTTGAAATAATAACTTATACCATTTAACTTTCGCGGTTTTTATGACAAACGATAGTCCGTTGTATCTCGTTTTAGAACTATTATTATTATTATTAGAACATTTCTTACATAATTGTTAATCATGTTATATAATCCATATGTTATATTTCATATTTTAATATGAGCAAGTTCTTGTTACTTTAAGTAAATATAATTATCTATTTCATTTAGACAAAAACACATTCGGGACAAAAACAAATTTTAGTGTATGAGCGCCGTCTACTGCTGCCTGGCTCGGTCTCTGCACTTTTAATTTCCCTGATGTATAATTCTTATAAAAGTGAAGTGACAACGCCACAACACAATCAACAAAGCTACAATAAACCAATAAACTAAACGTCAACAACTGTTTCCTGGCTTCCGCAATGCTAAAATCAGTGGACAATGATTGTACATGTCGACAGTCGGGTCCACTCGCGCGAAATCTCGCCAGGTATCGTAACACACTTACACGCTCTATTGGCAGATTGTTGCAAAGGCATTATGGTGCTACGTGTGAAAAGGATTGAGTACAAAGCTTGCAGCACGCGACCTCCAGCAGGTGAGCGACATCGGAACGTAACGTGTTAGTAGGCTGGTGTGGATGTAGCAGATCCCTCATGCAGGTATGACGCAGCCAGGCCACGTAAACTGCGAAAAGTCAACAGAAGAAGTTTGCACTCGGTTCGCTGTTTAATTGGCAGCCAGTGAAGTGCTATCAAAACAGGAATGGTGTGGTCGTGCTTCTTAGTTCTGGTTAAGAGACGGGCTGCCGTAGTTTGCACTCTTTGGAATCTGGCGAAAATAGGTGTTACATAACATCGCAGCATACTATATAACACCAGAGCACAGTACATAAAACCGAACCATTCGACATAATACTGCAACACACACACTCACACGCACGCGCGCGCATACACACAAACACACTCACACACACGCGCACACACGCACACACGCACACACGCACACACGCACACACGCACACACGCACACACGCACTCATGCACACAAGCACACACACCCATTCATACACCCTGATTAGCCTATTTTATTTTGGTATCAATAACGCTTGTATAGTTTACTTCAGTCGCCAATGCCTACCATTGTGTAATGTTATCTGCTAGATCTCAAGAGCGACAACGTTCTTGTTGACTTGACTACCAGAGTGCCGATTGTCAATGTATTCTCGTTAAATATTACAGTGAACGTATGCGGGAGACAAGACCAGAAAGAATTTAGGCACAACGGTTTTGCTCCGTGTGATTCAACCTGTGTTTACAGAACGTGTGTTAACACATAGCAAGAATTCACAACGTCCGAAACAAAGACGGAGCTACGCCTTCGATCGAACGGCACAAGAGCCGGCCGGCCAAGTGTATATGGGTGAGTGCAGTCGATCGATGCGACGACATTGCAATAACGTGTCAGCAAAGTCGAGTATATGTGCATCATATGCGTGTACTTGTTCGTGTTTGGCATGCATCTCCCAGAGAAGTCGATTGAACAGGTCTGCCAGGGAGTAAAGTGTAAAGCGCTTTCAGCAGTCCTGAGGACTGGATACTGTGCTATATAAGAACTTACCTTTTTGCAGGGCGGACGTCAAACTTCCTATGATGCCCCCCAAATGATCAATAACAATAAATATTATTGTTTCTTTTTTTAATATTCCCTTTACTATTATTATAACTTCTGTGAGCAACTGAATGACTTTTATCTCAAAATACGTAAGCTGATCCCAACTGCTCGCTGGACGGTTTACGGAATTGGAACAATCGTAGAAAGCACGAAACGTTGCGAAAAACTGTTGAAATGAACGTGATCTTCGACAAACGTACCCTACATCTCTTCAAATCCCTCCGTGACCGTCAGAATGGTATCCATGACGGGAGCATTTTCTGAAAATATAAATTAAGTATTTTCAGTAAATTATATGATGTTCACTCATTAAAAGTGATTTTGTTTCACGAGATAATAGGGCAATTGTATTATAGCAAATTTACATACAGGTTCAGGTTTCTTACGAGAAAGAAGTGTGTACGCGTGCCTGTTTCGGGAAAGAATTGAGTACGTCTCAAAGTGTCGTATAATTTAAATGTTGGATATGGATATGAACAGTGTTACTAGCGTGTTTAAGAATGTCTACTACGTAGGTACGAGTCTGCAGTTATAAATCCAGAATAGAACACTTTGCGCTCGACTGAACATCAAAAAGATTGATGTTATCTGTACTCCCGATATCGCATAGGCCAGGAGTATTGTGAATGAATTCTTAATGAGATGGGCATGACTGTATATACGACACGTGTATCAAATAATGCGTTCAAGTGCAACATTATTCAGAACGCATAATTACAATAGGTAGGCGATTATGAGAAATCTGATACTTATAATGTTGTGGCCTACAGTAGTTTCTTTCTAGAATTTATGCTAGTAAAGCTAGTATGTCCAAGAAGTGGTGAACGTATCATATATTGCACACACATGTCAAAAATAGGTGTGTAGTGAGATAAAAAGCAACTATAGTATAGCTATTAAAGCAATTGTCAATGACGGCGATTTTACATGCACATGCTACTGTTCGCTTGTTCTTGTATGTGCTAATAATTATTTTAATAGTCGTCGTTAATATTTTATTGAGTATCTACCCTTTATGTTTACAGAGTAAACAAAAGTCTACGACAGACAGCAAACATGAGTTTGAATACGGGAAGAATTCTTTGCTTCTTCGTTGTCTTCGGAATCGCCAAAGTCGATGCGACTCGACATCCTTGTGTAGAGTCACGTGACTCGATTGGCGGTCATCTTGAATTAACGGTTGACTGCAACGCCATTAAACTTGCGGCGATTCCCTTGGATGTATTTCCACTAGATACGACACGTCTCGTACTCAGTCATTCAACAATTCAAGTGGTTCCGGCAAATGCTTTTCTCCACTTGGAGAACCTACGAACTCTTGACTTGTCAGACAACAGCATTAGCACCTTACACAATGCGAGTTTTCATGGTCTTACAAGACTGCAGAAATTAAATCTCAACAAAAACGTAATAACAGCTCTCCCATCTCGCGTTTTCGATGAGATGTTTTCGTTGGAGACGTTGGCGATTGGTGGAGTTCATCAAAACTACGAGACATTGCCGGTTTTACCCGTGAATGTCCTAAGGAAGTTACGGGTCTTATCCCTGACGATTAAACACAGTTCAACAGTCCCAATAGCCTACGGCCAACTGTCGACATTAGAGATACTCGATTTATTTGGAGGAAACACCGACCGAGTAGACACAGCGTTGCTGGACGGTATTCGCAGTTCGAATATAACTACGGTGGCATTTCGGGACGGAGGCCTGACCAATATCGCACCTGACGCCTTCTCAAATTTCTCCAATCTTCGATCTCTCATTTTGTGTTGTAATGGGAAGTTGGGCTTTCATAAAACAATTGCAGCACTTGGGCAAACGCACAATTCGAATATCGATACTGTCGTGTTAGATAGTATCCAGGGTCGCGGCGTGAGCAGGCTTGATACATCTCAATTCTGTAGTCCATTTTGGAGTAAAATTCGCCGCTTGAGCGTAAGGGACAATAACATTGTTGCGCTTGTAGCGAATAGTGTGCATTGTTTGGCGGAACTGAGAAAGTTCGACCTGTCGTACAATGTTCTGGCGATGTTTTTATTTGATAGCTCTACGAATCTAGGAATGTTTCCTCCAAATCTGTGTTCGATCGACTTGGTAAAGAGGACTGATTTTAAAGATCATTACTGTAATAACCATATGTACTTCGATGTTCGTTTATATTTTCTCTATTACCCGACCTGTCTGGGGCAGGCCAACATCACTGTGAAAAATCTGACATCCACATCAAGTCCACCGTCGTGGAGAATCTTAAAAGACATCAAGTCATTGTTCATCCAGCCGTCGATTCAAATACTGCGTTTAGTTAACTATAACATTAACATGGGTCGACCGTTTGTATGCAGTACTGTGTTCAACCCTGACAACAATCTCCGCCACCTCAACCTGTCGAATACTCCAGCATTCTCTATAATTCAAACAACACTACTCGGTCTTCGGCGATTACACACGTTAGACTGGAGTCACGGCAACTTGAGGAGTTTAACGCCGCCAATCATAGATTTCCCGAGTCTGCGCAATCTCAACCTTTCACACAATAAGCTAGAAACGGCGTCGCTGCAAAGAATATGTGCCGGAAGTCCCCAGTTGGAAGACTTCGACGTGTCGTACAACCGGTTGACGACTATTGCTTCGCCAACATTTACCAAAAACCAAAATATCAGACATATAAAACTCGGTGGAAATTCCTTACTTAACGTGGATCTTGAACTGCGCAATCTCACTCGACTGGAAACACTGAGTTTACATTCCAATAAACTGCTTCGTTTGTCAAACAAATTCATCACTGAACTGGAGAGTTTGTGGCGGTTGAAGAATTTCACATTTGATATACGAAACAATCCGTTCGTTTGCTCGTGCGAGTCTGTCGCTTTTGTTCGCTGGATTCAGATGACCAACATTGATGTGATGGCAAAAGACGAACGGTCTTGTACACTGGGGCGAAAGACGGAGCGACTCGTTCCCATGGATTTGGCAGAACTGGAGGAAGACTGTCGCCCCTTCCCCGTCCTCCTCGTCAGCGTCATTGTCTTCCTCTGCGGTGTTGTCGTTGTCGTCGTCGTCATTGTGTGGAACAGGTGGTACATCATGTATCGGTTAATACTGTGTAAATTGACATGTTGGAGACGGAAGACTCACGACGTCGTTGATGATCACTATGATGCTATGGTGTTTTATTTTGCGAACCCCGCAGAAGCAGCTGATTCGCGGTCTAGTAGGGAGATAGGCAGGTGGGTAGTGAACGAACTACGACCTCGGGCCGAAGATGAAGAAGACCTTAGTCTGTTCATTGCCGACAGAGACGGCATGACTATGGACAAAACAGAACAGTTCATTGTCGCTTATGAGAGATCGGACATGCTGATCGTTTGCATAACGCCGGAACTGTTACGTGATCAGATCTGTATGAATAGTCTAAGATACGCGTTGACATCTAACAAGCCACTTTGTCAATTTATATTCATCAACTTCTACGATGTGTGCCAGACTAGCCTGTCGAAGCAACTACATCACTTGCTGCAGCCGGGTTCTGGAGCCACGTGTTTGGTGTGGAGCGAGAATGAGGCCGATCACGGAGACTTCTGGCGGCGGTTGATAAGGGCTTTTAACAAGGGAAACGCATCAGACGGATGTTTGGGGCGAACGTTCCGTGAACCACCAGGTGTAATTTGGAGTGACCTACAACGATAGAACCTTTGTGTTGATGCCGTTAAAGATGTAACTTTGAATAAATAAGACATGTTCACAACAACAGTGCAACGTATCCTTCGACTGCCTAGAATTCAGTATTGTGCAGCACGCGGTATTCTGCCTCAAATAAAAATTGGAACAAGTAAGTCACAAAACTTGGTACACACACACAACTACACACACACACACACACACACACACACACACACACACACACACACACACACACACACACACACACACACACACACACACACACACACACGCACACACGCACACGCACACGCACACGCGAACACGCGCACTCACACTCACACACACACACACACACACACACACACACACACACACACACACATACATGTTTCAAATTCTCTTATTTCCTATAATACGTTGTGCACACTCTTTGACTCTGTCTCCGGGGAAGCGTTACGTATTGGTTTCTTTAACTAATCGCTCATCGAGCTGTCGAGATCAGACATAGCATTAATTATTCAGCCAGTCTATTTTAGTAAAACGATTGCATAGCACAGCTGTTTTCAAACTGAGGATTGTTTGGCAATTTCAGTGCGTTTTTTGTGCATTTTCAATTCGGTACAGTGAAAGCGCATAATTAATCGCATGATTTCCAAAAAGCGTCGGTAATGGTGGCGGCATAATGCCTTGTCTACTTTGAAATAACAAGGAAAAATAATTTCGCTATCATCACTGTTTGGAGGCAACATTTCCTTCGTTACTGTTATCATGTTGGAAACAATGTCACAACACAGATGTTGCCCGTCAGGGTCTCCATAAAACACTTTTTGGGTAATTTTTTTGGGATGGAAACGTTCTTAGACGTAATTTGAGTGCCTTAATTGCTGTTCTAAAAAGACAACCGTGTTTTGCAACAACTTCCATGTTGTAGAAGTAGGACGGAGTGAGAACTATTATGATACGACACCATGTCATCACTACCCGGGGCCCGTGCAGTCCTATATCCGGCGCAGGGTGTTGTAGAGGCAACTTTGGTCATAAACACCTGAAATTCTTGGAACAGGAATTCGTACAATACTCTTTGAAATAGGACTTGATGCGATACTCCGAGATATCAAATAAAACACGTCTGCCTGCTATTTACTGGCCCATTCGCTGTCCCAATGTCACCTGATGACAACGATGCTGCTCGAACAGAGTTCCATGGTCTCCAGCAAGATTCAGACTCCATAGTGAAATTCGACATTGACATTCTTACAGTGATCTGATGATCGATGGAAGTTATCTACCCTAACTTGTGTTATCTACCTTCCTTCACCTCCTACCATTCGCCTAAATTTGTGATTATGTGGTCTACAATCTCCTACACATTACGCCAAAGTGTAAAGAATTTGCAGGAGGAACTTAACTTAAAATGTTCACTGTTCATGACTATACACACGTTTCATCTTGAGTGAAAAGGCACGTTTAAAAATTGTCTTTAGTTGGTTCTTGAACGTATTACACAGTGTGTTGCATGCATCGCAATAGGGCCTGTTAGTGTCGCGTCTCGTTTTCGATCTGGAGTCATCTGGAAACATCGACGGCGACTTTGTTGACAGTGACAACTATGTATTTTTTCGCCCAGCATTTAGGCAACTTTCCAGATATAAATGGTTACAGAACTGTTTTGAAATAACAACTTATACCATTTAACTTTCGCGGTTTTTATGACAAACGATAATCCGTTGTATCTCGTTTTAGAACTATTATTATTATTATTAGAACATTTCTTACATAATTGTTAATCATGTTATATAATCCATATGTTATATTTCATATTTTAATATGAACAAGTTCTTGTTACTTTAAGTAAATATCATTATCTATTTCATTTAGACGAAAACACATTCGGGACAAAAACAAATTTCAGTGTATCAGCGCCGTCTACTGCTGCCTGGCTCGGTCTCTGCACTTTTTATTTCCCTGATGTATAATTCTTATAAAAGTGAAGTGACAATGCCATAACACAACCAACAAAGCTACAATAAACCAATAAACTAAACGTCAACAACTGTTTCCTGGCTTCCGCAATGCTAAAATCAGTGGGCAATGATTGTGCATGTCGACAGTCGGGCCCACTCGCGCGAAATCTCGCCAGGTATCGTGACACACTTACAGGCCTTATTGGCAGATTGTTGCAAAGGCATTATGGTGCTACGTGTGAAAAGGATTGAGTACAAAACTTGCAGCACGGGACCTCCAGCAGGTGAGCGTCATCGGAGCGTAACGTGCTAATAGGCTGGTGTGGATGTAGCAGATCCCTCATGCAGGTATGACGCAGCCAGGCCGCGTAAACTGCGAGAAGTCAACAGAAGAAGTTTGCACTCGGTGCGCTGTTTAATTGGCAGCCAGTGAAGTGCTATCAAAACAGGAATGGTGTGGTCGTGCTTCTTAGTTCTGGTTAAGAGACGGGTTGCCGTAGTTTGCACTCTTTGGAATCTGGCAAAAATAGGTGTTACATAACATCGCAGCATACTATATAACACAAGAGCACAGTACATAAAACCGAACCGTTCGACATAATACTGCAACACACACACTCACACGCACGCGCGCGCATTCACACAAACACACTCACACACACGCGCACACACGCACCCACCCACACACGCACACACGCACTCACGCACACAAGCACACACACCCATTCATACACCCTGATTAGCCTATTTTATTTTGGTATCAACAACGCGTGTATAGTTTACTTCATTCGCCAATGGCTACCATTGTGTTATGTTATCTGCTAGATCTCAAGAGCGACAACTCTCTTGTTGACTTGACTACCAGAGTGCCGATTGTCAATGTATTCTCGTTAAATATTACAGTGAACGTATGCGGGAGACAGGACCAGAAAGAATTTAGGCACAACGGTATTGCTCCGTGTGATTGAACCTGTGTTTACAGAACGTGTGTTAACACATAGCAAGAATTCACAACGTCCGAAACAAAGACGGAGCTACGCCTTCGATCGAACGGCACAAGAGCCGGCCGGCCAAGTGTATATGGGTGAGTGCAGTCGATCAATGCGACGACATTGCAATAACGTGTCAGCAAAGTCGAGTATATGTGCATCATATGCGTGTACTTGTTCGTGTTTGGCATGCATCTCCCAGAGAAGTCGATTGAACAGGTCTGCCAGGGAGTAAAGTGTAAAGCGCTTTCAGCAGTCCTGAGGACTGGATACTGTGCTATATAAGAACTTACCTTTTTGCATCTCGGACGTCAAACTTCCTATGATGCCCCCCCAAAGGATCAATAACAATAAATATTATTGTTTCTTTTTTAATATTCCCCTTACTATTATTATACCTTCTGTGAGCAACTGAATGACTTTTCTCTCAAAATACGTAAGCTGATCCCAACTGCTCGCTGGACGGTTTACGCAACTTGGAGCAATCGTAGAAAGCACGAAACGTTGCGAAAAACTGTTGAAATGAACGTGATCTTCGACAAACGTACCCTACGTCTCTTCAAATCCCTCCGTGACCGTCAGAATGGCATCCATGACGGGAGCATTTTTTGAAAATAAAAATTAAGTATTTTCAGTAAATTATATGATGTTCACTCATTAAAAGTGATTTTGTTTCACGAGATAATAGGGCAATTGTATTATAGCAAATTTACATACAGGTTCAGGTTACTTACCAGAAAGAAGTGTGTACGCGTGCCTGTTTCGGGAAAGAATTGAGTACGTCTCAAAGTATCGTATAATTTAAATGTTGGATATGGATATGAACAGTGTTACTAGCGTGTTTAAGAATGTCTACCACGTAGGTACGAGTCTACAGTTCTAAATCCAGAATAGAAAACTTTGCGCTCGACTGAACATCAAAAAGATTGATGTTATCTGTACTCCCGATATCGCATAGGCCAGGAGCATTGTCAATTAATTCTTAATGAGATGGGCATGACTGTATATACGACACGTGTATCAAATAATGCGTTCAAGTGCAACATTATTAAGAACGCATAATTACAATAGGTAGGCGATTATGAGAAATCTGATACCTATAATGTTGTGGCCTACAGTAGTTTCTTTCTAGAATTTATGCTAGTAAAGCTAGTATGTCCAAGAAGTGGTGTACGTATCATATATTGCACACACATGTCACCAATAGGTGTGTAGTGAGATAAAAAGCAACTATAGTATAGCCATTAAAGCAATTGTCAATGACGGCGATTTTACATGCACATGCTACTGTTCGCTTGTTCTTGTATGTGCTAATAATTATTTTAATAGTCGTCGTTAATATTTTATTGAGTATCTACCCTTTATGTTTACAGAGTAAACAAAAGTCTACGACTGACAGCAAACATGAGTTTGAATACGGGAAGAATTATCTGCTTCTTCGTTGTCTTCGGAATTGCCAAAGTCGATGCGACTCGACATCCTTGTGTAGAGTCACGTGACTCGATTGGCGGTCATCTTGAATTAACGGTTGACTGCAACGCCATTAAACTTGCGGCGATTCCCTTGGATGTATTTCCACTAGATACGACACGTCTCGTACTCAGTCATTCAACAATTCAAGTGGTTCCGGCAAATGCTTTTCTCCACTTGGAGAACCTACGAACTCTTGACTTGTCAGACAACAGCATTAGCACCTTACACAATGCGAGTTTTCATGGTCTTACAAGACTGCAGAAATTAAATCTCAACAAAAACGTAATAACAGCTCTCCCATCTCGCGTTTTCGATGAGATGTTTTCGTTGGAGACGTTGGCGATTGGTGGAGTTCATCAAAACTACGAGACATTGCCGGTTTTACCCGTGAATGTCCTAAGGAAGTTACGGGTCTTATCCCTGACGATTAAACACAGTTCAACAGTCCCAATAGCCTACGGCCAACTGTCGACATTAGAGATACTCGATTTATTTGGAGGAAACACCGACCGAGTAGACACAGCGTTGCTGGACGGTATTCGCAGTTCGAATATAAGTACGGTGGCATTTCGGGACGGAGGCCTGACCAATATCGCACCTGACGCCTTCTCAAATTTCTCCAATCTTCGATCTCTCATTTTGTGTTGTAATGGGAAGTTGGGCTTTCATAAAACAATTGCAGCACTTGGGCAAACGCACAATTCGAATATCGATACTGTCGTGTTAGATAGTATCCAGGGTCGCGGCGTGAGCACGTTTGATACATCTCAATTCTGTAGTCCATTTTGGAGTAAAATTCGCCGCTTGAGCTTAAGGGACAATAACATTGTTGCGCTTGTAGCGAATAGTGTGCATTGTTTGGCGGAACTGAGAAAGTTCGACCTGTCGTACAATGTTCTGGCGATGTTTTTATTTGATAGCTCTACGAATCTAGGAATGTTTCCTCCAAATCTGTGTTCGATCGACTTGGTAAAGAGGAGTGATTTTAAAGATCATTACTGTAATAACCATATGTACTTCGATGTTCGTTTATATTTTCTCTATTACCCGACCTGTCTGGGGCAGGCCAACATCACTGTGAAAAATCTGACATCCACATCAAGTCCACCGTCGTGGGGAATCTTAAAAGACTTCAAGTCATTGTTAATCCAGCCGTCGATTCAAATACTGCGTTTAGTTAACTATAACATTAACATGGGTCGACCGTTTGTACGCAGTACTGTGTTCAACCCTGACAACAATCTACGCCACCTCAACCTGTCGAATACTCCAGCGTTCTCTATAGTTCCAACAACAATACTCGGTCTTCGGCGACTACACACGTTAGACTGGAGTCACGGCAACTTGAGGAGTCTAACGCCGCCAATCATAGATTTCCCGAGCCTGCGCAATCTCAACCTTTCACACAATAAGCTAGAAACGGCGTCGCTGCAAAGAATATGTGCCGGAAGTCCCCAGTTGGAAGACTTCGACGTGTCGTACAACCGGTTGACGACTATTGCTTCGCCAACATTTACCAAAAGCCAAAATATCAGACATATCAAACTCGGTGGAAATTCCTTACTTAACGTGGATCTTGAACTACGCAATCTCACTCGACTGGAAACTCTGAGTTTACATTCCAATAAACTGCTTCGTTTGTCAAACAAATTCATCACTGAACTGGAGAGTTTGTGGCGGTTGAAGAATTTCACATTTGATATACGAAACAATCCGTTCGTTTGCTCGTGCGAGTCTGTCGCTTTTGTTCGCTGGATTCAGATGACCAACATTGATGTGATGGCAAAAGACGAACTGTCGTGTACACTGGGGCGAAAGACGGAGCGACTCGTTCACATGGATTTGGCAGAACTGGAGGAAGACTGTCGTCCCTTCCCCGTCCTCGTCGTCAGCGTCATTGTCTTCCTCTGCGGTGTTGTCGTTGTCGTCGTCGTCATTGTGTGGAACAGGTGGTACATCATGTATCGGTTAATACTGTGTAAATTGACATGTTGGAGACGGAAGACTCACGACGTCGTTGATGATCACTATGATGCTATGGTGTTTTATTTTGCGAACCCCGCAGAAGCAGCTGATTCGCGGTCTAGTAGGGAGATAGGTAGGTGGGTAGTGAACGAACTACGACCTCGGGCCGAAGATGAAGAAGACCTTAGTCTGTTCATTGCCGACAGAGACGGCATGACTATGGACAAAACAGAACAGTTCATTGTCGCTTATGAGAGATCGGACATGCTGATCGTTTGCATAACGCCGGAACTGTTACGTGATCAGATCTGTATGAATAGTCTAAGATACGCGTTGACATCTAACAAGCCACTTTGTCAATTTATATTCATCAACTTCTATGATGTGTGCCAGACTAGCCTGTCGAAGCAACTACATCACTTGCTGCAGCCGGGTTCAGGAGCCACGTGTTTGGTGTGGAGCGAGAATGAGGCCGATCACGGAGACTTCTGGCGGCGGTTGATAAGGGCTTTTAACAAGGGAAACGCATCAGACGGATGTTTGGGGCGAACGTTCCGTGAACCACCAGGTGTAATTTGGAGTGACCTACAACGATAGAACCTTTGTGTTGATGCCGTTAAAGATGTAACTTTGAATAAATAAGACATGTTCACAACAACAGTGCAACGTATCCTTCGACTGCCTAGAATTCAGTATTGTGCAGCACGCGGTATTCTGCCTCAAATAAAAATTGGAACAAGTAAGTCACAAAACTTGGTACACACACACAACCACACACACACACACACACACACACACACACACACACACACACACACACACACACACACACACACACACACACACACACACACACACACACTCACACACACGCACACGCACACGCACACGCACACGCGAACACGCGCACTCACACTCACACACACACACACACACACACACACACACACACACACATACATGTTTCAAATTCTCTTATTTCCTATAATACGTTGTGTACACTCTTTGACTGTGTCTCCAATGAAACGTTACGTAATGGTTTCTTTAACTAATCGCTCGTCGAGCTGTCGAGATCAGACATAGCATTAATTATTCAGCCAGTCTATTTTAGTAAAACGATTGCATAGCACAGCTGTCTTCAAACTGAGGATTGTTTGGCAATTTCAGTGCGTTTTTTGTGCTTTTTTAATTCGGTACAGTGAAAGCGCAAAATTAATCGCATGATTTCCAAAAAGCGTCTGTAATGGTGGCGGCATAAAGCCTTGTCTTCTTTGAAATAAGACGGAAAAATAATTTCGCTATCATCACTGTTTGGAGGCAACATTTCCTTCGTTACTGTTATCATGTTGGAAACAATGTCACAACACAGATGTTGCCCGTCAGGGTCTCCATAAAACACTTTTTGGGTAATTTTTTTGGGATGGAAACGTTCTTAGACGTAATTTGAGTGTCTTAATTGCTGTTCTAAAAAGACAACCGTGTTTTGCAACAACTTCCATGTTGTAGAAGTAGGACGGAGTGAGAACTATTATGATACGACACCATGTCATCACTACCCGGGGCCCGTGCAGTCCTATATCCGGCGCAGGGTGTTGTAAAGGCAACTTTGGTCATAAACACCTGAAATTCTTGGAACAGGAATTCGTACAATACTCTTTGAAATAGGACTTGATGCGATACTCCGAGATATCAAATAAAACACGTCTGCCTGCTATTTACTGGCCCATTTGCTGTCCCAATGTCACCTGATGACAACGATGCTGCTCGGACAGAGTTCCATGGTCTCCAGCAAGATTCAGACTCCATAGTGAAATTCGACATTGACATTCTTACAGTGATCTGATGATCGATGGAAGTTATCTACCCTAACTTGTGTTATCTACCTTCCTTCACCTCCTACCATTCGCCTAAATTTGTGATTATGTGGTCTACAATCTCCTACACATTACGCCAAAGTGTAAAGAATTTGCAGTAGGAACTTAACTTAAAATGTTCACTGTTCATGACTATACACACGTTTCATCTTGAGTAAAAAGGCACGTTTAAAAATTGTCTTTAGTTGGTTCTTGAACGTATTACACAGTGTGTTGCATGCATCGCAATAGGGCCTGTTAGTGTCGCGTCTCGTTTTCGATCTGGAGTCATCTGGAAACATCGACGGCGACTTTGTTGACAGTGACAACTATGTATTTTTTCGCCCAGCATTTAGGCAACTTTCCAGATATAAATGGTTACAGAACTGTTTTGAAATAACAACTTATACCATTTAACTTTCGCGGTTTTTATGACAAACGATAATCCGTTGTATCTCGTTTTAGAACTATTATTATTATTATTAGAACATTTCTTACATAATTGTTAATCATGTTATATAATCCATATGTTATATTTCATATTTTAATATGAACAAGTTCTTGTTACTTTAAGTAAATATCATTATCTATTTCATTTAGACGAAAACACATTCGGGACAAAAACAAATTTCAGTGTATCAGCGCCGTCTACTGCTGCCTGGCTCGGTCTCTGCACTTTTTATTTCCCTGATGTATAATTCTTATAAAAGTGAAGTGACAATGCCATAACACAATCAACAAAGCTACAATAAACCAATAAACTAAACGTCAACAACTGTTTCCTGGCTTCCGCAATGCTAAAATCAGTGGGCAATGATTGTGCATGTCGACAGTCGGGCCCACTCGCGCGAAATCTCGCCAGGTATCGTGACACACTTACAGGCCTTATTGGCAGATTGTTGCAAAGGCATTATGGTGCTACGTGTGAAAAGGATTGAGTACAAAACTTGCAGCACGGGACCTCCAGCAGGTGAGCGTCATCGGAGCGTAACGTGCTAATAGGCTGGTGTGGATGTAGCAGATCCCTCATGCAGTTAAAACGCAGCCAGGCCGCGTAAACTGCGAAAAGTCAACAGAAGAAGTTTGCACTTGGTGCGTTGTTTAATTGGCAGCCAGTGAAGTGCTATCAAAACAGGAATGGTGTGGTCGTGCTTCTTAGTTCTGGTTAAGAGACGGGTTGCCGTAGTTTGCCCTCTTTGGAATCTGGCAAAAATAGGTGTTACATAACATCGCAGCATACTATATAACACCAGAGCACAATACATAAAACCGAACCATTCGACATAATACTGCAACACACACACTCACACGCACGCGCGCGCATTCACACAAACACACTCACACACACGCGCACACACGCACCCACCCACACACGCACACACGCACTCACGCACACAAGCACACACACCCATTCATACACCCTGATTAGCCTATTTTATTTTGGTATCAACAACGCGTGTATAGTTTACTTCATTCGCCAATGGCTACCATTGTGTTATGTTATCTGCTAGATCTCAAGAGCGACAACTCTCTTGTTGACTTGACTACCAGAGTGCCGATTGTCAATGTATTCTCGTTAAATATTACAGTGAACGTATGCGGGAGACAGGACCAGAAAGAATTTAGGCACAACGGTATTGCTCCGTGTGATTGAACCTGTGTTTACAGAACGTGTGTTAACACATAGCAAGAATTCACAACGTCCGAAACAAAGACGGAGCTACGCCTTCGATCGAACGGCACAAGAGCCGGCCGGCCAAGTGTATATGGGTGAGTGCAGTCGATCGATGCGACGACATTGCAATAACGTGTCAGCAAAGTCGAGTATATGTGCATCATATGCGTGTACTTGTTCGTGTTTGGCATGCATCTCCCAGAGAAGTCGATTGAACAGGTCTGCCAGGGAGTAAAGTGTAAAGCGCTTTCGGCAGTCCTGAGGACTGGATACTGTGCTATATAAGAACTTTCCTTTTTGCATCTCGGACGTCAAACTTCCTATGATGCCCCCCCAAAGGATCAATAACAATAAATATTATTGTTTCTTTTTTAATATTCCCCTTACTATTATTATACCTTCTGTGAGCAACTGAATGACTTTTCTCTCAAAATACGTAAGCTGATCCCAACTGCTCGCTGGACGGTTTACGCAACTTGGAGCAATCGTAGAAAGCACGAAACGTTGCGAAAAACTGTTGAAATGAACGTGATCTTCGACAAACGTACCCTACGTCTCTTCAAATCCCTCCGTGACCGTCAGAATGGCATCCATGACGGGAGCATTTTCTGAAAATAAAAATTAAGTATTTTCAGTAAATTATATGATGTTCACTCATTAAAAGTGATTTTGTTTCACGAGATAATAGGGCAATTGTATTATAGCAAATTTACATACAGGTTCAGGTTACTTACCAGAAAGAAGTGTGTACGCGTGCCTGTTTCGGGAAAGAATTGAGTACGTCTCAAAGTATCGTATAATTTAAATGTTGGATATGGATATGAACAGTGTTACTAGCGTGTTTAAGAATGTATACCACGTAGGTACGAGTCTCCAGTTCTAAATCCAGAATAGAACACTTTGCGCTCGACTGAACATCAAAAAGATTGATGTTATCTGTACTCCCGATATCGCATAGGCAAGGAGCATTGTCAATGAATTCTTAATGAGATGGGCATGACTGTATATACGACACGTGTATCAAATAATGCGTTCAAGTGCAACATTATTAAGAACGCATAATTACAATAGGTAGGCGATTATGAGAAATCTGATACCTATAATGTTGTGGCCTACAGAAGTTTCTTTCTAGAATTTATGCTAGTAAAGCTAGTATGTCCAAGAAGTGGTGTACGTATCATATATTGCACACACATGTCACCAATAGGTGTGTAGTGAGATAAAAAGCAACTATAGTATAGCCATTAAAGCAATTGTCAATGACGGCGATTTTACATGCACATGCTACTGTTCGCTTGTTCTTGTATGTGCTAATAATTATTTTAATAGTCGTCGTTAATATTTTATTGAGTATCTACCCTTTATGTTTACAGAGTAAACAAAAGTCTACGACTGACAGCAAACATGAGTTTGAATACGGGAAGAATTCTCTGCTTCTTCGTTGTCTTCGGAATTGCCAAAGTCGATGCGACTCGACATCCTTGTGTAGAGTCACGTGACTCGATTGGCGGTCATCTTGAATTAACGGTTGACTGCAACGCCATTAAACTTGCGGCGATTCCCTTGGATGTATTTCCACTAGATACGACACGTCTCGTACTCAGTCATTCAACAATTCAAGTGGTTTCGGCAAATGCTTTTCTCCACTTGGAGAACCTACGAACTCTTGACTTGTCAGACAACAGCATTAGCACCTTACACAATGCGAGTTTTCATGGTCTTACAAGACTGCAGAAATTAAATCTCAACAAAAACATAATAACAGCTCTCCCAGCTCGCGTTTTCGTTGGAGACGTTGGCGATTGGTGGAGTTCATCAAAACTACGAGACATTGCCGGTTTTACCCGTGAATGTCCTGAGGCAGTTACGGGTCTTATCCCTGACGATTAAACACAGTTTAACAGTCCCAACAGCCTACGGCCAACTGTCGACATTAGAGATACTCGATTTATTTGGAGGAAACATCGACCGAGTAGACAGAGCGTTGCTGGACGGTATTCGCAGTTCGAATATATCTACGGTGGCATTTCGGGACGGAGGCCTGACCAATATCGCACCTGACGCCTTCTCAAATTTCTCCAATCTTCGATCTCTCATCTTGTGTTGTAATGGGAAGTTGGGCTTTCATGAAACAATTGCAGCACTTGGGCAAACGCACAATTCGAATATCAATACTATTGTGTTAGATAGTATTAATGGTCGCGGAGTGAACACGTTTGATACATCTCAATTCTGTAGTCCATTTTGGAGTAAAATTCGCCGCTTGAGTGTAAAGGACAATAACATTGTTGCGCTTGTAACGAATAGTGTGCATTGTTTGGCGGAACTGAGAAGTACACGCATATGATGCACATATACTCGACTTTGCTGACACGTTATTGCAATGTCGTCGCATCGATCGACTGCACTCACCCATATACACTTGGCCGGCCGGCTCTTGTGCCGTTCGATCGAAAGCGTAGCTCCGTGTTTGTTTCGGACGTTGTGAATTCTTGCTATGTGTTAACACACGTTCTGTAAACACAGGTTCAATCACACGGAGCAATACCGTTGTGCCTAAATTCTTTCTGGTCCTGTCTCCCGCATACGTTCACTGTAATATTTAACGAGAATACATTGACAATCGGCACTCTGGTAGTCAAGTCAAAAATAAAGTTGTCGCTCTTGAGATCTAGCAGATAACATAACACAATGGTAGGCATTGGCGAATGAAGTAAACTATACACGCGTTGTTGATACCAAAATAAAATAGGCTAATCAGGGTGTATGAATGGGTGTGTGTGCTTGTGTGCGTGAGTGCGTGTGTGCGTGTGTGCGCGTGTGTGTGAGTGAGTTTGTGTGAATGCGCGCGCGTGCGTGTGAGTGTGTGTGTTGCAGTATTATGTCGAATGGTTCGGTTTTATGTACTGTGCTGTAGTGTTATATAGTATGCTGCGATGTTATGTAACACCTATTTTCGCCAGATTCCAAAGAGTGCAAACTGCGGCAACCCGTCTCTTAACCAGAACTAAGAAGCACGACCACACCATTCCTGTTTTGATAGCACTTCACTGGCTGCCAATTAAACAGCGCACCGAGTGCAAACTTCTTCTGTTGACTTTTCTCAGTTTACGCGGCCTGGCTGCGTCATACCTGCATGAGGGATCTGCTACATCCACACCAGCCTATTAGCACGTTATGCTCCGATGACGCTCACCTGCTGGAGGTCCCGTGCTGCAAGCTTTGTACTCAATCCTTTTCACACGTAGCACCATAATGCCTTTGCAACAATCTGCCAATAAGGCCTGTAAGTGTGTCACGATACCTGGCCAGATTTCGCGCGAGTGGGCCCGACTGTCGACATGAACAATCATTGCCCACTGATATTAGCATTGTGGAAGCCAGGAAACAATTGTTGACGTTTAGTTTATTGGTTTATTGTAGCTTTGTTGATTGTGTTATGGCGTTGTCACTTCACTTTTATAAGAATTATACATCAGGGAAATAAAAAGTGCAGAGACCGAGCCAGGCAGCAGTAGACGGCGCTGCGACCCTGGATACTATCTAACACGAGAGTATCGATATTCGAATTGTGCGTTTGCCCAAGTGCTGCAATTGTTTTATGAAAGCCCAACTTCCCATTACAACACAAAATGAGAGATCGAAGATTGGAGAAATTTGAGAAGGCGTCAGGTGCGATATTGGTCAGGCCTCCGTCCCGAAATGCCACCGTAGTTATATTCGAACTGCGAATACCGTCCAGCAACGCTGTGTCTACTCGGTCGGTGTTTCCTCCAAATAAATCGAGTATCTCTAATGTCGACAGTTGGCCGTAGGCTATTGGGACTGTTGAACTGTGTTTAATCGTCAGGGATAAGACCCGTAACTTCCTAAGGACATTCACGGGTAAAACCGGCAATGTATCGTAGTTTTGATGAACTCCACCAATCGCCAACGTCTCCAACGAAAACATCTCATCGAAAACGCGAGATGGGAGAGCTGTTATTACGTTTTTGTTGAGATTTAATTTCTGCAGTCTTGTAAGACCATGAAAACTCGCATTGTGTAAGGTGCTAATGCTGTTGTCTGACAAGTCAAGAGTTCGTAGGTTCTCCAAGTGGAGAAAAGCATTTGCCGGAACCACTTGAATTGTTGAATGACTGAGTACGAGACGTGTCGTATCTAGTGGAAATACATCCAAGGGAATCGCCGCAAGTTTAATGGCGTTGCAGTCAACCGTTAATTCAAGATGACCGCCAATCGAGTCACGTGACTCTACACAAGGATGTCGAGTCGCATCGACTTTGGCAATTCCGAAGACAACGAAGAAACAGAGAATTCTTCCCGTATTCAAACTCATGTTTGCTGTCAGTCGTAGACTTTTGTTTACTCTGTAAACATAAAGGGTAGATACTCAATAAAATATTAACGACGACTATTAAAATAATTATTAGCACATACAAGAACAAGCGAACAGTAGCATGTGCATGTAAAATCGCCGTCATTGACAATTGCTTTAATGGCTATACTATAGTTGCTTTTTATCTCACTACACACCTATTGGTGACATGTGTGTGCAATATATGATACGTACACCACTTCTTGGACATACTAGCTTTACTAGCATAAATTCTAGAAAGAAAACTACTGTAGGCCACAACATTATAGGTATCAGATTTCTCATAATCGCCTACCTATTGTAATTATGCGTTCTGAATAATGTTGCACTTGAACGCATTATTTGATACACGTGTCGTATATACAGTCATGCCCATCTCATTAAGAATTCATTGACAATGCTCCTGGCCTATGCGATATCGGGAGTACAGATAACATCAATCTTTTTGATGTTCAGTCGAGCGCAAAGTGTTCTATTCTGGATTTAGAACTGGAGACTCGTACCTACGTGGTAGACATTCTTAAACACGCTAGTAACACTGTTCATATCCATATCCAACATTTAAATTATACGATACTTTGAGACGTACTCAATTCTTTCCCGAAACAGGCACGCGTACACACTTCTTTCTGGTAAGTAACCTGAACCTGTATGTAAATTTGTTATAATACAATTGCCCTATTATCTCGTGAAACAAAATCACTTTTAATGAGTGAACATCATATAATTTACTGAAAATACTTAATTTTTATTTTCAGAAAATGCTCCCGTCATGGATGCCATTCTGACGGTCACGGAGGGATTTGAAGAGACGAAGGGTACGTTTGTCGAAGATCACGTTCATTTCAACAGTTTTTCGCAACGTTTCGTGCTTTCTACGATTGCTCCAAGTTGCGTAAACCGTCCAGCGAGCAGTTGGGATCAGCTTACGTATTTTGAGAGAAAAGTCATTCAGTTGCTCACAGAAGGTATAATAATAGTAAGGGGAATATTAAAAAAAGAAAAATAATATTTATTGTTATTGATCCTTTGGGGGGGCATCATAGGAAGTTTGACGTCCGAGATGCAAAAAGGTAAGTTCTTATATAGCACAGTATCCAGTCCTCAGGACTGCTGAAAGCGCTTTACACTTTACTCCCTGGCAGACCTGTTCAATCGACTTCTCTGGGAGATGCATGCCAAACACGAACAAGTACACGCATATGATGCACATATACTCGACTTTGCTGACACGTTATTGCAATGTCGTCGCATCGATCGACTGCACTCACCCATATACACTTGGCCGGCCGGCTCTTGTGCCGTTCGATCGAAGGCGTAGCTCCGTCTTTGTTTCGGACGTTGTGAATTCTTGCTATGTGTTAACACACGTTCTGTAAACACAGGTTCAATCACACGGAGCAATACCGTTGTGCCTAAATTCTTTCTGGTCCTGTCTCCCGCATACGTTCACTGTAATATTTAACGAGAATACATTGACAATCGGCACTCTGGTAGTCAAGTCAACAAGAGAGTTGTCGCTCTTGAGATCTAGCAGATAACATAACACAATGGTAGCCATTGGCGAATGAAGTAAACTATACACACGTTGTTGATACCAAAATAAAATAGGCTAATCAGGGTGTATGAATGGGTGTGTGTGCTTGTGTGCGTGAGTGCGTGTGTGGGTGTGTGCGCGTGTGTGTGAGTGTGTTTGTGTGAATGCGCGCGCGTGCGTGTGAGTGTGTGTGTTGCAGTAGTATGTCGAATGGTTCGGTTTTATGTACTGTGCTCTGGTGTTATATAGTATGCTGCGATGTTATGTAACACCTATTTTTGCCAGATTCCAAAGAGTGCAAACTACGGCAACCCGTCTCTTAACCAGAACTAAGAAGCACGACCACACCATTCCTGTTTTGATAGCACTTCACTGGCTGCCAATTAAACAGCGCACCGAGTGCAAACTTCTTCTGTTGACTTTTCTCAGTTTACGCGGCCTGGCTGCGTCATACCTGCATGAGGGATCTGCTACATCCACACCAGCCTATTAGCACGTTACGCTCCGATGACGCTCACCTGCTGGAGGTCCCGTGCTGCAAGTTTTGTACTCAATCCTTTTCACACGTAGCACCATAATGCCTTTGCAACAATCTGCCAATAAGGCCTGTAAGTGTGTCACGATACCTGGCGAGATTTCGCGCGAGTGGGCCCGACTGTCGACACGCACAATCATTGCCCACTGATTTTAGCATTGCGGAAGCCAGGAAACAGTTGTTGACGTTTAGTATATTGGTTTATTGTAGTTTGTTGGTTGTGTTATGGCATTGTCACTTCACTTTTATAAGAATTATACATCAGGGAAATAAAAAGTGCAGAGACCGAGCCAGGCAGCAGTAGACGGCGCTGATACACTGAAATTTGTTTTTGTCCCGAATGTGTTTTCGTCTAAATGAAATATATAATGATATTTACTTAATGTAACAAGAACTTGTTCATATTAAAATATGAAATATAACATATGGATTATATAACATGATTAACAGTTATGTAAGAAATGTTCTAATAATAATAATAATAGTTCTAAAACGAGATACAACGGATTATCGTTTGTCATAAAAACCGCGAAAGTTAAATGGTATAAGTTGTTATTTCAAAACAGTTCGGTAACCATTGATATCTGGAAAGTTGCCTAAATGCTGGGCGAAAGAATGCATAGTTGTCACTGTCAACAAAGTCGCCGTCGATGTTTCCAGATGACTCCAGATCGAAAACGAGACGCGACACTTACAGGCCCTATTGCGATGCATGCAACACACTGTGTAATAAGTTCAAGAACCAACTAAAGACAATTTTTAAACGTGCCTTTTCACTCTAGATGAAACGTGTGTATAGTCATGAACAGTGAAAATTTTAAGTTAAGTTCCTCCTGCAAATTCTTTACACTTTGGCGTAATGTGTAGGAGATTGTAGACCACATAATCACAAATTTAGGCGAATGGTAGGAGATGAAGGAAGGTAGATAACACAAGTTAGGGTAGATAACTTCCATCGATCATCAGATCACTGTAAGAATGTCAATGTCGAATTTCACTATGGAGTCTGAATCTTGCTGGAGACCATGAAACTCTGTCCGAGCAGCATCGTTGTCATCAGGTGACATTGGGACAGCGAATGGGCCAGTAAATAGCAGGCAGACGTGTTTTATTTGATATATCGGAGTATCGCATCAAGTCGTATTTCAAAGAGTATTGTATGAATTCCTGTTCCAAGAATTTCAGGTGTTTATGACCAAAGTTGCCTCTACAACACCCTGCGCCGGATATAGGACTGCACGGGCCCCGGGCAGTGATGACATGGTGTCGTATCATAATAGTTCTCACTCCGTCCTACTTCTACAACATGGAAGTTGTTGCAAAACACGGTTGTCTTTTTAGAACAGCAATTAAGGCACTCAAATTACGTCTAAGAACGTTTCCATCCCAAAGAAATTACCCAAAAAGTGTTTTATGGAGACCCTGACGGGCAACATCTGTGTTGTGACATTGTTTCCAACATGATAACAGTAACGAAGGAAATGTTGCCTCCAAACAGTGATGATAGCGAAATTATTTTTCCTTGTTATTTCAAAGTAGACAAGGCATTATGCCGCCACCATTACCGACGCTTTTTGGAAATCATGCGATTAATTAACTGTAAATTGAACAAAACACGCCCTGAAATTGCCAAACAATCCTCAGTTTGAAAACAGCTGTGCTATGCAATCGTTTTACTAAAATAGACTGGCTGAATAATTAATGCTATGTCTGATCTCGACAGCTCGACGAGCGATTAGTTAAAGAAACCAATACGTAACGCTTCCCCGGAGACACAGTCAAAGAGTGTACACAACGTATTATAGGAAATAAGAGAATTTGAAACATGTATGTGTGTGTGTGTGTGTGTGTGTGTGTGTGTGTGTGTGTGTGTGTGAGTGTGAGTGCGCGTGTTCGCGTGTGCGTGTGCGTGTGCGTGTGTGCGTGTGTGTGTGTGTGTGTGTGTGTGTGTGTGTGTGTGTGTGTGTGTGTGTGTGTGTGTGTGTGTGTGTGTGTGTGTGTGTGTGTGTGTGTGTGTGTGTGTGTGTGTGTGTGTGTGTGTGTGTGTGTGTGTAGGTGTGTGTGTGTACCAAGTTTTGTGACTTACTTGTTCCAATTTTTATTTGAGGCAGAATACCGCGTGCTGCACAATACTGAATTCTAGGCAGTCGAAGGATACGTTGCACTGTTGTTGTGAACATGTCTTATTTATTCAAAGTTACATCTTTAACGGCATCAACACAAAGGTTCTATCGTTGTAGGTCACTCCAAATTACACCTGGTGGTTCACGGAACGTTCGCCCCAAACATCCGTCTGATGCGTTTCCCTTGTTAAAAGCCCTTATCAACCGCCGCCAGAAGTCTCCGTGATCGGCCTCATTCTCGCTCCACACCAAACACGTGGCTCCAGAACCCGGCTGCAGCAAGTGATGTAGTTGCTTCGACAGGCTAGTCTGGCACACATCATAGAAGTTGATGAATATAAATTGACAAAGTGGCTTGTTAGATGTCAACGCGTATCTTAGACTATTCATACAGATCTGATCACGTAACAGTTCCGGCGTTATGCAAACGATCAGCATGTCCGATCTCTCATAAGCGACAATGAACTGTTCTGTTTTGTCCATAGTCATGCCGTCTCTGTCGGCAATGAACAGACTAAGGTCTTCTTCATCTTCGGCCCGAGGTCGTAGTTCGTTCACTACCCACCTACCTATCTCCCTACTAGACCGCGAATCAGCTGCTTCTGCGGGGTTCGCAAAATAAAACACCATAGCATCATAGTGATCATCAACGACGTCGTGAGTCTTCCGTCTCCAACATGTCAATTTACACAGTATTAACCGATACATGATGTACCACCTGTTCCACACAATGACGACGACGACAACGACAACACCGCAGAGGAAGACAATGACGCTGACGACGAGGACGGGGAAGGGACGACAGTCTTCCTCCAGTTCTGCCAAATCCATGTGAACGAGTCGCTCCGTCTTTCGCCCCAGTGTACACGACAGTTCGTCTTTTGCCATCACATCAATGTTGGTCATCTGAATCCAGCGAACAAAAGCGACAGACTCGCACGAGCAAACGAACGGATTGTTTCGTATATCAAATGTGAAATTCTTCAACCGCCACAAACTCTCCAGTTCAGTGATGAATTTGTTTGACAAACGAAGCAGTTTATTGGAATGTAAACTCAGAGTTTCCAGTCGAGTGAGATTGCGTAGTTCAAGATCCACGTTAAGTAAGGAATTTCCACCGAGTTTGATATGTCTGATATTTTGGCTTTTGGTAAATGTTGGCGAAGCAATAGTCGTCAACCGGTTGTACGACACGTCGAAGTCTTCCAACTGGGGACTTCCGGCACATATTCTTTGCAGCGACGCCGTTTCTAGCTTATTGTGTGAAAGGTTGAGATTGCGCAGGCTCGGGAAATCTATGATTGGCGGCGTTAGACTCCTCAAGTTGCCGTGACTCCAGTCTAACGTGTGTAGTCGCCGAAGACCGAGTATTGTTGTTGGAACTATAGAGAACGCTGGAGTATTCGACAGGTTGAGGTGGCGTAGATTGTTGTCAGGGTTGAACACAGTACTGCGTACAAACGGTCGACCCATGTTAATGTTATAGTTAACTAAACGCAGTATTTGAATCGACGGCTGGATTAACAATGACTTGAAGTCTTTTAAGATTCCCCACGACGGTGGACTTGATGTGGATGTCAGATTTTTCACAGTGATGTTGGCCTGCCCCAGACAGGTCGGGTAATAGAGAAAATATAAACGAACATCGAAGTACATATGGTTATTACAGTAATGATCTTTAAAATCACTCCTCTTTACCAAGTCGATCGAACACAGATTTGGAGGAAACATTCCTAGATTCGTAGAGCTATCAAATAAAAACATCGCCAGAACATTGTACGACAGGTCGAACTTTCTCAGTTCCGCCAAACAATGCACACTATTCGCTACAAGCGCAACAATGTTATTGTCCCTTAAGCTCAAGCGGCGAATTTTACTCCAAAATGGACTACAGAATTGAGATGTATCAAACGTGCTCACGCCGCGACCCTGGATACTATCTAACACGACAGTATCGATATTCGAATTGTGCGTTTGCCCAAGTGCTGCAATTGTTTTATGAAAGCCCAACTTCCCATTACAACACAAAATGAGAGATCGAAGATTGGAGAAATTTGAGAAGGCGTCAGGTGCGATATTGGTCAGGCCTCCGTCCCGAAATGCCACCGTACTTATATTCGAACTGCGAATACCGTCCAGCAACGCTGTGTCTACTCGGTCGGTGTTTCCTCCAAATAAATCGAGTATCTCTAATGTCGACAGTTGGCCGTAGGCTATTGGGACTGTTGAACTGTGTTTAATCGTCAGGGATAAGACCCGTAACTTCCTTAGGACATTCACGGGTAAAACCGGCAATGTCTCGTAGTTTTGATGAACTCCACCAATCGCCAACGTCTCCAACGAAAACATCTCATCGAAAACGCGAGATGGGAGAGCTGTTATTACGTTTTTGTTGAGATTTAATTTCTGCAGTCTTGTAAGACCATGAAAACTCGCATTGTGTAAGGTGCTAATGCTGTTGTCTGACAAGTCAAGAGTTCGTAGGTTCTCCAAGTGGAGAAAAGCATTTGCCGGAACCACTTGAATTGTTGAATGACTGAGTACGAGACGTGTCGTATCTAGTGGAAATACATCCAAGGGAATCGCCGCAAGTTTAATGGCGTTGCAGTCAACCGTTAATTCAAGATGACCGCCAATCGAGTCACGTGACTCTACACAAGGATGTCGAGTCGCATCGACTTTGGCAATTCCGAAGACAACGAAGAAGCAGATAATTCTTCCCGTATTCAAACTCATGTTTGCTGTCAGTCGTAGACTTTTGTTTACTCTGTAAACATAAAGGGTAGATACTCAATAAAATATTAACGACGACTATTAAAATAATTATTAGCACATACAAGAACAAGCGAACAGTAGCATGTGCATGTAAAATCGCCGTCATTGACAATTGCTTTAATGGCTATACTATAGTTGCTTTTTATCTCACTACACACCTATTGGTGACATATGTGTGCAATATATGATACGTACACCACTTCTTGGACATACTAGCTTTACTAGCATAAATTCTAGAAAGAAACTACTGTAGGCCACAACATTATAGGTATCAGATTTCTCATAATCGCCTACCTATTGTAATTATGCGTTCTTAATAATGTTGCACTTGAACGCATTATTTGATACACGTGTCGTATATACAGTCATGCCCATCTCATTAAGAATTAATTGACAATGCTCCTGGCCTATGCGATATCGGGAGTACAGATAACATCAATCTTTTTGATGTTCAGTCGAGCGCAAAGTTTTCTATTCTGGATTTAGAACTGTAGACTCGTACCTACGTGGTAGACATTCTTAAACACGCTAGTAACACTGTTCATATCCATATCCAACATTTAAATTATACGATACTTTGAGACGTACTCAATTCTTTCCCGAAACAGGCACGCGTACACACTTCTTTCTGGTAAGTAACCTGAACCTGTATGTAAATTTGCTATAATACAATTGCCCTATTATCTCGTGAAACAAAATCACTTTTAATGAGTGAACATCATATAATTTACTGAAAATACTTAATTTTTATTTTCAAAAAATGCTCCCGTCATGGATGCCATTCTGACGGTCACGGAGGGATTTGAAGAGACGTAGGGTACGTTTGTCGAAGATCACGTTCATTTCAACAGTTTTTCGCAACGTTTCGTGCTTTCTACGATTGCTCCAAGTTGCGTAAACCGTCCAGCGAGCAGTTGGGATCAGCTTACGTATTTTGAGAGAAAAGTCATTCAGTTGCTCACAGAAGGTATAATAATAGTAAGGGGAATATTAAAAAAGAAACAATAATATTTATTGTTATTGATCCTTTGGGGGGGCATCATAGGAAGTTTGACGTCCGAGATGCAAAAAGGTAAGTTCTTATATAGCACAGTATCCAGTCCTCAGGACTGCTGAAAGCGCTTTACACTTTACTCCCTGGCAGACCTGTTCAATCGACTTCTCTGGGAGATGCATGCCAAACACGAACAAGTACACGCATATGATGCACATATACTCGACTTTGCTGACACGTTATTGCAATGTCGTCGCATTGATCGACTGCACTCACCCATATACACTTGGCCGGCCGGCTCTTGTGCCGTTCGATCGAAGGCGTAGCTCCGTCTTTGTTTCGGACGTTGTGAATTCTTGCTATGTGTTAACACACGTTCTGTAAACACAGGTTCAATCACACGGAGCAATACCGTTGTGCCTAAATTCTTTCTGGTCCTGTCTCCCGCATACGTTCACTGTAATATTTAACGAGAATACATTGACAATCGGCACTCTGGTAGTCAAGTCAACAAGAGAGTTGTCGCTCTTGAGATCTAGCAGATAACATAACACAATGGTAGCCATTGGCGAATGAAGTAAACTATACACGCGTTGTTGATACCAAAATAAAATAGGCTAATCAGGGTGTATGAATGGGTGTGTGTGCTTGTGTGCGTGAGTGCGTGTGTGCGTGTGTGGGTGGGTGCGTGTGTGCGCGTGTGTGTGAGTGTGTTTGTGTGAATGCGCGCGCGTGCGTGTGAGTGTGTGTGTTGCAGTATTATGTCGAACGGTTCGGTTTTATGTACTGTGCTCTTGTGTTATATAGTATGCTGCGATGTTATGTAACACCTATTTTTGCCAGATTCCAAAGAGTGCAAACTACGGCAACCCGTCTCTTAACCAGAACTAAGAAGCACGACCACACCATTCCTGTTTTGATAGCACTTCACTGGCTGCCAATTAAACAGCGCACCGAGTGCAAACTTCTTCTGTTGACTTCTCGCAGTTTACGCGGCCTGGCTGCGTCATACCTGCATGAGGGATCTGCTACATCCACACCAGCCTATTAGCACGTTACGCTCCGATGACGCTCACCTGCTGGAGGTCCCGTGCTGCAAGTTTTGTACTCAATCCTTTTCACACGTAGCACCATAATGCCTTTGCAACAATCTGCCAATAAGGCCTGTAAGTGTGTCACGATACCTGGCGAGATTTCGCGCGAGTGGGCCCGACTGTCGACATGCACAATCATTGCCCACTGATTTTAGCATTGCGGAAGCCAGGAAACAGTTGTTGACGTTTAGTTTATTGGTTTATTGTAGCTTTGTTGGTTGTGTTATGGCATTGTCACTTCACTTTTATAAGAATTATACATCAGGGAAATAAAAAGTGCAGAGACCGAGCCAGGCAGCAGTAGACGGCGCTGATACACTGAAATTTGTTTTTGTCCCGAATGTGTTTTCGTCTAAATGAAATAGATAATGATATTTACTTAAAGTAACAAGAACTTGTTCATATTAAAATATGAAATATAACATATGGATTATATAACATGATTAACAATTATGTAAGAAATGTTCTAATAATAATAATAATAGTTCTAAAACGAGATACAACGGATTATCGTTTGTCATAAAAACCGCGAAAGTTAAATGGTATAAGTTGTTATTTCAAAACAGTTCTGTAACCATTTATATCTGGAAAGTTGCCTAAATGCTGGGCGAAAAAATACATAGTTGTCACTGTCAACAAAGTCGCCGTCGATGTTTCCAGATGACTCCAGATCGAAAACGAGACGCGACACTAACAGGCCCTATTGCGATGCATGCAACATACTGTGTAATACGTTCAAGAACCAACAAAAGACAATTTTTAAACGTGCCTTTTCACTCAAGATGAAACGTGTGTATAGTCATGAACAGTGAACATTTTAAGTTAAGTTCCTCCTGCAAATTCTTTACACTTTGGCGTAATGTGTAGGAGATTGTAGACCACATAATCACAAATTTAGGCGAATGGTAGGAGGTGAAGGAAGGTAGATAACACAAGTTAGGGTAGATAACTTCCATCGATCATCAGATCACTGTAAGAATGTCAATGTCGAATTTCACTATGGAGTCTGAATCTTGCTGGAGACCATGGAACTCTGTTCGAGCAGCATCGTTGTCATCAGGTGACATTGGGACAGCGAATGGGCCAGTAAATAGCAGGCAGACGTGTTTTATTTGATATCTCGGAGTATCGCATCAAGTCCTATTTCAAAGAGTATTGTACGAATTCCTGTTCCAAGAATTTCAGGTGTTTATGACCAAAGTTGCCTCTACAACACCCTGCGCCGGATATAGGACTGCACGGGCCCCGGGTAGTGATGACATGGTGTCGTATCATAATAGTTCTCACTCCGTCCTACTTCTACAACATGGAAGTTGTTGCAAAACACGGTTGTCTTTTTAGAACAGCAATTAAGGCACTCAAATTACGTCTAAGAACGTTTCCATCCCAAAAAAATTACCCAAAAAGTGTTTTATGGAGACCCTGACGGGCAACATCTGTGTTGTGACATTGTTTCCAACATGATAACAGTAACGAAGGAAATGTTGCCTCCAAACAGTGATGATAGCGAAATTATTTTTCCTTGTTATTTCAAAGTAGACAAGGCATTATGCCGCCACCATTACCGACGCTTTTTGGAAATCATGCGATTAATTATGCGCTTTCACTGTACCGAATTGAAAATGCACAAAAAACGCACTGAAATTGCCAAACAATCCTCAGTTTGAAAACAGCTGTGCTATGCAATCGTTTTACTAAAATAGACTGGCTGAATAATTAATGCTATGTCTGATCTCGACAGCTCGATGAGCGATTAGTTAAAGAAACCAATACGTAACGCTTCCCCGGAGACACAGTCAAAGAGTGTACACAACGTATTATAGGAAATAAGAGAATTTGAAACATGTATATGTGTGTGTGTGTGTGTGTGTGTGTGTGTGTGTGTGTGTGTGTGAGTGTGAGTGCGCGTGTTCGCGTGTGCGTGTGTGTGTGTGTGCGTGTGCGTGTGTGTGTGTGTGTGCGTGTGTGTGTGTGTGTGTGTGTGTGTGTGTGTGTGTGTGTGTGTGTGTGTGTGTGTGTGTGTGTGTGTGTGTGTGTGTGTGTGTGTGTGTGTGTGTGTGTGTGTAGTTGTGTGTGTGTACCAAGTTTTGTGACTTACTTGTTCCAATTTTTATTTGAGGCAGAATATCGCATGCTGCACAATACTGAATTCTAGGCAGTCGAAGGATACGTTGCACTGTTGTTGTGAACATGTCTTATTTATTCAAAGTTACATCTTTAACGGCATCAACACAAAGGTTCTATCGTTGTAGGTCACTCCAAATTACACCTGGTGGTTCACGGAACGTTCGCCCCAAACATCCGTCTGATGCGTTTCCCTTGTTAAAAGCCCTTATCAACCGCCGCCAGAAGTCTCCGTGATCGACCTCATTCTCGCTCCACACCAAACACGTGGCTCCAGAACCCGGCTGCAGCAAGTGATGTAGTTGCTTCGACAGGCTAGTCTGGCACACATCATAGAAGTTGATGAATATAAATTGACAAAGTGGCTTGTTAGATGTCAACGCGTATCTTAGACTATTCATACAGATCTGATCACGTAACAGTTCCGGCGTTATGCAAACGATCAGCATGTCCGATCTCTCATAAGCGACAATGAACTGTTCTGTTTTGTCCATAGTCATGCCGTCTCTGTCGGCAATGAACAGACTAAGGTCTTCTTCATCTTCGGCCCGAGGTCGTAGTTCGTTCACTACCCACCTACCTATCTCCCTACTAGACCGCGAATCAGCTGCTTCTGCGGGGTTCGCAAAATAAAACACCATAGCATCATAGTGATCATCAACGACGTCGTGAGTCTTCCGTCTCCAACATGTCAATTTACACAGTATTAACCGATACATGATGTACCACCTGTTCCACACAATGACGACGACGACAACGACAACACCGCAGAGGAAGACAATGACGCTGACGACGAGGACGGGGAAGGGACGACAGTCTTCCTCCAGTTCTGCCAAATCCATGTGAACGAGTCGCTCCGTCTTTCGCCCCAGTGTACACGACAGTTCGTCTTTTGCCATCACATCAATGTTGGTCATCTGAATCCAGCGAACAAAAGCGACAGACTCGCACGAGCAAACGAACGGATTGTTTCGTATATCAAATGTGAAATTCTTCAACCGCCACAAACTCTCCAGTTCAGTGATGAATTTGTTTGACAAACGAAGCAGTTTATTGGAATGTAAACTCAGAGTTTCCAGTCGAGTGAGATTGCGTAGTTCAAGATCCACGTTAAGTAAGGAATTTCCACCGAGTTTGATATGTCTGATATTTTGGCTTTTGGTAAATGTTGGCGAAGCAATAGTCGTCAACCGGTTGTACGACACGTCGAAGTCTTCCAACTGGGGACTTCCGGCACATATTCTTTGCAGCGACGCCGTTTCTAGCTTATTGTGTGAAAGGTTGAGATTGCGCAGGCTCGGGAAATCTATGATTGGCGGCGTTAGACTCCTCAAGTTGCCGTGACTCCAGTCTAACGTGTGTAGTCGCCGAAGACCGAGTATTGTTGTTGGAACTATAGAGAACGCTGGAGTATTCGACAGGTTGAGGTGGCGTAGATTGTTGTCAGGGTTGAACACAGTACTGCGTACAAACGGTCGACCCATGTTAATGTTATAGTTAACTAAACGCAGTATTTGAATCGACGGCTGGATTAACAATGACTTGAAGTCTTTTAAGATTCCCCACGACGGTGGACTTGATGTGGATGTCAGATTTTTCACAGTGATGTTGGCCTGCCCCAGACAGGTCGGGTAATAGAGAAAATATAAACGAACATCGAAGTACATATGGTTATTACAGTAATGATCTTTAAAATCACTCCTCTTTACCAAGTCGATCGAACACAGATTTGGAGGAAACATTCCTAGATTCGTAGAGCTATCAAATAAAAACATCGCCAGAACATTGTACGACAGGTCGAACTTTCTCAGTTCCGCCAAACAATGCACACTATTCGCTACAAGCGCAACAATGTTATTGTCCCTTAAGCTCAAGCGGCGAATTTTACTCCAAAATGGACTACAGAATTGAGATGTATCAAACGTGCTCACGCCGCGACCCTGGATACTATCTAACACGACAGTATCGATATTCGAATTGTGCGTTTGCCCAAGTGCTGCAATTGTTTTATGAAAGCCCAACTTCCCATTACAACACAAAATGAGAGATCGAAGATTGGAGAAATTTGAGAAGGCGTCAGGTGCGATATTGGTCAGGCCTCCGTCCCGAAATGCCACCGTACTTATATTCGAACTGCGAATACCGTCCAGCAACGCTGTGTCTACTCGGTCGGTGTTTCCTCCAAATAAATCGAGTATCTCTAATGTCGACAGTTGGCCGTAGGCTATTGGGACTGTTGAACTGTGTTTAATCGTCAGGGATAAGACCCGTAACTTCCTTAGGACATTCACGGGTAAAACCGGCAATGTCTCGTAGTTTTGATGAACTCCACCAATCGCCAACGTCTCCAACGAAAACATCTCATCGAAAACGCGAGATGGGAGAGCTGTTATTACGTTTTTGTTGAGATTTAATTTCTGCAGTCTTGTAAGACCATGAAAACTCGCATTGTGTAAGGTGCTAATGCTGTTGTCTGACAAGTCAAGAGTTCGTAGGTTCTCCAAGTGGAGAAAAGCATTTGCCGGAACCACTTGAATTGTTGAATGACTGAGTACGAGACGTGTCGTATCTAGTGGAAATACATCCAAGGGAATCGCCGCAAGTTTAATGGCGTTGCAGTCAACCGTTAATTCAAGATGACCGCCAATCGAGTCACGTGACTCTACACAAGGATGTCGAGTCGCATCGACTTTGGCAATTCCGAAGACAACGAAGAAGCAGATAATTCTTCCCGTATTCAAACTCATGTTTGCTGTCAGTCGTAGACTTTTGTTTACTCTGTAAACATAAAGGGTAGATACTCAATAAAATATTAACGACGACTATTAAAATAATTATTAGCACATACAAGAACAAGCGAACAGTAGCATGTGCATGTAAAATCGCCGTCATTGACAATTGCTTTAATGGCTATACTATAGTTGCTTTTTATCTCACTACACACCTATTGGTGACATATGTGTGCAATATATGATACGTACACCACTTCTTGGACATACTAGCTTTACTAGCATAAATTCTAGAAAGAAACTACTGTAGGCCACAACATTATAGGTATCAGATTTCTCATAATCGCCTACCTATTGTAATTATGCGTTCTTAATAATGTTGCACTTGAACGCATTATTTGATACACGTGTCGTATATACAGTCATGCCCATCTCATTAAGAATTAATTGACAATGCTCCTGGCCTATGCGATATCGGGAGTACAGATAACATCAATCTTTTTGATGTTCAGTCGAGCGCAAAGTTTTCTATTCTGGATTTAGAACTGTAGACTCGTACCTACGTGGTAGACATTCTTAAACACGCTAGTAACACTGTTCATATCCATATCCAACATTTAAATTATACGATACTTTGAGACGTACTCAATTCTTTCCCGAAACAGGCACGCGTACACACTTCTTTCTGGTAAGTAACCTGAACCTGTATGTAAATTTGCTATAATACAATTGCCCTATTATCTCGTGAAACAAAATCACTTTTAATGAGTGAACATCATATAATTTACTGAAAATACTTAATTTTTATTTTCAGAAAATGCTCCCGTCATGGATGCCATTCTGACGGTCACGGAGGGATTTGAAGAGACGTAGGGTACGTTTGTCGAAGATCACGTTCATTTCAACAGTTTTTCGCAACGTTTCGTGCTTTCTACGATTGCTCCAAGTTGCGTAAACCGTCCAGCGAGCAGTTGGGATCAGCTTACGTATTTTGAGAGAAAAGTCATTCAGTTGCTCACAGAAGGTATAATAATAGTAAGGGGAATATTAAAAAAGAAACAATAATATTTATTGTTATTGATCCTTTGGGGGGGCATCATAGGAAGTTTGACGTCCGAGATGCAAAAAGGTAAGTTCTTATATAGCACAGTATCCAGTCCTCAGGACTGCTGAAAGCGCTTTACACTTTACTCCCTGGCAGACCTGTTCAATCGACTTCTCTGGGAGATGCATGCCAAACACGAACAAGTACACGCATATGATGCACATATACTCGACTTTGCTGACACGTTATTGCAATGTCGTCGCATTGATCGACTGCACTCACCCATATACACTTGGCCGGCCGGCTCTTGTGCCGTTCGATCGAAGGCGTAGCTCCGTCTTTGTTTCGGACGTTGTGAATTCTTGCTATGTGTTAACACACGTTCTGTAAACACAGGTTCAATCACACGGAGCAATACCGTTGTGCCTAAATTCTTTCTGGTCCTGTCTCCCGCATACGTTCACTGTAATATTTAACGAGAATACATTGACAATCGGCACTCTGGTAGTCAAGTCAACAAGAGAGTTGTCGCTCTTGAGATCTAGCAGATAACATAACACAATGGTAGCCATTGGCGAATGAAGTAAACTATACACGCGTTGTTGATACCAAAATAAAATAGGCTAATCAGGGTGTATGAATGGGTGTGTGTGCTTGTGTGCGTGAGTGCGTGTGTGCGTGTGTGGGTGGGTGCGTGTGTGCGCGTGTGTGTGAGTGTGTTTGTGTGAATGCGCGCGCGTGCGTGTGAGTGTGTGTGTTGCAGTATTATGTCGAACGGTTCGGTTTTATGTACTGTGCTCTTGTGTTATATAGTATGCTGCGATGTTATGTAACACCTATTTTTGCCAGATTCCAAAGAGTGCAAACTACGGCAACCCGTCTCTTAACCAGAACTAAGAAGCACGACCACACCATTCCTGTTTTGATAGCACTTCACTGGCTGCCAATTAAACAGCGCACCGAGTGCAAACTTCTTCTGTTGACTTCTCGCAGTTTACGCGGCCTGGCTGCGTCATACCTGCATGAGGGATCTGCTACATCCACACCAGCCTATTAGCACGTTACGCTCCGATGACGCTCACCTGCTGGAGGTCCCGTGCTGCAAGTTTTGTACTCAATCCTTTTCACACGTAGCACCATAATGCCTTTGCAACAATCTGCCAATAAGGCCTGTAAGTGTGTCACGATACCTGGCGAGATTTCGCGCGAGTGGGCCCGACTGTCGACATGCACAATCATTGCCCACTGATTTTAGCATTGCGGAAGCCAGGAAACAGTTGTTGACGTTTAGTTTATTGGTTTATTGTAGCTTTGTTGGTTGTGTTATGGCATTGTCACTTCACTTTTATAAGAATTATACATCAGGGAAATAAAAAGTGCAGAGACCGAGCCAGGCAGCAGTAGACGGCGCTGATACACTGAAATTTGTTTTTGTCCCGAATGTGTTTTCGTCTAAATGAAATAGATAATGATATTTACTTAAAGTAACAAGAACTTGTTCATATTAAAATATGAAATATAACATATGGATTATATAACATGATTAACAATTATGTAAGAAATGTTCTAATAATAATAATAATAGTTCTAAAACGAGATACAACGGATTATCGTTTGTCATAAAAACCGCGAAAGTTAAATGGTATAAGTTGTTATTTCAAAACAGTTCTGTAACCATTTATATCTGGAAAGTTGCCTAAATGCTGGGCGAAAAAATACATAGTTGTCACTGTCAACAAAGTCGCCGTCGATGTTTCCAGATGACTCCAGATCGAAAACGAGACGCGACACTAACAGGCCCTATTGCGATGCATGCAACATACTGTGTAATACGTTCAAGAACCAACAAAAGACAATTTTTAAACGTGCCTTTTCACTCAAGATGAAACGTGTGTATAGTCATGAACAGTGAACATTTTAAGTTAAGTTCCTCCTGCAAATTCTTTACACTTTGGCGTAATGTGTAGGAGATTGTAGACCACATAATCACAAATTTAGGCGAATGGTAGGAGGTGAAGGAAGGTAGATAACACAAGTTAGGGTAGATAACTTCCATCGATCATCAGATCACTGTAAGAATGTCAATGTCGAATTTCACTATGGAGTCTGAATCTTGCTGGAGACCATGGAACTCTGTCCGAGCAGCATCGTTGTCATCAGGTGACATTGGGACAGCAAATGGGCCAATAAATAGCAGGCAGACGTGTTTTATTTGATATCTCGGAGTATCGCATCAAGTCCTATTTCAAAGAGTATTGTACGAATTCCTGTTCCAAGAATTTCAGGTGTTTATGACCAAAATTGCCTCTACAACACCCTGCGCCGGATATAGGACTGCACGGGCCCCGGGTAGTGATGACATGGTGTCGTATCATAATAGTTCTCACTCCGTCCTACTTCTACAACATGGAAGTTGTTGCAAAACACGGTTGTCTTTTTAGAACAGCAATTAAGGCACTCAAATTACGTCTAAGAACGTTTCCATCCCAAAAAAATTACCCAAAAAGTGTTTTATGGAGACCCTGACGGGCAACATCTGTGTTGCGACATTGTTTCCAACATGATAACAGTAACGAAGGAAATGTTGCCTCCAAACAGTGATGATAGCAAAATTATTTTTCCTTGTTATTTCAAAGTAGACAAGGCATTATGCCGCCACCATTACCGACGCTTTTTGGAAATCATGCGATTAATTATGCGCTTTCACTGTACCGAATTGAAAATGCACAAAAAACGCACTGAAATTGCCAAACAATCCTCAGTTTGAAAACAGCTGTGCTATGCAATCGTTTTACTAAAATAGACTGGCTGAATAATTAATGCTATGTCTGATCTCGACAGCTCGATGAGCGATTAGTTAAAGAAACCAATACGTAACGCTTCCCCGGAGACAGAGTCAAAGAGTGTGCACAACGTATTATAGGAAATAAGAGAATTTGAAACATGTATGTGTGTGTGTGTGTGTGTGTGTGTGTGTGTGTGTGTGTGTGTGTGAGTGTGAGTGCGCGTGTTCGCGTGTGCGTGTGCGTGTGCGTGTGTGCGTGTGTGTGTGTGTGAGTGTGTGTGTGTGTGTGTGTGTGTGTGTGTATGTGTGTGTGTGTGTGTGTGTGTGTGTGTGTGTGTGTGTGTGTGTGTGTGTGTGTGTGTGTGTGTGTGTGTGTGTGTGTGTGTGTGTGTGTGTGTGTGTGTGTGTGTGTGTGTGTGTGTGTGTGTGTGTGTAGTTGTGTGTGTGTACCAAGTTTTGTGACTTACTTGTTCCAATTTTTATTTGAGGCAGAATACCGCGTGCTGCACAATACTGAATTCTAGGCAGTCGAAGGATACGTTGCACTGTTGTTGTGAACATGTCTTATTTATTCAAAGTTACATCTTTAACGGCATCAACACAAAGGTTCTATCGTTGTAGGTCACTCCAAATTACACCTGGTGGTTCACGGAACGTTCGCCCCAAACATCCGTCTGATGCGTTTCCCTTGTTAAAAGCCCTTATCAACCGCCGCCAGAAGTCTCCGTGATCGGCCTCATTCTCGCTCCACACCAAACACGTGGCTCCAGAACCCGGCTGCAGCAAGTGATGTAGTTGCTTCGACAGGCTAGTCTGGCACACATCGTAGAAGTTGATGAATATAAATTGACAAAGTGGCTTGTTAGATGTCAACGCGTATCTTAGACTATTCATACAGATCTGATCACGTAACAGTTCCGGCGTTATGCAAACGATCAGCATGTCCGATCTCTCATAAGCGACAATGAACTGTTCTGTTTTGTCCATAGTCATGCCGTCTCTGTCGGCAATGAACAGACTAAGGTCTTCTTCATCTTCGGCCCGAGGTCGTAGTTCGTTCACTACCCACCTACCTATCTCCCTACTAGACCGCGAATCAGCTGCTTCTGCGGGGTTCGCAAAATAAAACACCATAGCATCATAGTGATCATCAACGACGTCGTGAGTCTTCCGTCTCCAACATGTCA
>CM034541.1:18141758-18199666 GCA_020002185.1 Paraescarpia echinospica
TCTATGTCTCCGGAAAATGCATATTGCGTATATACGCAAATATTACGTCAGGGTCATCACTTCTAGCGTGTTCTAATTACTAGCTAGAGACACTATCATAGCGATGATGAAACAACACGTGTTGACAACTAGACTTTATTCTCTCTTTTTTCCTTATGCTACAAACCTCACAACAAACTGTCCATTTGGTTCTACCTGTTTACAGTCTCTACATTACCAGTACAACACAAACAATAACATTGCAGAATCAAACAGTATTCCATTAAAACATTCGCTACCAGGAGTACTACATACAATAAGAGTATTGTCACATATAATTAAATACCAACGTCATCCCGAGTCGCCCTTCTATCAAATTCACCAAATAATAAACTACATGTCACCTAAAAAAAATTAATCAGAATAGAATATACAATGTGCGTATCTCCGGATGATAATTGTTATGTACGTGATCTTTCTGATTTACTCATAATGTCTCTTACCAAGCTATATATTGCCGTCCCACATATGTGTCTAATGCCACCCTCTCTCTCTCTCTCTCTCTCTCTCTCTCTCTCTCTCTCTCTCTCTCTCTCTCTCTCTCTCTCTCTCTCTCTCTCTCTCTCTCTCTCTCTCTCTCTATCCCTCTCTCCCTCTCTCTCTCTCTCTCTCTCTCTCTCTCTCTCGCTCTCTCTCTCTCTCTCTCTCTCTCTCGCCTCTCTCTCCTCTCCCCGCTCTCCCTCCCTCTCTCTCTCTCTCTCTCTCCTCTCTCTCTCTCTCTCTCTCTCTCTCTCTCTCTCGCTCTCTCTCTCTCTCTCTCTCTCTCTCTCTCTCTCTCTCTCTCTCTCTCTCTCTCTATCTCTCTCTCCCTCTCTCTGTCTCTCTCTCTCTCTCTCTCTCTCTCTCTCTCTCTCTCTCTCTTCTTCCTCTCTCTCTCTCTCTCTCTCCCCTCATCTTCCCATTTCCCCCCCCCCTCCTCCCGTTCTCTTTTTACCTCCCCTCTCCCCCTCCCCATTTTCCATCCCGCCTCCCACCTAGTTTACCTACACGACGTTCCTACTACTACCAACTACCTCCACCAGAAGCCTACAGTTAGATAACGACACGCTAGTCGTTCTGTGTGGACGTGTCCCTCTGATGTTTCCGCCCCAACCGCATCCTGGTGGATCTTCATGAGATCGTCGTAGGTATGTTCGAGTCGGTACTCGGTACATGCTCTCATTCCGATTCATGTTGTGTATTTTATCTTTCATATCCAGGTTGTTCTTTATGGCTATTGTTCTATAGTCCGACTCCCTGTCTACAAATATGTTCCCTCCCAGTCGACCCTATGATTCTTTTGAGTCATGTGATCTGTGATAGCTGATTTATATATTTCTTTTAGAGACACGGGGGCTGGCAAATATACAGTATGCCCCACACACACTATACGGAGTGGTCACTTGTGATAATGAATTCACGCCATCAGCTGCGTCGATAGTGTTTGTATGCTTATTCAAAGCAATCGTATATCCGTAAATACTTTTTATCGCGAGAAAATCTCCAGTCTTTGGCTAACCACGGTACAGTTGTAGCCTCATTATACACTTGTTTGCCGTGGTGGTGTTTGGGGTCAGTCTTGCATGACTACTCAATACTGATTGTTGCAGAGGTCTTTTGTGAAACTGTTATGCCTCGTCAGTTCCCTCTCTGTCACCTTCAGTGCAGTACACCTGAAAATGTCAACGACATGTTGAGTGTTTCAACAAAATTGATTTTTCTATGTGTAATATTGTTATTTATTTTACAATTAATTATTTACTTCTGTAATGTTTCGATTGCCGTCAGCAATCTTCACCAGACAGGTCAATATACACCAGGTGTGCAGCAAACACGTAAGTAAATCACTGTAAATAACCAACTTTGTGTTTTTTAATACATCGCCATTTGAACAATAGTTCAAGGAAGCGAATACTCATGGAACGAGCAGGGAGGAGTTACCGCCAGGCTGCAAAGTTAGCGCATTAATATAATATGACAAGGGGGTCAGTGAAATCTGCATTGACACAGAAGACTGCCAAGTAACATAAGTGCTTGTAAATATGTATAGCTACGTCACTCGAGCCCGCGCCATAGTTTAAATCAGAGCGATAGATTATATTTATTAATGAATCGCTTAAATTGACTGCGAGCGCCACCACATGAATATAACCGCGGCGCAATCATCGTTTCTCCCACGTTGCGTTCTAGTCTACGAATGAAGTGTCACTGGATTAACTTTATGTCAGTATGGTAAACGTTCGAACTAATTGTATGCACTATTACTAACAAGTATTGGCTATGATATATTAACCAGTTTATTAAAACGAAAGTTGCAAACGTTTACGTAAAGATTTTCTTGGCATTTGTTTACACCTAATTTCCGGTTGACAAATGCCGTTTAATCGACGGTTCCATCCGTGTGAGGTCGCTGATTTTCAACTTATAATATGATGCCTCCATGTTAAATTCCCCGTGACCCAGCTCTCTTCCACTTGCTCCGATTAACGCAATTTTTTTGACATTATCACTTACACTTCACAATTTCTCTCACCTGCCTATGACATCACGATCACATTCTGTACGTCTTAATTGTAGTCAATTGTTGTGTGAGATTGGTTGAGACGACTGCATGGGGGAATGGTTTCCTTCTGTCTCTCTAGCCGTCTGTCTGGAGAAAGAGGTAGCTAGGTTGGTAGATATTGTGAAGGGGATGGAGATGAGAATCAGCAAGGAGACAGATGGAATGGAGAGAGACGACAGGGATAAAGTTGGGAATACTGTGAAACTGAAGGAGCAGAGTAGTGGCAACAAGACCGAGGAAAGGAGACTGAGAGGAGGGAAGGTGATCGGAGGGGAAGAAAGTGGAGGATCGACGGCAGGAAATGTGACAGGTGTGAAGGTGGCAGGAGAGAAAGTGACCGTAGAGAAAGAGGTAGGAGGGAAAAAGAGACGGGAGAGGAGAGAAGGAAATGCAATGGGAGGAAAGATGACGGGAAGAAAGGAAGTGAGAGTACATGTGACAGAAGAGAAGTCGGGAGGGACGATGACAGGAAGAAAGGTGACAAGAGAAACAGCGTCAGGAAAGAATGGAACGGACGAGATTGTGACGGGAGAGCAGAAGACAGGGGAACAAGATTACAACCAGACAGATACAAACCGTAGAAAGAGCTACACTGAGGCAGTGATTGAGGGGGCAATGAGGAAAGAGAGGGTGTTTATGGGCGATTCGATTATGAGAAAGACAGATAAGACTCTAAGCGAGGGGGAGGACGTCGTTGTTTGTCTACCGGGGGCTAGGATAGAACATGTAACTGAAAGGGTAGAGAAGGTACTGGGGCATGGCAAGGGAGGGTCTATACTAGTACATGTAGGGACAAATAGCGCAGAGAGGGAGGGAACAACTGGGATAGTTCAGAAGTACAGACAGTTAGTGAAGAAGTTAAAGAAGACAAGAGTAGAACAGATTATCCTCTCAGGAATTTTGCCAGTAATGGGAGGAAGGGGGCCGACATGTAGAAACTGCAAGAGGATGGCGATCAACGCACTAGTTGAGCAGATGTGTAAAGAAGAGGGGGTGGGATTCGTAGATTTATGGGGATACTTTGTTGGGAGGGAAGATATGTACATGAGCGATGGCCTACATCTAAGTGGAAAGGGGCAGCAGTTTTCTCAGAGAACTTGCTGCAATCTGTTGACAGTGGGACAGGCTGCATCTATTTAAACTAGATTCGCAGGGGGATTCACAGAGAAGCCTGAAACTGGAGGCATAGATAAAGACAGCAGAAATAAATAGGCAAAGAACAGCCTGGAAAATTGTTCTGAATCAGGATATAAATGCATTTGTTTAAATGCAAGGAGCATAGTAAACAAAAGAAGTGAACTAAACATTATGGTAGAAGATATTGACCCTCACATAATAGGTATAACCGAATCGTGGGCCACCACTGATATATCAGATGCCGAATTGGGACTAACAGGATATGTAATGTTTAGGAAAGATAGAATAGGAAGAAAGGGAGGTGGAGTTATTTTACATATTAAAGAATCTATCCAGGCTTATGAAATAAAATTAGAAAGAGAAGCAGATTGCGAAGAAGCTGTTTGGTGTAACATAGTTACAGGAAACTCAACGTTAACAGTTGGGTTAGTTTATCGAAGTCCAAACATAAGCATAGTAGAGAATGAAAAAATACAAAACGCTATAAGGGAAGTAAGCAAACGGAACTGTATTATTATGGGGGACTTTAACCATGGGCATATACAATGGAAATCTCTACAGAGTATGGGGAGTGAGGACCACAAGTTTTAGTTTTAGTACAAGATAGTTTCCTTTCTCAACATGTGCTAGAACCAACCAGGGGAGAGAATGTGTTAGACTTAGTTTTGTCCTCACAGAAAGAATTAGTTGACAATGTCAAGATATGTGAGCCACTGGGAGTAGTGATCACAACCAGATACATTTTACCATCAAAGTAAAATCAGAAAGGAATAGTAAAAAGCAGTATAGGAGAAATTTCCACAAAGGAAGGTATAAGGACATGAGGAAATATTTAGCAAGGATAGACTGGAATAACACACTGAAGAATAAGACAGCAACCGAATGCTGGAATATCTTAAATAGTGAAATTAAGTGCATAGTCGATAAATTTGTACCTTTCAAAAAACAAGGGAAACGGTCTAAAAAGAAACACTTATCGAAAGAAGCCAGTAGAAAAATTAAGTATAAACAAATGATGTGGATGTCATATAGATGTACTGGAAATGATGAAGACTACAACATTTATAAAGAAGCACTTAATCAAGCTACAGCTGAAATTAGAAATTCAAAGAGAAGCTATGAAAAAAATTAGCTAGTAATATAAAACATGACAGTAAGAGTTTTTATGCGTATATTCGAAGCAAACAGAAAGTTCAGGATAAGGTCGGTCCTCTAGAAGATAGTGCTGGAAATACAATATCAGAGGGATTCTTAATGGCAGAAGACCTGAATGAGTATTTTAGTTCAGTGTTTACCAGGGAAGATATTAGTTCACTGCCAGTACCAGAGGCTAAGTTCAAGGGGGCAGATTCAGACTATTTAGGACAATTAGTTGTAACCTCGGAAATGGTAGCTAAGAAAATAAGGGCTATGAAGGATAATAAATCACCTGGAGTGGACGGGATTCCGCCCAAACTACTATTGGAAATTGTAGAACAAATTAGCGTACCGCTTGCAGCAGTTTTCAATTTGTCATTAGAAGAGGGAGTGGTTCCTTTAGAATGGAAAGAGGCAAACATTATACCGTTATTTAAAAAAGGTTCGAGAAACAAGTCAGAGAACTATAGACCAGTGAGTTTAACATCAGTGATTTGCAAATTATTAGAAAGACTAATTAAAGATCACATGGTGGATTTTCTTGTTAAACATAACTTGATAAACCCATCTCAACATGGGTTTTTAAAAGCGAGGTCATGCTTAACAAATATGTTATGTTTTTTGGAAGACATCACTAGGTGGGTAGATGAGGGATCACCAGTAGATATCATCTATTTAGATTTTCAAAAAGCTTTCGACAAAGTACCACATCAAAGATTACTCCTTAAGCTAAAGGCCCATGGCATAGGAAATGGTATAATAAACTGGATAGAAAAATGGCTGAATGACAGAAGACAACGTGTAGTAGTTGATGGGGAGGCTTCAAACTGGAAATCGGTATTGAGTGGGGTACCACAGGGATCAGTACTAGGACCTATATTATTCTTAATATATATCAACGATTTGGACGATGATATAACAAGCAAGGTGTTAAAATTTGCGGATGATACAAAAGTGTTTAGAAGGATTAAAAGTGATGGAGACAGACAACATTTACAAGATGATCTTGACAGGTTGATCAAATGGTCTGAAAAGTGGCAAATGCTGTTAAATTTTGGGAAATGTAAATGCCTCCACACAGGTCATGGGAATGAAGAGGTAAAATATAAAATGGGGGGTACTGTTCTAAGTACTACTGTAAAAGAAAAGGACTTGGGGTTAACCATTAGTGCTGATATGAAGGTTTCAGAGCAGTGCGGAATTGCAGCGTCAAAGGGAAATCAAATCCTTGGATTAATTAGGCGAAATATAACGTATAAGAAAAAAGAATTAATAGTACCGCTGTACAAAACAATAGTGAGGCCTCATTTAGAATATTGTATACAAGCATGGAGGCCATATCGCAAGAAGGACATAGATATGCTAGAAAGAGTACAGAGGAGAGCGACTAAAATGATACCAAATCTGAGGGATCTTAGTTACGAAATACGCCTAAAAGAATGTGGTTTAACAACATTAGAGACCAGGAGATTGAGAGGAGATCACATAGAAGTGTTTAAAATATTGAATGGTTATGAAAATATTGATAGAATGTTTTTTTTCTCAGTTAAGAAAAATAGAAGGACCAGAGGACATGAAGCTACATTAGTAAAGGAGCAGTGTAGATTAGATATAAGAAAGTTCTCATTCTCACAAAGGACTGTAAATGAATGGAACAGATTATCTCCTGATTGTGTTGGTGCTAGTAGTGTGAATATGTTTAAAAATAAAATCGACACACACCTTAAAAAGGCTTCATGTAGATAAAAAGTATTGGACTCTCGATAAGCCAAAAGGCTTCCTTGTCCACCTGCCATCCAGAGTAATTTTCTGGATGGCAATCTTGTTCTTGTTCTTGTCTTGATCTCCGTGAACACTCATTTGTATTTCATTCATCTCGCTGCTATAACATATCAAATAAGTTCTCTTAACATACTCGGCAAATGTTAACCAGGCTACCGTTAACATTAATGTTTGTTTGATTAATTACATGACTTTTTTAAATTACACAATGCATAACTGTCTAATTGATTACAGTATTCAAAGCCGCATGGGTATTGTAGCTACAAGCAATTTTTATTATCTAGGTTTTGGTTAGGTTAGTACATTATAACTCATATTGGTGTACACTTAATACTTTGTATCACACAACGAAACTAGTATTAAAAGTAAACTAAACATGAAACGTCAAAATATTAACCCGTTTTAGTGGATAACAAAGATTCTCGCAAACAGTTGTACATTAAAAAATATTGCCAAATGTTTTGATATAGAAAAATCTTTGGGGGCCAGAATTTAAACAAAATATACTACTGAATGTCTAAGCGCTCCACGTGTTCGGCCTCCATGTTTGATGACTTGCCGGCACTTTTATTAACCAACTGGTCACGTTATGGATATATGTTTCATGACGCATCTACGTTATCAGCAATGCAGCATCCTTACCTCCATGCCGCTGTGTATCCTTATTTCTTCCGATGATTCCGTCACCCCGGCTTCGTCTTCTGCGTGCGTCTAAGGATGTTCGCCGGTTTCGTCGTATCCGGTAGATGTCACCCATGGTGTTTGCCTTTGCGACTTATTGAGTGATATGTCAGGTACGTCCAAGAAGTGCTGTAATGTTACCGTAGCACGCACAGGACGTGGAGCTCGACACAGTCCAAGAAACGGGAGAGCAAACAGCAAACTGCATGCAGCCATAACCAAAGATACAACAGCGCAACGAATGATACGTTTGTTTGAACACAGGCGGATTCAGCCTTCCCTGTAGCGGTGACGGGGTGGAACCCATAATTTACTTTACAGCAAGGTTTTTTCCTGCTTTGTTTAGTAGGTGAAAGCAAAATGTATAGGGCCTTTCACAAATGTGTATCGATACACATGCACGAGGCTGGAGCTACGAAGCTGCCAGCGGATAGCACAATCTTGGACCACGAGATGATGTGAGAGCAGGGCGGAAGGGAGAGTGGTCCGTTCCCCAGCTGGTGGTAACACGAGGGTCTTATCCCGAAAACAGTAAAGTTCAGCTCCAAAAAGCGTTCAGAAAACACACATGTGGTGTAATTTTAAGTTTCTTGGACGGTTGTACAGGCACGCCACCAGCTGCAGTGGGGCCCAAAGAGGCACTACATGTTTCTATAGCCCACGGCACCCCCAAATCCGACCGTGTGTTTGAAATGCACGCGCAAAGAGCGGACCCACACCAGCAGATGCTCACTCAACATACCTGTTTGTAGCTCACCACACAGCAACGCAATGTTGCGCGTTGCAGTTCCAGCATACGAACCCATGTCAATAGCGGAACTGGTTCCGCTCTCCATCGAGACCGCATACACTCTGCACGAAAGCATATCGTTGGGTTGATACAAAGTCGGTGCGTAAACATACTGTTTACTAAGTTGTTAGTTGCTAATAATGGCATCCTTTAAGTAGTATGTAATTCTTCTAAATAATATCCCGTTTGCATGTAACAAGAAAATGGCTATGGACATGGAGCAATTTGATATTTAATGTTCAAGTGAAAAAAAAAATTAAACAGTTAATGTCACTGGTATGTGGTTTGCAACAATGCTAACTTCTTACTGCAGATTCCCGTTGAAGATATACACATTTATAAAAAGAGAAACAATGGTACAGACAGTTTCAGAATAACTCTACCTATAAGGAAAATGCTGTGTGTAGTAGGTCACGTTATCGTTAACTTGTAGTGCTTCCGGATTGCCATTTGTCGTAATGTACTGGTGTTTGTTTTGGCCGATGTAATCTGAACATTCGATCAGCTTTGTCCCTGCAACACAAACGTTTGTCTTTCAATATGATACAGTGTCGCTGATGTGCATTAAAATCATTATAGTGTTTATCCTGGACGCTGTAGTAGGAACATCCTATCAGCTCATTCGCTGCCAACCAATGTTTCTCTCTTTCCATAAGGCGTACACGCACACATACATACATACACACATACATACATACATACATACGTACTTACAAACACACACACACGCGCATACACGAACACACACACACACACACACAAGCGTGAACCAGTGGCTTTATCAAGATGCAGTACGATGAGTTCTCACCAACACTTACCAAAGTCTGTCCAACATATGGTGTTACTATTGTTGTAGGTGGCCACTGCCCGGGAATTCGACAATGCACTTGCTTGCACAATCTGGACCGGTTCGGTTCCATCCAGCCTGACCTTGTAGACTCCAGGCGGTGAATATGTGGCACAGAACAGCAGTCTAGAATGTTCATTAAAACAATAAGGAAGCTACATTAGTTATCGGCAAAGCGATTGGTTTGTCTAACTGAGATACTGAAGCTTAGCATTGCTTGTTGGTGAATAAACTGGTGTAGTCTAGTAGACAGATGATCTAGACAAACCAGTCACAAGTTAGGTTTAAAACATTGAACATAGACCGACTGTATATGAGAAGAGTGGACTACGTAAAGCTAACGGCTTCGTTTCCACTTGCCGTCTGGTTTTGTTGATTTGCTCGACAATCATACTCATTGATGTCATTCTTCGTGAAGCGATTCAATACTTAATACCATCTATGACAGGGAAGTAGAATACACAATTTGTTCAATAATTTCACAGATCAATAACCTCTTTCAATGAATATGAACATTCATTATTTGTGGCATCATGATTGGCAAGGTTACCTGTTTTTCAGATCCAGCGTCAGTGAATTTGTCTTGCCACATGAGATGAGTCGTTTTCTCTGGGTTCCATCCAGATTTACCTGGTCAACTCCTCTGGTAGTTGTGAAGTACAGTTTGTTGTTTTCGGGATCAACACCAATTCCATATAAATTGCCTCCATCTACACAAAACGCAACTCGAATGTAATGCAAACGGCTTTACTGCATCAGTAAGCTAGAACACTACGTATATTTTTATGTTAATCTATTAAATCGATCTGTTTTCACGTGGTTGAGTGTAAATTATTTAACACCATAGAAGGATGCAATAATATAATTAAATACATAACTACATACTATCAAAAATATATAAAGAAAACTACACGTTCAAATCAATCAAGCCACAACACAACAATTGTGTAGGCCACTCCACTTCGGAATGTGGCAACGACACGATTTATTCAACTAATACGTCCTGGCTACGGCGGCTCCACTTCGCCCCACAGCTCTGCTGGCCAACATTGTGGCTCTCCTGCAAACCACCAACGCCGAGCTGCAACTCTTTGTCAGGATCGGTGCAATAGTTAGAGCTGCGGCCTCTCGACCGAGAGAACACGGGTGAAAATCCTATGCTGCCGTGTCGAACTTTGGGCAAGTTCGTTCACTCTACGTTGTTCCAGTTCATTCAGCTGTATTAGTGAGCACCTGGCTATAGACAGTATTGGATATATGTGTACGATTAGTCTTCACGCATTAATTGCAGCATGGCTGGATGCTTCCGAGAGAAGTCGAGGTGGTGTGCAATTGAACAGGTCTGCTAAGGAGTAAAATGTAAAGCGCTTTGCGCAGTCCCGAAGACTGGATATCGTGCTATATATAAGAACCTACATGTACCTTTTACCACCACTGTACCATTCTCCCAGTCAACTCCTGGCAATGCCCGGTCTATTCTTAGTCACCACACCTGGCTTATTGTATAGCAGCTAGTTATGAAGGGTGCACCATGTTGACCTTCTGTGGTTCATGACATATATTAATCTCTTAAATCGACCTGCTTTCGCGTGGCTACGTGCAATTCTTTAACACCGTAGAAGTTGCACTAGTATGGTTAAATACATAATTACGTACTACCAAAAATAAATAAGCGAGGGAAAAAGGTAAAACTCAAAACACGTCCAAATCCAAACACTCAATAGAACGGTCGCTAGCACCCATATGGCTCGTCCGATCCCTACAACCTTTGTATAATTCGAAAGCGTACACTTTCTTATATTCTAGCAAATAAATAAATCTCTACCACAATCAATCAATCGTAAGGGTGTTAGCGACCGCCCAGTTGAGTGTTTTGGACGTGGTGTGTTGTAAATGTTTCGCATGCTAATCTATTGTGATTATACATAATGTCATTAAAACGGTATAATAATCATGATGTAATGTGTACTAATATATTGATACATCCATTGATTGATTCAATCATTCATTGTGTCTGTCTGTGTGCGTGTGCATGATGTGCGTGTGCCTATGTGTTTGCGTTTATGTGTATGTATGTTTGCATGTGCGTACGATATATATATATATATATATACTGTATATAATTTCACTAACCATTGTTACTTGTATCTGTATTTACAATAACCTCTGGGACGAAGGGACCAATCAGTGTCGATCGTTTGATTAAGCGTAGATCATTCCAGTAAACATAGCCGCCGGTATCGTCCACGACGATAGACAACATGCCATCTACGAATACATGATCAAATGTAAATTATTAATCAATCATTTACAAGGAGAAAGTAAAGTATTCGGTCCGTAATGTTGGCACAAGGAAACTTATTCACATGTAGGCCCTAAAAGGATAACTCACAAAATGTGAAATGAGAAATACGCAGTAATAATGGTAGTTTGACATACTATTCATATATAGTTGCACCATATTCATGAATACTAGTATACATACGGACCTTAGCATACATATGATGACATTGTAGGAACGTATAAGATATGTAATAAGAAATGAACATTTGAGGGCAGGTGAAGCAACAATTTGTCTTGTACATGTTGGCGTTTCAGACTGAAAACACTTTAGAGATCCTACTATATTACTTCTCTGCGAAAACCTGTTTTGTTTCTTTATGTGACAATAAGACCACAGTGTCATTTATATGTTTTTAATAGGTGGGGATGCCCTTTAAAACATATACAGCCTTGAAAGTAATGTAAATTATGGTGGTACAAAAAGTGGGGCGCGGTAATGTAGTAACTAGAGTGTCGGCCATTCAATCGAGAGATTCCAGGTTTGAATCCCCTTGCAGCCTTCACGAATCTAGAACAATTTCATACAGTCTAAAAAAAAGGTAAAGGTAAGTTCTTATATAGCGCAGTATCCAGTCCTCAGGACTGCTCAAAGCGCTTTACACTTTACTCCCTGGCAGACCTGTTCAATCGAACACCATCTCGACTTCTCTGGAAAGCATCCAGCCACGCTGCAATTAATGCGCGAAGACTATTCGTACACAAATATCCACCACTGTCTATAGCCAGGTACTCATTCATACAGCTGAGTGAACTGGAGCAACATATAGTGAACGAACTTGCCCAAGGTTCGACACCGACGCACATGATTCGAACCCGGGTTCTCTCGGTTGAGAGTCCGAAGCTCTAGCCACTACACCACGGCGCTACACTACGTTGCTCCATATCACTCATCTGTATGAATGAGTACCTGGCTTTATACACGCATACATGCATGCATGCACACATATATACATACATACACACACACACACACACACACACACACACACACACACACACACACACACACACACACACACACACACACACACACACACACACACACACACACACACACACACACACACACACACACACACACACACACACACACACACACACACACACACACACACACACACACACACACACACACACACTCACACGCACACACACTCACACATACATACACACACACATACACACACACATACATACATTCATACAAACATGCATACGTAGTACATACATACATAACACATATTTAAACATTAAGACCCACTTACCACCGACAATGAATTCTGTTGGCAGACCATAACTTGGAGGTGTCACAGAGTGGTTCACTGTAAGCTTGAAGATCATTCTCGGCGTCACAACAAGTAGTGGACAGAGATCAACAGCTTCTGGAAGCACAGCACAGTCACGTGACAACTCGTCAGACTATCAGTTGCTGAAATATTTGTTCAGTTACGTGATAATTCGTCAGACTACCAATTGCTGGAAAATGTAATAACTTGTCAGATTACTAATTGCTGGAGTATCAGCACAGACACGTGACAGCTCGACACCCTACCAATTGATGTATGCAGTACGTCGTGTTTGCCTACGTCACAATCGAATGTTTGCTCTTGACCTCCGCCAAGCTTTGCCTTTGCCAACAATGTTGGCAAAGGCAAATTTGGGGGACTTCCGGTGGTGAATTGATTTGAATTTGGTGCAGCAAACTTGCGAAAATATAAGGATATTTGATCAAGATAAGTGATATTATTGAGCGTATAGGATACATAACGTAATTATAGATATATATTAAGCAATATTTTTTGTTAAAAGTTAGCTAGAGGGAGTAATCTAGGGTAGATTAAAAGTAGGCGATTTGCGAGCGATAATTGGGGACGTTAATGTAATCGGAACGTTGTTTACAAAGTAGGTCACTAGCGAAGTTAGCGTATCGTGAACGACAATAGAATAGCGTTATTTTAGATAATCGGTGTAGTTAGATGAGTAATTAAAACCTGAAATAACAATCTTTTAAAGTGTATAATAGTACACAGGAAACAGTCTTTGTAAAGACTACCTTGTATCTAAGCCTAACTTGAATACATTGTCATCGACATCGTAACTAGAGAAGGCACGGTGTGTCACTGTGTGTTAACAAATATAACTAACTATAACCTAAACAATCTGGTGTAAATTGTACACAGAAAAGTCTTTTCAAAGACTACATAAAACTACTTTGAACATAAATAAATTCTGATATGGCACCTTGCAAGCGGCAACTCAGGGCAACACGACACCTAGTTTGCAACGACTGCCTGCTGGGTGGATTTTACGTTGTCTGGCTGTCCAAAATCATGGGCAGAGACCAAAGATGACGGATTCACCTTTCGGTGTATGGGGTGTTTGAGGGTGGAATGTCTGATGAAGGAGGTGTGTAAGTTGACGGATATAGTGAAGGAGATGGAGGCGAGACTCAACATAGAAATAGATGGAGCAGAGAGGGATGACGCGGAGAGAGTTGAGAATTCTACAACACAGAAGGAGCAGAGTTGTGACACGGAGACTGAAGAAAGGAGACTGAGAGGAAGGAAGGTGACCGGTGTGAAGGAACAAGACATTGAGAAAACAGAGGGACGGAGGAAAAGTGTTCGGCAGAGGAAAAGAAAACGGGCCAGTGGGGATAGATCAGCAGGTAGTCAGACTGTAGAGAACGAGGAGAGACACGACAGCGATACAGGTGGTGAAGAGGTAGATACCACAGAGGCAGTTGGTAAGACTGTGAGACAGAAGACTGATGGAAGAAGACAGAGTGTTCAGCAAAAAACAGAAAACATGACAGGCGTGAAGGTGACAGGGGAGAAAGTGACCGTAGTGAAGGAGGTAGCCGGGGAAAAGGGACGGGAGAGGAGAGAAGAAAATGTGATGGGAGGAAAGAAGAAGGGACGAAAGGAAGTGAGAGTAAATGTGCTAGAAGAGAAGATGACAGGAGGAAAGGGGACAAGAGAAAACGCGACAGGAAAGAAGGGAATGGAAGAGAATGTGACAGGAGAGAAGACGACAAGAGGAAAAGACAACAACCAGACATATGCAAACCGGAGGAGCTACTCCGAGGCAGTGATTGAGGGGGCAAAGGAGAAAAGAGAGAGTGTTTATGGGCGATTCAATTCTGAGAAAAACAGACAAGACTATATGCGAGGGGAAGGACGTTGTTGTATGTCTACCGGGGGCTAAGATAGAGCATGTGACCGAAAGGGTAGAAAAGGTATTGGGGCATGGCAAGGGAGGGTCTATACTAGTACACGTTGGGACAAACAATGCAGACAAGGAGGGAACAACTGGTATAGTTCAGAAGTACAGACATCTAGTGAGGAAGCTAAAGAAGACAAGAGTGGAACAGGTTATTCTCTCAGGAATTTTGCCAGTAATGGGAGGAAGGGGGGCAAGATACAGAAACTGTAAGAGGATGGCGATCAACGCACTAGTTGAGCAGATGTGTGAGGAAGAGGGCGTGGGATTCATAGATTTATGGGGGTACTTTGTTGGGAGAGAAGATATGTACATGAGAGATGGCCTCCATCTAAGTGGAAAGGGAGCAGCAGTATTCTCAGAGAATCTGCTGCGATCTGTTGACAGTGGGACAGGTTGCATCTATTTAAACTAAATTCGCAGGGGGACTCGCAGAGAAGCCTGAAACTGGAGGCATAGATAAAGGCAGCAAAAATAATTCAGCAAAGAACAGTCTGGAAAACTGTTCTGAAGCTGGGTATAAATGTGTTTGTTTAAATGCAAGGAGTATAGTAAACAAAAGAAATGAACTAAACATTATGGTAGAAAATATTGACCCTCACATAATAGGTATAACCGAATCATGGGCAACCACCGATATATCAGATGCCGAATTGGGACTGACAGGATATGTAATGTTTAGGAAAGATAGAATAGGAAGAAGGGGAGGTGGAGTTATTTTATATATTAAAGAATCTATCCAGGCTTATGAAATAAAATTAGACAGAGAAGCAGATTGCGAAGAAGCTGTTTGGTGTAACATAGTTACAGGAAACTCAACGTTAACGGTTGGATTAGTTTATCGAAGTCCAAACATAAGCATAGAAGAGAATGAAAAAATACAAAACGCTATAAGGGAAGTGAGCAAACGGGACTGTGTTATTATGGGGGATTTTAACCATGGGCATATAAAATGGAAATCTCTACAGAGTATGGGTAGTGAGGACCACAAGTTTTTAGTTTTAGTACAAGATAGTTTCCTTTCTCAACATGTGCTAGAACCAACCAGGGGAGAGAATGTGTTAGACTTAGTTTTGTCCTCACAGAATGAATTAGTTGACAATGTCAAGATATGTGAGCCACTGGGGAGTAGTGATCACAACCAGATACATTTTACCATCAAAGTAAAATCAGAAAGAAATAATAAAAAGCAGTTGAGGAGAAATTTCCACAAAGGAAGATATAAGGAAATGAGGAAATATTTAGCAAAGATAGACTGGAATAATACACTGAAGAATAAGACAACAACAGAATGCTGGAATATCTTAAAGAATGAAATAGAGTGCATCGTAGATAAATTTGTTCCCTTCAAAAAACAAGGGAAACGGACCAGAAAGAAATACTTATCGAAAGAAGCCATTAGAAAAATTAAGTATAAACAAATGATGTGGAAGTCATATAGACGTACTGGCAATGACGAAGACTACAACATTTATAAAGAAGCACTAAACCAAGCTACAGCTGAAATTAGAAATTCAAAGAGAAGCTATGAACATAAATTAGCTTGTAATATAAAACATGACAGCAAGAGTTTTTATGCGTATGTTCGAAGCAAACAGAAAGTTCAGGATAAGGTCGGTCCTCTAGAAGATAGTGCTGGAAATATAATATCAGAAGGATTCTTAATGGCTGAAGACCTAAATGAGTATTTTAGTTCAGTGTTTACCAGAGAAGACACTAGTTCACTGCCAGTACCAGAGGCTAAGATCAAGGGGGCAGAATCAGACTATTTAAGACAGTTAATTGTAACCCCAGAAATGGTAGCTAAGAAAATTGGGGCTATGAAGGAAAATAAATCACCTGGAATGGATGGTATTTCACCCAAACTACTAGTGGAAATTGTAGAACAAATTAGCATACCGCTTGCAACAGTTTTCAACTTGTCATTAGAAGAGGGAGTGGTTCCTTTAGAATGGAAAGAAGCAAACATTATACCGTTATTTAAAAAGGTTCGAGAAACAAGTCAAATAATTATAGACCAGTTAGTTTAACATCGGTGATTTGTAAATTATTAGAAAGACTAATTAAAGATCACATGGTGGATTTTCTTGTTAAACATAACTTGATAAACCCATCTCAACATGGGTTTCTAAAAGCGAGGTCATGCTTAACAAATATGTTATGTTTTTTGGAAGATATCACTAAGTGGGTAGATGATGGATCACCAGTAGATATCATCTACTTAGATTTTCAAAAAGCTTTCGACAAAGTGCCACATCAGAGATTACTGCTTAAACTAAAGGCCCATGGCATAGGAAATGGTATAATTAACTGGATAGAAAAATGGCTGATTGACAGAAGACAGCGGGTAGTTGTTGATGGGGAGGCTTCAAACTGGAAATCAGTTTTGAGTGGGGTTCCACAGGGATCAGTACTGGGACCTATATTATTCTTAATATATATAAACGATTTGGACGATGATATAGCTAGCAAGGTGTTGAAATTTGCAGATGATACAAAAGTGTTTAGAAGGATTAAAAGTGATGGAGATAGACAGCATTTACAAGATGATCTTGACAGGTTGATCAAATGGTCTGAAAAGTGGCAAATGTTGTTCAATTTTGGGAAATGTAAATGCCTTCACACAGGACATGGGAACGAATATGTAGAATATACAATGGGGGGAACTGTACTAAGTACTACTGTAAAAGAAAAAGACTTAGGGCTGACAATTAGTGCTGACATGAAGGTTTCAGAGCAGTGTGGAATTGCAGCTTCAAAGGGAAATCAAATCCTTGGATTGATTAGGCGAAATATAGCATATAAAGAGAAAAGAACTAATAATACCACTGTACAAAACAATAGTTAGGCCTCATTTAGAATATTGTATACAAGCGTGGAGGCCATACCGCAAGAAGGACATAGATATGCTAGAAAGAGTACAGAGGAGAGCGACTAAAATGATACCAAAACTGAGGGATCTTAGTTATGAAAAACGCCTAAAAGAATGTGGTTTAACAACACTAGAGACCAGGAGATTGAGAGGAGATCAGATAGAAGTGTTTAAAATATTGAATGGTTATGAAAATATTGATAGAAATATGTTTTTTTCAGTTAAGAAAGATAGAAAGACTAGAGGACATGAAGTTACATTAGTAAAGGAGCAGTGTAGATTAGACGTGAGAAAGTTCTCATTTTCACAAAGGACTGTGAATGAATGGAACAGATTATCTGATGATTGTGTGGGTGCTAATAGTGTGAATATGTTTAAAAATAAAATCGACACATACCTCAGAAGGGCTGGATATATGTAGATAAAAGGGTTGGACTCTAGATAAGCCAAAGGGCTTCCTTGTCCACCTGCCATCTAGAGTTAATTCTCTGGATGGCAATCTTGTTAAATCTTGTTAAATCTTGTTAAATGTTGATAACGGCTGCATACGTGAATTACATTACTACTGCTGCATGACGTCTCATAAATCAAACATTCCTACGTACAGTTGTCACTTTAAACATTTTGCCTGATGTTTTTGTTATAAAGAAACACTTTCGTGACCAGAATTTCAATAAAATATACGACGGAATGTACGAACCCACCATAATTATGTTTTCTGATGGTTTGACGGAGGTATTGCTAGGCAACGTGATGGATAGGTTAACTGATTGTTTGAAACAAACGTTAGAATACCAATTGGCCTATCCATCACGTGACCAGTTGCCTAGCAAAACCTACGTCAAGTCATTAAAACATGGATGCCGGACACGTGGTGGGTTTGGACATTCCATCGTAGTGTTTCTTTATTACAAAACTTGTTCTCCTCGTCGTTCCCTGTCTTCAGGGGCGAGGCTGGCTTGGATATATCGATATTCTTTTCTCTCTGTTCCTCCTCATTGCGCTTGACTACATTCTCTACCACCCTTCCCCATTCTCCTCGGTCTTTTGCTCTTTTTCCCCATTCCCTTTTCCACCCCTCCAGGTCTCTCTTCACGCAATCCTCCCACCTCAGTCTCGGTCGCCCTCGTCTTCTTTTTTCCTCCATTCTCCGGACATCTGCTTTCTTTGCCATCCGTTCTTCTCCCATTTGCTCCACGTCCTGCCCAGTTCAACCGATTTCTCACCAACTTTTTCTTGAAACTTTCTTTCACACCAACATCCTCCCTCAGCTCTTCCACTCTTCGCTTATCTATTCTCTTTACCACTGCAATTCCTCTGACCCAGTTGTTTTCGCACACATGTATCCTCTCCTGTTGTTTCTCAGTCATTGCTATAGTTTCTAGGCCATACAGGTAAGCTGGTGTCATACATGCGCATAGTACCTTTCCCTTGAGTTTTCGCGATATGGTAGTGTTCTAATGTGACAACGTACCGTATAGTGGAGCAGCAATCGTAATGCCATTCACGTATATTAACCGTTATCAACATTGTTGGCAAAGACACATTTTGACCTAGATTTGACGCATATTTTGTTATTGTGATGTTAGCAAACCGCGACGAACTGTTTACGTCATTTGTTGTAATATCAGCCCAGTCATGTGACAACTCGTCAGATTACCAGGCCGCTTTCACATAGAGGATATGCAAATACAGGTAGTTCCAAGTAGTTGCATGGCTGAAGCATAAAAACAGCCGAATTATATTTTTATTAGTTGCTTACAAATTGAAATAAATATAACATAATATAGAATAATCGTCATTTCGATTGATAATCTCCACTTGGTTGTATAGATATCTCCCAGTCGAAATTACATAGAGTTGTGGATATCGTCGGTGTAGACCATTCGACCAGAAACAAAATAATGCTCGCTCCAATCCCACAAATAGATTGCTCAGTTCCACTGGCGTTGCGGTCATCATCAATTTATAATAAATGTACGGCAGCAATGGCGTGGCGTCTTTGTTAGGGAGTGTGGTTACTGAGTAATTTATAACGACATAAATGGCCGATAAATAATGCCGTCGCTTTCCCGCCCGTATTGCTGCGTGACGTATAGTCAGAATCCGTATTGGGACTATTAATTGTACATCAGTGTCCTTATATGGTGTTCGGTTGTCAACAAGCTCCGCCATCTTGGCAATACACAACACAATGCTCTGCAATGTCTACCATGGAACCCAAACGATGCGGCGATATTTTCATGGATAATGCCACCTCTAATGCCTGAAGTAACCTACAAGTTCTTCAGGTGACCGGCCAAAGATGTTATGCTGAAATAAATAATGGACTGTTCTCCTCGTTTGATTGCAATACACATTGGCGCGTCTTCTTGCCGTTGTTGTGTATAGCCCGCCAAGGGCCATTTCTTGGATATGAGTCCTGATGCCTCGTCATCGCTAATCGTTCCAACCAGTGTTGTGGCGAATTAATCCGCATTGGCCAAATTCACCAATGGCGTTTGCTTAGTTGACTTATTCATCACGTGACCTGTTGCCAGGCAAAAGGTCCGTCAAGCCATCAAAACATGAATGCCGAAAATATGGAGCGAAGGGACATTTTTCTGTCGTATATTTTGTTGACGTTCTGCCCGAAAAGTGTTACTTTACGATAACAAATCACAAGAGAAAGTGTTTATTGCGACTACTGTATGCTGTAATGTTTGATATAAGATGTCATGCCGCAATAATAATATCATGTACATGCTTTGGTAATATCACCCGTGTTGGCATGGCAACGATTGATGGAAGTAACGCGTGTTACGTTGATTGTGACGTAGGCAAACCGCGACGATGATAAATTGTTCAGTGTATTATCTGGTAACTATCATGAACAAACTGTACTATATATGTTTATGTAGATTCCATTCTTGACTTGACGATCTTGAACTATATATGGCCCACTGTCTATAATGGTTGTCTAATTTGGTTTCTAGGCTTGTTGCGACGGACATACACAAGGAAAACTTGGGGACGTATGATATGATGTTCAATTTGTTAGTTTGCAACTATTCTGAAAAGGATCAGTTTTGTACTATTTATTTCCATGTTGGGTCAATCATGTTTTGGCTAATGCTCTTTTACTGTAAATGATCCACTCTCTATAATAGTTGTCTAGCTTGGTTGATAGGCTTGTTGTGACGAACGCACTTGGGGGAAACTTGGTTACTTTTTACATTTTGTTATTTTGCAGCTATCTTAAATAAATCTGTTTTGTATTATTATTTCCACGTCGGGTGCATTTTAACGTAGTGTTTAACAAGATTTAACAAGATTGCCACCCAGAGAATTAACTCTAGGTGGCAGGTGGACAAGGAAGCCCTTTGGCTTATCGAGAGTCCGACCCTTTTATCTATGTGTATCCCGCCCCTCTGAGGTATGTGTCGATTTTATTTTTAAACATATTCACACTACTAGCACCCACACAATCGTCAGATAATCTGTTCCATTCATTCACAGTCCTTTGTGAAAATGTCTAATCTACACTGCTCCTTTACTAATGTAACTTCATGTCCTCTAGTCTTTCTATCTTTCTTAACTGAAAAAAACATATTTCTATCAATATTTTCATAACCATTCAATATTTTAAACACTTCTATCTGATCAATCTCCTGGTCTCTAGTGTTGTTAAACCGCATTTTTTACGCGTATTTCGTAACTAAGATCCCTCAGTTTTTGTATCATTTTAGTTGCTCTCCTCTGTACTCTTTCTAGCATATCTATGTCCTTCCTGCGATATGGCCTCCACGCTTGAATACAATATTCTAAATGAGGCCTAACTATTGTTTTGTACAGCGGTATTATTACCTCTTTTTCATTATACGTTATGTTTCGCCTAATTAATCCAAGGATTTGATTTCCCTTTGAAGCTGCAATTCCGCACAGCTCTGAAACCTTCATATCAGCACTAATGGTTAACCCTAAGTCCTTTTCTTTTACAGTAGTACTTAGTACAGTACCCCCCATTGTATATTCTACCTCTTCGTTCCCATGTCCTGTGTGGAGGCATTTACATTTCCCAAAATTGAACAGCATTTGCCACTTTTCAGACCATTTGATCAACCTGTCAAGATCATCTTGTAAATGCTGTCTATCTCCATCACTTTTAATCCTTCTAAACACTTTTGTATCATCCGCAAATTTCAACACCTTGCTTGTTATTTAATCATCCAAATCGTTTATATATATTAAGAATAATATAAGTCCTAATACTGATCCCTGTGGTACCCCACTCAATACCGATTTCCAGTTTGAAGCCTCCTCATCCATTACTACACGTTGTCTTCTGTCAATCAGCCATTGTTCTATCCAGTTTATTATATCATTTCCTATGTCATGGGCCTTTAGTTTCAGCAGTAATCTTTGATGTGGTACTTTGTCGAAAGCTTTTTGAAAATCTAAGTAGACGATATCTACCGGTGATCCCTCATCTACCCACTTAGTGATGTCTTCCAAAAAACATAACATATTTGTTAAGCATGACCTCGCTTTAAAAAAACCATGCTGAGATGGGTTTATCAAGTTTTGTTTAACAAGAAAATCCACCATGTGATCTTTAATTAGTCTTTCTAATAATTTGCAACTCACTGATGTTAAACTCACTGGTCTATAGTTCTCTGACTTGTTTCTCGAACCTTTTTTTAAATAACGGTATAATGTTTGCTTCTTTCCATTCTAAAGGAACCACTCCCTCTTCTAATGACAAATTGAAAACTGTTGCAAGCGGTACGCTAATTTGTTCTACAATTTCCAATAGTAGTTTGGGCGGAATCCAGGTGGTTTATTATCCTTCATACCCTTATTTTCTTAGCTACCATTTCTGGGGTTACAATTAATTGTCCTAAATAGTCTGAAACTGCCCCCTTGAACTTAGCCTCTGGTACTGGCAGTGAACTAATATCCTTTCTGGTAAACACTGAACTAAAGTACTCATTCAGATCTTCTGCCATTAAGAATCCCTCTGATATTATATTTCCAGCACTATCTTCTAGAGGACCGACCTAATCTTGAACTTTCTGTTTGCTTCGAACATATGCATAAAAACTCTTGCTGTCATGTTTTATATTACTAGCTAATTGTTGTTCATAGCTTCTCTTTGAATTTTTTATTTCAGCTGTAGCTTGGTTAAGTGCTTCTTTATAATTGTTGTAGTCTTCATCATTTCCAGTACATCTATATGACTTCTACATCATTTGTTTATACTTAATTTTTCTAATGGCTTCTTTCGATAAGTGTTTCTTTTTGGACCGTTTCCCTCGTTTTTTGAAGGGTACAAATTTGTCGACTATGCACTTAATTTAACTCTTTAATATATTCCAGCATTCTGTTGCCGTCTTATTTTTCAGTGTGTTATTCCAGTCTATCTTTGCTAAATATTTCCTCATGTCCTTATACCTTCCTTTGTGGACATTTCTCCTATACTGCTTTTTACTATTCCTTTCTGATTTTACTTTGATGGTAAAATGTATCTGGTTGTGATCGCTACTCCCCAGTGGCTCACGTATCTTGACATTGTCACCTAATTCATTCTGTGAGGACAAAACTATGTCTAACACATTCTCACCCCTGGTTGGTTCTAGCACATGTTGAGAAAGGAAAGTATCTTGAACTAACACTAAAAAGTTGTGGTCCTCACTCCCCATACTCTGAAGAGATTTCCATTGTATATGCCTGTGGTTAAAATCCCCCATAATAATACAGTCCCGTTTGCTTACTTCCCTTATAGCGTTTTTATTTTTTCATTCTCTTCTATGCTTATGTTTGGACTTCGATAAACTAACCCAACTGTTAACGTTGAGTTACCTGTAACTATGTTACACCAAACAGCTTCTTCGCAATCTGCTTCTCTTTCTAATTTTATTTCATAAGCCTGGATAGATTCTTTAATATATAAAATAACTCCACCTCCCTTTCTTCCTATTCTATCTTTTCTAAACATTACATATCCTGTCAATCCCAATTCGGCATCTGACATATCGGTGGTGGTCCAGGATTCGGTTATACCGATTATATGAGGGTCAATATCTTCTACCATAATGTTTAGTTCATTTCTTTTGTTTACTATACTCCTTGCATTTAAACACACACATTTATATCCAGCTTCAGAAGAGTTTTCCAGACTATTATTTACTGATTTGTTTGTGCTGTCTTTATCTTTGCCTTAATTTTCAGGCTTTTCTGTGAGTCCCCCCTGCGAATCTAGTTTAAATAGATGCAACCTGTCCCACTGCCAGCAGATCGCAGCAGGTTCTCTGAGAAAACTGCTGCCCCCTTTCCACTAAGATGGAGGCCATCTCTCATGTACATATCTTCCCTCCCAACAAAGTTTACCCATAAATCTGTGAATCCCACCCCCTCTTCTTCACACATCTGCTGAACTAGTGCGTTGATCGCCATCCTCTTGCAGTTTCTATACGTTGCCCCCCTTCCTCCCATTACTGGAAAAATTCCTGACAGAATAACCTGTTCAACTCTTGTCTTCTTTAGCTTCCTCACTAACTGTCTATATTTCTGTACTATCGCAGTTGTTCACTCCCTGTCTGCATTATTTGTTCCTACATGTACCAGTATAGACCCCCCCTTGCCATGTCCCAATACCTTCTCTACCCTGTCAGTGACATGTTCAATTATAGCCCCCGGTAGACAAATAACGACGTCTTTCCCCTCGCTCAGTGTCTTGTCCGTCTTTCTCATAATGGAGTCGCCCATAAACACCCTCTCTTTCCTCATTGCCCCCTCAATCACTGCCTTAGAATAACTCCTTCTTCGGTTTGCATCTGCCTGCTTGTTGTCTTTCCCCCTGTCGTCTTCTCTCCTGTCCCATTCTCTTCCGATCCATTCTTTCCTGTCGCTTTTTCTCTTGTCACCTTTCCTCCTGTCAGCGTCCCTTTTATCGACTTCTCTTCTATCACATTTGCTCTCACTTCCTTTCGTCCCTTCATCTTTCGTCCCATCTCATTTTCTTCTTTCCTCTCCCGTCCCATCTTCCCTCCCTCCTTCTCTACGGTCACTTTCTTCCCTGTCACCTTCACGCTTGTCACGTTTTCTGTTGTCGATTTTCCAATGTCTTCCCCTCCAATCACCTTCCCTCCTCTCAATCTCCTTTCATCAGTTTTCTTGCCACTGCTATTCTCCTTCAGTCTTGCAGTATTCTCACCTCTCTCCCTGTAGTCTCTCTCCATTCGACCTGCCTCCTTGCTAATTCCCATCTCCATTCCCTTCACAATATTTGTCAACCTAACTATCTCCTGCTGCAGACACTCCACCTTCCAACACCCAATGCACTGAAAGGTGAATCCTTCCTTCATGGTTTCTGCCCATGACTTCCCGCAGCCGGACAATGCAAAATCTATCCAGTTGTGGCAGTGATCACACACCAAGTGTCGCTTTGCCTTCACTTGCCGTTTGCAAGGCGCCATATCCCGATCAGAATTTATTTAATAACTTAACTAACTTAGTCTTTATAAAGACTGTTTCCTGTGTACTACAGCACACTTTAGGTTACAAATTTCAGTTACACAGCCGACTATTTATCCTGTCACGAACGCTAACATTACCTGTAGTGACCTAATTTAAATACAATAAATTACGTTACGTTACGCCGCCCGACTATCGCCCTTGCTTAGTTTTAACAACAATGCTACCTAATCAAAATATCTAGCGAGTGCTGGCTTACACATATATTATCTTAGGTAAGAAGTTTGATGGTTGTTACTTTATCTCCTATATATTCTACCACATAATCAGGTTTGTTAAATCTTGTTTACAACTTACCGAAGGCTAAGTGAGTTACCCTATTATCACTCACTATATTAAGGTGTTCTAAAATACTTTAACTAAATAACTTTAAGCACAGCTGCTACTCAATATGTGTTTATTGCAACTTTATGAATGATATTAAGGCAAGAATTATACTTATCAATCTGTAATTCCACTTGTTTATCAACTTTTCTGCACCACCAATTTCTACGATCTATCTCCGCCAAATATAGCCTCGAACTTCAACGTGTTATTGGACTATGTCATCACGTTGATTTAAGACATAAAGTCGGACCATTTTCATCGACACAAACATACTGGATTGAATTTCAAACGTGCAGAAATACTTTAAAACGTGATATCAATTAAACATACAATTAGTTTACCTTCTGAATTAGCAGAACGTGCCCAGATGCAGACCACCGTCAAAAGCATCGTTCGAAACATATGTCCTGGTTCCGGAGGAAATGGCGCACGGCCAAGCGGCATCTTCGCTGTTCAGGTGTACTTTCCTTGGTAACTTCAACAGGGATTCTGCGACAACCGCCACAATAACTCAGACGTCGACTGACGCGGGGAAAGTGTGGGCAGCGCGACACGTCAAATAAGTACTTCGATCCTTTGACGTTTCTCAGCAAAACTGCATCTGTAACAAAAAGCTTGGCGTGTCCACTGCGTGCGTGAGTGAGTGAGTGAGTGAGTAAGATAAACGTCTAGTTAACGATCTACCTATTTTCAATTGTACTGTTGTTTTATTCGAAGATACTAACGGGATTTTGGTAAATATTTGTACACATATTTTTTTTTTTAATGCAATACTAATAACATATTTTATGTTTTGTACATGAATGTATACGCATATAAGCGCGGACACATGTTCATTATTCCAAAAAAAATCGAGAGAAAACGAACCTACTGCTTAACATTACAGGCACACATACATTTAAATTTATTTGTCTACTCCTGATATTAACTGCTCCTTAAATCAGCTCAGAAATTGAATTACTATAATGACAGTTTTCTTTGAGTGACTGAGAACAAAACAGAACAGAAGTGGATTATTTATCCAAACTGTACAGGCATTCAATAACAATAATTGTACATTTTTTTTATAAAGTTACTGTGTACAGGGAGGATCATGGAGACACCTACTAAGACTTGATGAAAGTCGCTACCGCAGGAGCCACCAGTCGTGATATTTTAGTTGAGTTTATGTTGAAAGAAAATAATATATAATACACTGTATATACTATACAAAACTTAAACGTTAAAATGCAGTAATATCCATCGTCACTGAAAAACTGGATTGTTGTGTTTTAGTATGCAGCTGGGATGTCTGTTGAGAGTGTGTGGTGAAGTGAGTATGTGAAAATATATTGTACAGTGTCTGAGCGTAGATTACATCATTTAAGACTGTATTTAAGACATTGTTTTGTAAATGTATGGTTTGTATTGTAAATGTGAATTTGTTTTGGTTGCGTGTATTGTGACCATGAATCATGGTGTTAGATGCTATCTGCCAATGTTGTAGATATGTAGGTAATTTATTATGTATAAAGTTATAATAACATTTTAATTCCTGAATGGCTAACATATCATTCACTTTTAATAAGTGAAGTTTTTTTAAAATAACGGATCAGTATGTGCATACAAATGACTCAAAGTTAATATCTGTATGGCCCTTTTCTGAAGATGATTAATTTTTTGAGAGTGGAACCCCAAAGTCGTTAGGCAATAATTTATGTGTGGGAATAGTAATGTATTATATAGCATTATTTTAATTCTCTTTGGCAGAATTAGTTTAAGTTTATTAAGTGTACCGATTATTCTAGAACATTTGTTTGATACATATTCAGAGTGTTTTTTCCAGTTTAGACGTGTGTCTAAAGTTAATTCCAAGAAAATAAAATTGTCAACCTTTGTTATTACTATATTATTTATTTTGTAACAAGTGTTTTAACTATTTTTGGGCAAGTGGAAAACCATGAATTTGGATTTAACATTAATTTCTAGCCATTGAATAATTTTGTAGAGTCCCTCATTTAACAGTGTTTCAGCATCACCATTGTATTTACTGGCACAAAGAGGTATGGTGAAAAAGGAAGTGCTTTTTCCTACACCTATCCCGGGCCTGAATATTATTCATCCGCTACCAGCACGGAATCTAGGAGTTATCTTTCATCATAATTTCAATTTCTGACAACAAATATTGTTTTATTTATCAAAATTGTCGATGCTGTTATTACATATTCGTGAATTACACCGCATTCGTCGATGCACCCTCTTTCTGTTGCAGAACCTATTGCAACTGTGCTTGTTTCTAGCAGACTTGACGACCGTAATTTCCTTTTTCCACAATACTTGAACGGAGGCGTAAGAATTAGAGCGAGGATTCTAAATCGAGAGATTCAGTGAACGAATCGGGCTAATGCCAAGCTCATAATGCTATACCGCATCAGGAACAAGTTAGTGGACATAACAACGACTTCACTTACCGCCGCTTCAACTCGTACCAGAGGCAACGCATATCGCTACTTCCAGACATTCACCCGCATCGATGCATACAAGCACTCATTCTTTCCATGCACCAACAAATCATGGAAGAAATGCACACAACAATTTGTCAGCAAACAATCACCTAAAGTAATCTACGTTCACGAAGCTACAGGCACACCGACTATGGGGACTTCTAATCTGTTTAAACTTCACAAAATAACCAATGAACCTAAGCCAGCGCTACACCACCCGCTACTTGCGACGTCCCGTCCAAACTCGACAATACTCTAGCCGTATACGTGTGGCTGATGCAGAGTTCTGAGCTGAACAGACGAAGACGAAGAATCCTTTCGTTGCGGTTTTGAACCTTGAGCACGTTCGTTCACTTCACGTTGTTCCAGTTCACTCCGCCGTATAAATGAGTATCTGACTATAGACAGTTATTGATAGTTATGTATTAATAGTCATCGAAAAGTAATTGCAGCATGGGTGAATGCTTCCCAAGCGAAGATGAGATGGTGTACGATTAAACAGGTCTACCAGGGAGTAAAGTTCAAAGTGTTTTGAGCAATCCCAATGACTGGATACCACGCTATATGAGAACTTACGTTTCATAATCATGAAATTACAACGTCGTCAAAATAGTTTAGTAATTGCTGTGACTCGGTCTGCATGCTGATATCACTGAATATCACGTCGGAGGTGGTTGCACTGGCTTCCTGTCCGATATCCTATCATTTTTATCTACCAGGCACTTTCATGTAAGCAACCAACACACTTACATTCATTGCTTACTCCTATTAGAAAGCCTATCCAGATTCGGCCATCGTGGTCTGGTCTTTTTTCCTTAATGCCAACATAGGAATCGGGCTGTCTCTATTGCTGCGTCAATCTCTTGTAATATGCTCCCTGTTAATGTTAGGTCATTTGAACATTTTACACAATTCGGCCATTTAAACATTTCCCGTGGCTCCCTGGCAAGTCCATACGTCTGTTTACAACAGTAATGTTTCTTAGCAATTTTAGGTTGACCATTCCTTTTGTCGTGGTGCGCCTGTGAGTTTGGATTCCTAGGATTCAGTCGTGTATACATGTGTGTGAGTGTGTTATATGTCCGTGCAGGCCTAAGCGTGTATTTTATTCACGAACGCAATATATGTATGTATCTTAACTGTATGAGTGTTTGTTAGAGTTTTCTTTTTATTTGTGCATGTCTGCCCAATACTTCAGTTCACAACCGCACACGAATATCCATAGTTTCCTATTCTCGGCCTAGATTAGACGTATAAACAACATAAATGAATTATACAGATGATCTACTGTAAATGATATCCGCGTAAACAAAACTGGCACATATATCAGATTGATGGGTTACACTTGGGTACATAAATGTTGGATTCTCGGCAAGCCAAACATTTGTTTGCCCATATGCCTTCAGGGTTTTTATTCTGGATAGTAATCTTGCTAACTCTTGTCCGGGAAACCCACATCAATCCAGATCGGGTGTCATAGCAAAAGCTATTTGTGGTTCGGTGACTAACTGTGCTTGGCATTAATAGTACATTAGTACCTATAGGACATATTGGTGACTTGCTCCAAGCCAATTAAAGTTTAATATAATAGGTGAAAGTAGTGGACAGTAGACAGCGTCGCAACTTTTGACATACAGACTGTGAACTCTGAGTTTCACAGGCATCGTTAGACTATTCATTAAAGACACAAAATTACGACTGATTAATTATGCAATTATGAGCAGCCAAAGCGTGGTGCGTTCGAGCACTCCGTCGTATATTGACTTATTGTGTTGTCATTCTGGCCAAACAAATATTTCTTTACGACAACCACATGGCACATAAGGCACCGTTTATAAAGTGATAACTGTATGCAGGAGTGTTTGATTTATGACATGTCATACAGAAATGATGATGTATTCCACACATACACCGTTATCAACATTGTTGGCAAAGGCAAAGCTTGATGGAGGTCACGCGAAATGATTCGATTGAGACGTAGGCAAACCGCGACGTACTGGATACCAAAGACCATGTATCAAAACAAGACGGTCCAACTCGCGCTATTCCCACTGTTCAAAAAGGTACGTAAATGGAGTGGTTAGTCCGCCATTATGGAGGCACGGCAAGCCAGAACGGATGCACCACAGACGCACATGCCAGCCTACCAATTGGTGGTCAAAAACTATCATTGTAGACTGCCACAATCTCGCTCAATGACGCCTCCTGTCTAAATATAGACTCCTTGCTGGATACATCAAATAATTCGCACAGATCTATTCCGTAGCGAACCATAAATAACTGGCTACGTCACGCTCCATAATTTTTTGATTTTGCCAGAAATGCATTCCTTATAATATCATCATTCAATATCGAGTTTACTTCCCTCGATAAACAATCCAAAACTATTAAAATAGGATACCTGCATTTACGAACTCAGAGTGAAAAAAACAATATGAGTAAAATTACCCCGTTTCTCAAAACGTCGTTTTTTTAAGTGTTCTTCAATTTTAGATATAGATGAGAAAAATTACAGAGCATAGTTGAACAACTGGGGTATCATTGTATAGCTAATGATATGTGAACTCCAAAATGGTACAAAAAACCATGTCAAAATTTTGCAAATTCATTCACACGTTGCTGCGGCAAATCACAATTGCTGTAATTCACCCGCGGGTGTGTTACAATTGACCCGTACTACATGATCGATTGAATCATTCGACTTGATTCCGTATATCATCAATTCCATAAAATTGTTTGTTTGAACTCCAAACCCAGTAAAATTGGTAACCAACAATCATACTTATGTGGACTAAGACGCAATTTTTGTTTGTATGAGTGACACGAGCATTTACTCAAACAATCTACATTTTACCCCGATATCTATTATATCCCCACAGTTTGAACTTTGATAAGCGCAATGCCACGCTACATATTAAATATATCGAAACAAAAGTCCGGAAAATTAGCATTAGACGACGGTCTCTCGACCGAACAGGAACTGAAAGTCAAAGACACACGGAAAATATATTTCATGGACATTGAACACAAAGGTTCGAGACTGATTCCTACTCCGTTAAAACTACGAATCTATGTACAGTATAACACTCCGATTCGGATGGAACCGAACTCCATTCAGAGATATTCGACCGAAGTTAGAAATCTCATAGACACTCCACGACTGTTATTTTCTTTTCTTGTGTCATACGGTGAAGATTCCAAACTGTACCCGCCACGTTACAAATTATTATCAGAACTCCGGCAAGATTTGAACACGCATTCGGCAATTAAAGTGATGTAATCCTTCGTATCCGTGTCTGCAAGCATAGGCGTGTCTGGGGGGGGGGCGTGGTGAACACGTGCGCCCTAGACCGCAATTGTACGTGCCCGTAGATCTTTTTGAATGGACCCACTAGACGCTTGGAAATATGCCCCCGTTCAGGTTACGATAAGGTGAAATGACGGAGATGCAGCGGCAAAAACTTTTCAACAGCATCCCCCACCCCCGTGTCTTCCGATGTCACAATCGAGGCAGCCGAGCCAGCAGCGGAGAAAGAAGAAGAAGTGAAGATACGGCCGCGCAGCGACGACAAATTTTCAAAACCCTACTTAGCATAGAGAGGGCGACTGTAGGAACAAATACACTTCGACGAGCAGGTTGTTGATCAGTTTACAACAACAAAAGCATGAAAAACGGTTTTGGTGTGAAGTGCCTCTTTGGTGCGTAACTGCGTGTACGTAATTTGTGTTTGTAAATGCATTCATTGTTTACTATCTGTGATTCGATATTCTTTTTACAATGAACAGTTCACAGTTAATATCGAGAAAAAGCATCTGTACTTTTGGTAGTCTCCTTTCTTAAACACGAATGCAAATACTATTGGCGCCATGCAGCGGACTACGTACAAAACAAATTAAGTCGCCGGAGTACTCTCGATTACCCAGACTCTACAATGAGGCGCCACTGTGTGTCCCATAAACACTTCTTGGCGCGTTCACACTTCAATTATTAAAGGCCATATCTTTTCCAAATGTTTTTTTCCAGAGAACTATGTAAACATACTTATACATGTGTGTTATTCAATGTTATCACAAATCCGAAGCCACATGTTTGCAAAAACATTGATAAAATTGGTCTTAAACAGTGAGCGGCCGCAGTGCAAACCTGGAAATGTCTGTTTTCCGGAAAAATCCGAAGGCGCAAATACGTGACGTCACTCGTGGAACCGGTTACACGGTCACACGGTCTACGCGGCTAAATGTTATTTAATTATAATTATATTACAGCTGTTTTTATCATTAACATGAATAATTGATGAAGATATGTGTTGTGGAAAACAGTGGCAATTCATGGTTTTACTGGAAATTCGGTGGACATCTTCCCCAAGACCCAATTTGTCGGCACAAAATGAAACATTTTGTATGTAAAAGACCGGATTCATGCTATGCCTACGAATAACATCACTTGTGATTCAGATCTACCGATGGATATATCTTATGAAGTGGAAGATGGGTGTCAAAATACAGTTAGATGTCAATAAATCACTGTCCTTAAAATTACTCAAAAGAAGCGTCAGGATGCGAATGAGTACCACAACAACACCGGTGCCCATTTCACCATAACAAACTCAACAGCCAGCCGCCAGTGAGTTGCCGGGCTTTCTCGACAGGTTCATGCCTCGGCCTGTATACGTTGCACCGCACCGACACCAGGCAATCTAACATCAGCAGAAACAACATTAATCTCTCAAACGTCATCATCACTGTCACAAAAATATATTTAATCATCGTATGCACCGGTCTCGGCAACAGAAGAGACACCGCTCTCAACCCACCGGCCGCCATTTTATAAGTTGTTTACACGAGACGGGTCACGCGCGGCTGGCAATCAGTCAGGGCGGTCCAGGCTGGCGGCTGTTTTCCACAAGTGACGTCATATAACCTCAAGTTGCTGTCACTCGGCAGTTTCCGTAAGGCGGCAAATTTAGAGGTTCTTTTTATCTTGTACGCTCTTACGCGATTCATCAACATATTTTCAATAGCATCATCTGAAAGTGCATACATCATTTGTTATTATGGAACACAGCACATTTTATTCCAAGATATGGCCTTTAAAGGTATTTTTTGGGTCTATGCTTATAAAATAGTTAATAAAAACTAATAATTGGCAACTACAATCAACAATATTGTGTTAACAGTTTCATAAAATAACCTTGTTGAAGACACATATTAAGTTGCACGGACAGCGCCATTATGGTAGAACGCCTGACGTCGCCAATGCCTACTCTTGACATGATGAGAATATTACTCTAGTTAGCATCGCCAAATTTGTTTTGGCGCTGTAACTACTAAAAATGTTACATCCGCATAATGTACTGTTTGGCATTATATCAGTTATTACACATACAACTCTGAATTGAAGGAAATACGAGAAGCCTACATATGAGCTGGCATATTCATATGTAGGAAGAAACGATGGCACTCGACTTGTCACCACAACGTCATGGCCAAAGAAGCTCTTGGCGTTTATTTGTCAAACATCGGGGCCGTGTCTCAACATGTCTACCGTCGGGAACTGCGATGTTTCACTAGAATTTCCCAATTTGAAAATAAATTCTGAGTGAACCACAAATGTAATATTGTTAATTTTTTGCAAATGTGGTGTGGTGCGAGCACAGGTCTGTGTGACGCGTCTAGTGTCGCAGTATAGTGAGTAGCCTGTAGTGTATGCGCTTCTTGCTCTCGCTTTCAGTTGCGACCGCTAGCTAGCCCCTTCACAGGGGCGAAAAGGGACATGAGTGCGCAAGCCTCCCCTGCTGGTACATAGTCTCTCCATAGACAGGACTCTAGCATGATCTCCTTGTGGTACACTGCAGTAACTGGGCACCTTACGGCCCCAGCTAACATGCTAAGGATATAGGAGAGGGACAACTCTGATTTAAAAACCTGGGTAGACCCAACTCATTAGCCTTGACAGCCAGTGGGTCTAGGAGAAGGAAAACTCTGACTTCAAACCATGGGCAGATCAAGTCCACTAATCATGGAAGACATTGACCTACGGGAAGGAAAACCTGGAAGACAAATCCACCACATGGGTCAGTATGGACAGCGCCATGTGGCTCGAATAAATGACCTCAATTATATGCTATATCACTTAGTAATTACGAGATTGGCTACCGCGTACGGGGGAACCGACGCGCTGGGGCCCAGGCACCAGCGAGAAATCAGCGAACACCTGGAGGATCGAACAGCCGGCATCGACTCTCATGCAAAGTCCGGTTTGCCACCCTCAATGTGGGAACAATGACGGGGAAACGAGTGGAGGTGGTAGAGCTAATGAAGAGGCGGCAACTGGCAGTGATGGGGGTACAAGAAACCAAGTGGAAAGGGCACCGGGCATTCGATCTGGGAGAAGGGTTTAAGATGCTGCATGCAGGGGAAGATGGAAGGACGAATGAAATGGGAGTGATTATGAAGGAGGAATACAGCAAGGAAGTCTTCAGGGTGGACCGATGGGAAGGCAGGATAATTGCAGTGTGGATGTTAGTTGGAGGAGAGATTATGTGCATACTATCGGGCTACGCACCACAGACAGGAAGAACTCAAGAAGACAAGGATGCATTATAAACAACCTGGAAGAAATAATTGGGCATGTGGAGCCGGAGACAATGTTGGTTGTAGCAGGTGATCTAAATGCACATGTAGGAAAGAGACAGAACAGTGAGGAGATCTTAGGAAAGTACGGATATGGAAAGAGAAACAGAGAGGGACAAGATCTGGTCGAGATGCTAGGGAGAAATCAGCTAGTGGTGGTAAACTACTTCTTTCAGAAGAAGGAATCACACAAGATCACACACAGAAGTGGAAACAACAGAACAGAGATATATATGCTGATTGTTAGAAGCAGCCAGTTGAACAAGGTTAGGGACTGCAAAGTTCAGACAGGAGAGTACATAATGAGCCAACATAAACCATTGGTTTACGAAATGTGGATAGGAAGAGGCAAACAAAGAAGGGGGAAACAAAGACAGGTAATCAAATGGTGGAAATGTGAAGGAGAGGTGATGGCCCAATACAAAACCGAATTAGAGAGGAAGTTCAGGCTACTCCACGAACAAAGGGAGGATGTGGAATCACATTGGAAAGCACTTAAGGAAAGCTTTGTCAGAACAGCTGAGGAGATATGTCGCCGAACTTCAGGAAAGCCCAGACAAAGCCGAAAGAAAAAAGAAGTTGAACAAGCAATACGATAAAAAAAAGAGGCACTGAAGTGTGTGGAAGAGGCGTGTGATGAAGAAAAGACGAGGCTAAAGCAGAAGTACCGGGAGAAGAAGAAGGCAGCAAATAAGGCAGTTGCTAAAGCAAGAGAGGAAAACAGCAGGAATTATGTGATAAGATTGAAGAAGATGGAGGGAAAAACTGATCTTCGAACTTGACAGCAAAGATACTACACCAACATCAGTAATGAAGAGAAGTGACGGGAAACTGGTCATCGCAGCAAAACAAGTGCTGGATGTTTGGGAGGAGTACTTCAAGAAACTACTAAATCCAGAGGAAGAACATGAGATAGAGATACCTCATACTGTAAAGAGAGAGAGCTGGGGGAGAGAACAATAACAGAAGACGAGGTGGAGAAAGCAGTAAAAAAGATGAAAACAGGAAAGGTTGTAGGAGTGGATGAACTCTCAGTGGAAATGGTGAAAGCAAACAGACTAGTTGTAATCAAGTGGCTGACAAGGCTGTTTAATGCGTGCTTCACAGCAGGAAAGATACCAGCAGTGTGACGAAGAGGAGTGATTGTGCCGATTTGGAAGGGGAAAGGGGACATCCATGACCCAGGTAGATACAGAGGCATCATATTACTGAGTGAAGCCCTGAAATTGTTGGAAAGGATACTGGATGCTAGGGTGAGGCTTACAGTGGAGAGCAAAATCGGAGAGAATCAGCTGGGATTTAGGAAAGGAAGACGAACAGATGATGGATTGTTTGCCATCAGACAAATTATCGAGAAGAAGAGAGAATTTAAAAAGGATGTAACATTCGGTTGAGTAGATCTGGAAAAGGCATTTGACACCGTGCCGAGAGAACTCGCATTTGCAGTCATGAGATGGATGGAGGTTGGAGAATCAGAAGCCAGAATGGTGGAGGAAATGTACAAGGAGACAACAGCGGTAGTGAGAGTCGAAGGAGAAACATCGGAACAATTTGGAGTGGAAGTAGAACTCAGACCGGGAAGTGCATTGAGTCCCCTGCTTTTCATTATGGTGATGAACCTGATCAGTGGAAAGATATCGGAGCAGGAAGAACTTAAGAAGATACTGTATGCAGACGAACTAGCGGTGGTGGCTGATAACAAAGAGGAACTACAGAAAGCATTGCAAGAATGGAATGACACCTTCAGAAAACACGGCCTCCGAATGAATCTGGAGAAGACTGAAGTAATGTTGATAGGTGAACAGGAGGTAGATTTGCATATAGTTGTATACCTGGGCGGTACAGTGTGTGAGGATGGCAGGAGTAGTAAATAAATACAGAGGAGGGTGCAAGCAAGAGCAGCAGCATGGAAGAGGGTAGAAGGCATTATGTGGGACAAGCTGAAGAAACAACTGAGAGGAAAAGTGTTGGAAGTCTGCGTTGTACCAGCTTGTATATGTGGGTTGGGAACTCTGGCACTGACAGAGAGGCAGGAGGAGAAACTACAGTTAGAAAACAACTGGGTCAGAAGAATATGTAGAGTAACGCGAGAGGATAGAAGAAAAATGAAGGAATTCAGAGAGGAGATTGGAATGAAAAAACACCTAAAGAGGAAAGTAGCCGGAAACAGAATGAGATGGGCGGGACATGTACATAGAATGGGTGAAGACAGACGAAAAGAGCATGGAAAATAGAAGAGGGTGGTAGACGAAGGCTGAAATGGAACGACAGCTTAAAACGAGACATGGGGAGGGCTGGCGTGAACAGCCATGAAAGGATGGCCATTGCGGACGAGAAAGAGAGGTGGAAAGAACTGATAAAAAAGCAAAAGAAGCTACCAAGTGACGTAGACCCAACCGTGCAAAGGAGCAAGGGGAAGAACAAAAAGTTGCAAATGGATAGATTGTAAAATCTCTTTTAGGTGCATAAACCCACACAATAGTCTTTTGTTTCCGTTTAAGTGTTTTTAAGTTTCCGCAACATTGTCAGTACAAATATCTTAATTAATAAGTAAATATTGACTAACTAGCATGCAAACGCGATAGGCAGACACATTTAAATAATATTCCATAATTGCTATGATTATGAAGATGTTGTTATATAACTTGTGTAGGATATAATAAGCAGACTAATTAGAATCATACGTATACATTCCCCAGTCAATTAACTGTAAAACTCTCTCTCTCTCTCTCTCTCTCTCTCTCTCTCTCTCTCTCTCTCTCTCTCTCTCTCTCTCTCTCTCTCTCTCTCTCTCTCTCTCTCTCTCTCTCTCTCCAATCTCTCTCTCCTCTCTCTCTATCTGTCTCTCTGTCTCTCCCTTGTGAGTATGTGCGTGCGTGTGTGCGTGTGTGCGTGTGTGCGTGTGTGCGTGTGTGCGTGTGTGCGTGTGTGCGTGTGTGCGTGTGTGCGTGTGTGAATATGTGAGAGAGAGAGAGAGAGAGAGAGAGAGAGAGAGAGAGAGAGAGAGAGAGAGAGAGAGAGAGAGAGAGAGAGAGAGAGAGAGAGAGATTGGGGAAGGGAGAATTAAAGGGCGAGACACAGAAAGAGAGAAAGAGAGAGATAAAGAGAGATATACAGACAGGGAGAGAGAGAGAGACAGAGTGTGTGTGTGTGTGTGTGTGTGTGTGTGTGTGTGTGTGCGTGTGTGTGTGAGTGCTTGTGTATGTGTATGTGTTTGTGTATGTGTATGTGTATGGGTGTGTGTGTGAGTGTGGGTGCGTTTGCGTGTGCGTGCGCGTGCGCGTGCGCGTGTGCGTGTGTGAATCAAGCTTTGTGACTTACTTGTTCCAATTTTTATTTGAGGCAGAATACCGCGTGCTGCACAACATTGAATTCTAGGCAGTCGAAGGATACGTTGCACTGTTGTTGTGAACACGTCTTATTTATTCAAAGTTACATCTTTAAAGGCATCAACTAAGGTTCTCTCGTTCTAGATCACTCCACATTACACCTGGTGGTTCACGGAACGGTCGCCCCAAACATCCGTCTGGTGCGTTTCCCTTGTTAAGAGCCCTTAGCAACCGCCGCCAGAAGTCTCCGTGATCGGGCTCATTCTCGCTCCACACCAAACACCTGACACCTGACCCCGGCTGCAGCAAGTGACGTAGCTGCTTCGGCAGGCTAGTCTGGCACACATCATAGAACTTGATGAATATAAATTGGCAAAGTGGCTTGTTAGATGTCAACGCGTATCTTAGACTATTCATACAAATCCGATCACGTAACAGTTCCGGCGTTATGCAAACGATCAGCATGTCCGATCTATCATAAGCGTCAATGAACTGTTCTGTTTTGTCCATAGTCATGCCGTCTCTGTCGGCAATGAACAGAATAAGGTCTTCTTCATCTTCGGCCCGAGGTCGTAGTTCGTTCACTACCCACCTACCTATCTCCCTACTAGACCGCGAATCAGCTGCTTCTGCGGGGTTCGCAAAATAAAACACCATAGCATCATAGTGATCATCAACGACGTCGTGAGTCTTCCGTCTCCAACATGTCAATTTACACATTATTAACCGATACATAATGTACCACCTGTTCCACACAACGACGACGACGACAACGACAACAGCGCAGAGGAAGACAATGACGCTGACGACGAGGGCGGGGAAGGGGCGACAGTCTGCCTCCAGTTCTGCCAAATCCATGTGAACGAGTCGCTCCGTCTTTCGCCCCAGCGTACACGACAGTTCGTCTTTTGCTATCACATCAACGGTGGTTGTCTGAATCCAGCGAACAAACGCGACAGACTCGCACGAGCAAACGAACGGATTGTTTCGTATATCAAATGTAAAATTCTTCAACCGCCACAAACTCTCCAGTTCAGTGATGAATTTGTTTGACAAACGGAGCAGTTTATTGGAATGTAAACTCAGTGTTTCCAGTCGAGTGAGATTGCGAAGTTCAAGATCCACGTTATGTAAAGAATTTCCACCGAGTTTTATATGTCTGATATTTTGGCTTTTAGAAAATGTTGGCGAAGCAATAATCGTCAACCGGTTGTACGACACGTCGAAGTCTTCCAGCTCGGGACTCCCGGCACATATTCTTTGCAGCGACGCCGTTTCTAGCTTATTGTGTGAAAGGTTGAGATTGCGCAGACTCGGGAAATCTATGATTGGCGGCGTTAGACTCCCCAAGTTGCCTTGACTCCAGTCTAACGTGTGTTGTCGCCGAAGACCGAGTAGTGTTGTTGGAACTATAGAGAACGCTGGAGTATTCGACAGGTTGAAGTGGCGGATATTGTTGTCAGGGTTGAAGACAATACTATGTGCAATCGGTCGACCCATGTTAATGTTATAGTTAACTAAACGCAGTATTTGCATCGACGGCTGGATGAACAATGACTTGATGTCTTTTCGTATTTCCCACGTCGGTGGAATTGATGTGGATGTCTGATTATTCAGAATGATGTTGGCCTGCCCCAGATAGATCGGGTAATAGAGAAAATATAAACGAACATATGGTTATTACAGTATTGATCTTTAAAATCACTCGTCTTTACCAAGTCGATCGAACACAAATTTGGAGGAAACACTCCTAGATTCGTAGAGCTATCATGTAAAAATATCGCCAGAACATTGTACGACAGGTCGATTTTTCTCAGTTCCGCCAAACAATGCACACTATACGCTACAAGCGCAACAATGTTATTGTCCCTTACACTCAAGCGGCGAATTTTACTCCAAAATGGACTACAGAATTGAGATGTATCAAACGTGCTCACGCCGCGACCCTGGATACTATCTAACACGACAGTATCGATATTCGAATTGTGCGTTTGCCCAAGTGCTGCAATTGTTTTATGAAAGCCCAACTTCCCATTACAACACAAAATGAGAGATCGAAGATTGGAGAAATTTGAGACGGCGTCAGGTGCGATATTGGTCAGGCTTTCGTCCCGAAATGCCAGTGTAGATATATTCGAACTGCGAATACCGTCCAGCAACGCTGTGTCTACTCGGTCGATGTTTCCTCCAAATAAATCGAGTATCTCTAATATCGACAGTTGGCCGTAGGCTGTTGGGATTGTTGAACTGTGTTTAATCGTCAGGGATAAGACCCGTAACTTTCTCAGGACTTTCATGAGTAAAACCGGCAAGGTCTCGTAGTTTTGATGAACTCCACCAATAGCCAACGTCTCCAACGAAAACATCTCATCAAACACGCGAGCTGGGAGAGCTGTTATTATGTTTTTGTTGAGATTTAATTTCTGCAGTCTTGTAAGACCATGAAAACTCGCATTGTGTAAGGTGCTAATGCTGTTGTCTGACAAGTCGAGAGTTCGTAGGTTCTCCAAGTGGAGAAAAGCATTTGCAGGAACCACTTTAATTGTTGAATGACTGAGTACGAGACGTGTCGTATCTAGTGGAAACACATCCAAGGGAATCGCCGCAAGTTTAATGGCGCTGCAGTCAACCGTCAATTCAAAATGGCCGTCAATCAAGTCACGTGACTCTACACAAGGATGTCGAGTCGCATCGACTTTGGCGATTCCGAAGACCACGAAGAAGCAGATAATTCTTCTCGTAGTCCAACTCATGTTTGCTGTCAGTCGTAGACTCTTGTTTACTCTGTAAACGTAATGGGTAGATACTACATAAAATGCTAACGACGACTATTAAAATAATTGTTAGCACATACAAGAACAAGCGAACAGTAATAAGATTGCCACCCAGAGAATTAACTCCTTTGGCTTATCGAGAGTCCAACCCTTTTATTTATGTGTATCCCGCCTTTCTGAGGTATGTGTCGATTTTATTTTTAAACATATTCACGCTACTAGCACCCACACAATCAGCAGGTAATCTGTTCCATTCATTTACAGTCCTTTGTGAAAATGAGAACTTTCTTATATCTAATCTACACTGTTCCTTTGCTAATGTAACTTCACGTCCTCTAGTTCTTATATCTTTCGTAACTGAGAAAAAATATTTCTATCAATATTTTCATAACCATTCATTCTAAACACTTCTATCTGATCTCCTCTCAATCTACTGGTCTCTAGTGTTGTTAAGCCGCATGTTTTTAGGCGTATTTCGTAACTAAGACCCCTCAGTTTTGATATCATTTTAGTTGCTCTCCTCTGCACTCTTTCTAGCATATCTATGTCCTTCCTGCGATATGGCCTGTACGCTTGAATATAATTTTGTAAATGAGGCCTAACTATTGTTTTGTACAGCGGTATTATTAGCTCTTTTTCCTTATACGTTATGTTTCGCCTAATTAATCCAAGGATTTGATTTCCCTTTGAAGCTGCAATTCCGCACTGCTCTGAAACCTTCATATCAGCACTAATGGTTAACCCTAAGTCCTTTTCTTTTACAATAATACTTAGTACAGCACCCCCATTGTATAGTCTACCTCTTCGTTCTCATGTCCTGCGTGGAGGCATTTACATTTCCCAAAATTGAACAACATTTGCCACTTTTCAGACCATTTGATCAACTTGTCAAGATCATCTTGTAAGTGTTGTCTATCGCCATAACTTTTAATCCTTCTAAAAACTTTTGTATCATCCGCAAATTTCAACACCTTGCTTGTTATTTCATCATCCAAATCGTTGATATATAGTAAGAATAATATAGGTCCTAGTACTGATCCCTGTGGTACCCCACTCAATACCGATTTCCAGTTTGAAGCCTCCCCATCAACTACTACACGTTGTCTTCAGTCAATCAGCCATTTTTCTATCCAGTTTATTATACCATTTCCTTGCCATGGGCCTTTAGTTTCAGCTGTAATCCTGGATGTGGTACTTTATCGAAAGCTTTTTGAAAATCTAAGTAGACGATATCTACTGGTGATCCCTCATCTACCCACTTAATGATGTCTCCCAAAAAAACATAACATATTTGTTAAGCATCACCTCGCTTTAAAAACCCATGTTGAGATGGGTTTATTAAGTTATTCTTAACAAGAAAATCCACCATGTGATCTTTAATTAGTCTTTCTAATAATTTACAAATCACTGATGTTAAACTCACTGGTCTATTGTTCTCTGACTTGTTTCTTGAACCTTTTTAAAATAACGGTATAATGTTTACCTCTTTCCATTTTAAAGGAACCACTCCCTCTTCTAATGACAAATTGAAAACTGTTGCAAGCGGTACGCTAATTTGTTCTACAATTTCCAATAGTAGTTTGGGCGGAATCCCATCCACTCCAGGTGATTTATATCCTTCATAGCCCTTATCTTCTTAGCTACCATTTCCGGGGTTACAATTAATTGTCCTAAATAGTCTGAATCTGCCCCCTTGAACTTAGCCTCTGGAACTGGCAATGAACTAATGTCTTCTCTGGTAAACACTGAACTAAAGTACTCATTCAGGTCTTCTTCTGCCATTAAGAATCCCTCTGATATTATATTTCCAGCACTATCTTCTAGAGGACCGACCTGATCTTGAACTTTCTGTTTGCTTCGAGTATACGCTAAACATTCATAGCTTCTCTTTGAATTTCTAATTTCAGCTGTAGCTTGGATAAGTGCTTCTTTATAACTGTTGTAGTCTTCATCATTTCCAGTACATCTATATGACTTCCACATCATTTGTTTATACTTAATTTTTCTAATGGCTTCTTTCGATAAGTGTTTCTTTTTGGACCGTTTCCCTTGTTTTTTGAAGGGTACAAATTTATCGACTATGCACTTAATTTCACTCTTTAATATATCCCAGCATTCTGTTGCTGTCTTATTTTTTGTGTGTTATTCCAGTCTATCTTTGCTAAATATTTCCTCATGTCATTTGTGGAAATTTCTCCTATACTGCTTTTTACTATTCCTTTCTGATTTTACTTTGATGGTAAAATGTATCAGGTTGTGATCATTACTCCCCAGTGGCTCACATATCTTGACATTGTCAACTAATTCATTATGTGAGGACAAAACTATGTCTAACACATTCTCACCCCTGGTTGGTTCTAGCACATGTTGAGAAAGGAAAGTATCTTGAACTAAAACTAAAAACTTGTGGTCCTCACTTCCCATACTCTGTAGATATGTCCATTGTATATGACCGTGGATAAAATCCCCCATAATAATACAGTCCCTTTTGCTTACTTCCCTTATAAAGTTTTGTATTTTTTCATTCTCTTCTATGCTTACGTTTGGACTTCGATAAACTAACCCAACTGTTAACGTTAAGTTTTCTGTAACTATGTTACCCCAAACAGCTTCTTCGCAATCTGCTTCTCTTTCTAATTTTATTTCATAAGCCTGGATAGATTCTTTAATATTTAAAATAACTCCACCTTCCTTTCTTCTTATTCTATCTTTCCTAAACATTACATATTCTGTCAGTCAGAATTCGGCATCTGATATATCGGTGGTGGTCCAGGATTCGGTTATACCTATTATATGAGGGTCAATATCTTCTACCATAATGTTTATGTTTACTATACTCCTTGCATTTAAACAAACACATTTCCAGACTGTTCTTTGCTGATTTATTTGTGCTGTCTTTATCTATGCCTCCAGTTTCAGGCTTTTCTCTGAGTCCCCTCTGCGAATCTAGTTTAAATAGATGCAACCTGCCCCACTCTCAACAGATCGCAGCAGGTTCTCTGAGAAAACTGCTGCACCCTTTCCACTAAGATGGAGGCCATCTCTCATGTACATATCTTCCCTCCCAACATATTATCCCCATAAATCTGTGAATCCCACCCCTCTTCTTCACACATCTGCTCAACTAGTGCGTTGATCGCCATCCTCTTGCAGTTCCTATACGTTGCCCCCCTTCCTCCCATTACTGGCAAAATTCCTGACAGAATAATATGATCAACTATTGTCTTCTTTAGCTTCCTCACTAACTGTCTATACTTCTGTACTATACCAGTTGTTCCCTTTCTGTCTGCATTATTTGTTCCTACATTTACCAGTATAGACCCTCCCTTGCCATGTCCCAATACCTTCTCTACCCTGTCAGTCACATGTTCAATCCTAGCCCCCGGTAGACAAACAACGACGTCCTTCCCCTCTGTCAGTGTCTTGTCCGTCTTTCTCATATTGGAGTCGCCCATAAACACCCTCTCTTTCCTCATTGCCCCCTCGATCACTTCCTTAGAGTAGCTCCTTCTTAGGTTTGCATCTGTCTGGTTGTTGTCTTTTTCCCCTGTCGTCTTCTCTCCTGTCACATTCTCTTCCGATCCATTCTTTCCTGTTGCTTTTTCTCTTGTCACCTTTCCTCCTGTCAGCGTCCCTTTTATCAACTTCTCTTCCATCACATTTGCTCTCATTTCCTTTCGTCCCTTCATATTTCCTCCCATCTCATTTTCTTCTCTCCTCTCCCGTCCCATCTTCCCTCCCTCCTTCTCTACGGTCACTTTCTCCCCTGTCACCTTCATGCTTGTCACATTTTCTGTCATCGATTTTCCAATTTCTTCCCCTCCAATCACTTTTCCTCCTCTCAATCTCCTTTCCTCAGTTTTTTTGCCACTGTTATCTCCTTCAGTCTTGCAGTATTCCCACCTCTCTCCCTCGACGTGTCTCCTTGCTAATTCCGATCTCCATTCCATTCACAATATCTGTCAACCTAACTATCTCCTTCTGCAAGTACTCCACCTTCCAACACCCAATGCACTGAAAGATGAATCCTTCCTCCATGGTTTCTACCCATGACTTCCCACTGCCGGACAAAGCAAAATCTATCCAGCCGTGGCAGTGATCGCACACCAAGTGTCGCTTTGCCTTGACTTGCCGCTTGCAAGGCGACATATCCCTATCAGAATTTATTTAATAACTTAACTAACTTACTACATTTATGTTACAGATTTCAATTACACAGCCGACTATTTATTCTATCACGAACGCTAACATTACCGGTAGTGACCTAATTTAAATGCAATCAATTACGTTACGTTAGGCTGCTTTATTTATTTAGGTTACGCCGCCCGACTATCACCGTTGCTTAATTTTAACAACAATGCTACCTAATCAAAATATCTAGCAAGTACTGGCTTACACAGATATTATCTTATGTAAGTAGTTTGATGGTTATTGCTTTATCTCATATATATTCTACCACATAATCAGGTTTGCTAACTCTTGTTTACAACTTATCGAAGGCTAAGTTACCCTATTATCACTCACTATAACAGGGTGTTCTAAAATACTTTAACTAACTAACTTTAAGCACAACTGCTACTCAATATATGTTTACTGTAACTTTATTAATTATATTATGGCAATAATAATACTTATTAATCAGTAATTCCACTTGTTTATCAACTCTTCTGCACCACCAATTTCTACGATCTATCTCCGCCAAATATAGCTTCTTCATGCATGTGCATGTGAAATCATCGTCATTGACGATTGCTTTAATGGCTATGCTATAGACATGTATGTGCAATATATGATACGTACACCACTTCTTGAACATACTAGCTTTACTAGCATAAATTATGGAAAGAAACTACCGTAGGCCACAACATTATAGGTATCAGATTTCTCGAAACCACTTACCTGTCGTAATTATGCGTTCTGAATAATGTTGCACTTGAACGCATTATTTGATACACGTGTCGTATATAATTATATAGTCATGCCCATCTCTTTAATATTTCATTCACAATGCTCCTGGCTTATGCGATATCGGTAGTACAGATAGCATCAATGTATTTGATGTTCAGTCGAGCGCAAGGTGTTCCATTCTGGATTTAGAACTGGTGACTCGTATCTACGTAGTAGACATACTTAAACACGCTAGCAACACTGTTCATATCCGTATCCAACATTTAAATTATACGATATTTTGAGACGTACTCAAATCTTTCCCGAAGCTGGCACGCGTACACATTTCGGTCTGGTAAGTAACCTGAACCTGTATGTAAATTTGCTATAATACAATTGCCCTATTATCTCGTAAAACAAAATCACTTTTAATGAGTGAACATCATATAATTTACTGAAAATACTTATTTTTAATTTTCAGAAAATGCTCCTGTCATGGATGCCATTCTGACGGTCACGAAGGGGTTTTAAGAGACGTAGGGTAGGTTTGTCGAAGATCACGTTCATTTCAACAGTTTTTCGCAACGTTTCGTGCTTTCTACGATTGCTCCAAGTTGCGTAAACAGTCCAGCGAGCAGTTGGGATCAGCTTACGTATTTTGAGAGAAAAATAATTCAGTTGCTCACAGAAGGTGTAATAATAGTAAGAGGAATATAAAAAAAAATATATATATTTATTGCTATTGATCCTTTCGGGGGGGGGGGCATCATAGAAAGATTGACGTCCGAGATGCAAAAAGGTAAGTTCTTATATAGCGCAGTATCCATTCCCCAGGACTGCTGAAAGCGCTTTACACTTAACTCCCTGGCAGACCTGTTCAATCGAACACCATTTCGACTTTTCTGGGAGATGCATGCCAAACACGAACAAGTACACGCATATGGTGCACACAAACTCGACTTTGCTGACACGTTATTGCAATGCCGTCGCATCGATCGACTGCACTCACCCATAGACACTTGGCCAGCCGGCTCTTGTGAAGTTCGTTCGAAGGCGTAGCTCCGTGTTTGTTTCGGACGTTGTGAATTCTTGCTATGTGTTAACACACGTTCTGTAAACACAGGTTCAATCACACGGAGCAATACCGTTGTGCCTAAATTCTTTCTGGTCCTGTCGCCCGCATACGTTCACTGTAATATTTAACGAGAATACATTGACAATCGGCACTTTGGTAGTCAAGTCAACAAGAAAGATGTCGCTCTTGAGATCTAGCAGATAACATAACACAATCGTAGGCATTGGCGAATGAAGTAAAATATACACGCGTTTTTGATACCAAAATAAAATAGGCTAATCATGGTGTATGAATGGGTGTGTGTGCGTGTGTGCGTGAGAACGTATGTTAACAAGTCTAACGCCGCCAATCATAGATTTCCCGAGTCTGCGCAATCTCAACCTTTCACACAATAAGCTAGAAACGGCGTCGCTGCAAAGAATATGTGCCGGAAGTCCCCAGTTGGAAGACTTCGACGTGTCGTACAACCGGTTGACGACTATTGCTTCGCCAACATTTACCAAAAGCCAAAATATCAGACATATCAAACTCGGTGGAAATTCCTTACTTAACGTGGATCTTGAACTACGCAATCTCACTCGACTGGAAACTCTGAGTTTACATTCCAATAAACTGCTTCGTTTGTCAAACAAATTCATCACTGAACTGGAGAGTTTGTGGCGGTTGAAGAATTTCACATTTGATATACGAAACAATCCGTTCGTTTGCTCGTGCGAGTCTGTCGCTTTTGTTCGCTGGATTCAGTTGACCAACATTGATGTGATGGCAAACGACGAACTGTCGTGTACACTGGGGCAAAAGACGGAGCGACTCGTTCACATGGATTTGGCAGAACTGGAGGAAGACTGTCGTACCTTCCCCGTTCTCGTCGTCAGCGTCATTGTCTTCCTCTGCGGTATTGTCGTTGTCGTCGTCGTCATTGTGTGGAACAGGTGGTACATCATGTATCGGTTAATACTGTGTAAATTGATATGTTGGAGACGGAAGACTCACGACGTCGTTGATGATCACTATGATGCTATGGTGTTTTATTTTGCGAACCCCGCAGAAGCAGCTGATTCGCGGTCTAGTAGGGAGATAGGTAGGTGGGTAGTGAACGAACTACGACCTCGGGCCGAAGATGAAGAAGACCTTAGTATGTTCATTGCCGACAGAGACGGCATGACTATGGACAAAACAGTACAGTTCATTGACGCTTATGAGAGATCGGACATGCTGATCGTTTGCATAACGCCGGAACTGTTACGTGATCAGACCTGTATGAATAGTCTAAGATACGCGTTGACATCTAACAAGCCACTTTGTCAATTTATATTCATCAACTTCTATGATGTGTGCCAGACTAGCCTGTCGAAGCAACTACATCACTTGCTGCAGCCGGGTTCAGGAGCCACGTGTTTGGTGTGGAGCGAGAATGAGGCCGATCACGGAGACTTCTGGCGGCGGTTGCTAAGGGCTTTTAACAAGGGAAACGCATCAGACGGATGTTTAGGGCGAACGTTCCGTGAACCACCAGGTGTAACTTGGAGTGACCTACAACGATAGAACCTTTGTGTTGATGCCGTTAAAGATGTAACTTTGAATAAATAAGACATGTTCACAACAACTGTGCAACGTATCCTTCGACTGCCTAGAATTCAGTATTGTGCAGTACGCGGTATTCTGCCTCAAATAAAAATTGGAACAAGTAAGTCACAAAACTTGGTACACACACACAACCACACACACACACACACACACACACACACACACACACACACACACACACACACACACACACACACACACACACACACACACACACACACACACACACACACACACACACACACACACACACACACACACACACACACACACACACACACACACACACACACACACACACACACACACACACACATATACATGTTTCAAATTCTCTTATTTCCTATAATACGTTGTGTACACTCTTTGACTGTGTCTCCGGGGAAGCGTTACGTATTGGTTTCTTTAACTAATCGCTCATCGAGCTGTCGAGATCAGACATAGCATTAATTATTCAGCCAGTCTATTTTAGTAAAACGATTGCATAGCACAGCTGTTTTCAAACTGAGGATTGTTTGGCAATTTCAGGGCGTGTTTTGTTCATTTTAAATTTCGGTAATGGTGGCGGCATAATGCCTTGTCTACTTTGAAATAACAAGGAAAAATAATTTCGCTATCATCACTGTTTGGAGGCAACATTTCCTTCGTTACTGTTATCATGTTGGAAACAATGTCACAACACAGATGTTGCCCGTCAGGGTCTCCATAAAACACTTTTTGGGTAATTTCTTTGGGATGGAAACGTTCTTAGACGTAATTTGAGTGCCTTAATTGCTGTTCTAAAAAGACAACCGTGTTTTGCAACAACTTCCATGTTGTAGAAGTAGGACGGAGTGAGAACTATTATGATACGACACCATGTCATCACTGCCCGGGGCCCGTGCAGTCCTATATCCGGCGCAGGGTGTTGTAGAGGCAACTTTGGTCATAAACACCTGAAATTCTTGGAACAGGAATTCATACAATACTCTTTGAAATACGACTTGATGCGATACTCCGATATATCAAATAAAACACGTCTGCCTGCTATTTACTGGCCCATTCGCTGTCCCAATGTCACCTGATGACAACGATGCTGCTCGGACAGAGTTTCATGGTCTCCAGCAAGATTCAGACTCCATAGTGAAATTCGACATTGACATTCTTACAGTGATCTGATGATCGATGGAAGTTATCTACCCTAACTTGTGTTATCTACCTTCCTTCATCTCCTACCATTCGCCTAAATTTGTGATTATGTGGTTTACAATCTCCTACACATTACGCCAAAGTGTAAAGAATTTGCAGGAGGAACTTAACTTAAAATTTTCACTGTTCATGACTATACACACGTTTCATCTAGAGTGAAAAGGCACGTTTAAAAATTGTCTTTAGTTGGTTCTTGAACTTATTACACAGTGTGTTGCATGCATCGCAATAGGGCCTGTAAGTGTCGCGTCTCGTTTTCGATCTGGAGTCATCTGGAAACATCGACGGCGACTTTGTTGACAGTGACAACTATGCATTCTTTCGCCCAGCATTTAGGCAACTTTCCAGATATCAATGGTTACCGAACTGTTTTGAAATAACAACTTATACCATTTAACTTTCGCGGTTTTTATGACAAACGATAATCCGTTGTATCTCGTTTTAGAACTATTATTATTATTATTAGAACATTTCTTACATAACTGTTAATCATGTTATATAATCCATATGTTATATTTCATATTTTAATATGAACAAGTTCTTGTTACATTAAGTAAATATCATTATATATTTCATTTAGACGAAAACACATTCGGGACAAAAACAAATTTCAGTGTATCAGCGCCGTCTACTGCTGCCTGGCTCGGTCTCTGCACTTTTTATTTCCCTGATGTATAATTCTTATAAAAGTGAAGTGACAATGCCATAACACAACCAACAAACTACAATAAACCAATATACTAAACGTCAACAACTGTTTCCTGGCTTCCGCAATGCTAAAATCAGTGGGCAATGATTGTGCGTGTCGACAGTCGGGCCCACTCGCGCGAAATCTCGCCAGGTATCGTGACACACTTACAGGCCTTATTGGCAGATTGTTGCAAAGGCATTATGGTGCTACGTGTGAAAAGGATTGAGTACAAAACTTGCAGCACGGGACCTCCAGCAGGTGAGCGTCATCGGAGCGTAACGTGCTAATAGGCTGGTGTGGATGTAGCAGATCCCTCATGCAGGTATGACGCAGCCAGGCCGCGTAAACTGAGAAAAGTCAACAGAAGAAGTTTGCACTCGGTGCGCTGTTTAATTGGCAGCCAGTGAAGTGCTATCAAAACAGGAATGGTGTGGTCGTGCTTCTTAGTTCTGGTTAAGAGACGGGTTGCCGTAGTTTGCACTCTTTGGAATCTGGCAAAAATAGGTGTTACATAACATCGCAGCATACTATATAACACCAGAGCACAGTACATAAAACCGAACCATTCGACATACTACTGCAACACACACACTCACACGCACGCGCGCGCATTCACACAAACACACTCACACACACGCGCACACACCCACACACGCACTCACGCACACAAGCACACACACCCATTCATACACCCTGATTAGCCTATTTTATTTTGGTATCAACAACGTGTGTATAGTTTACTTCATTCGCCAATGGCTACCATTGTGTTATGTTATCTGCTAGATCTCAAGAGCGACAACTCTCTTGTTGACTTGACTACCAGAGTGCCGATTGTCAATGTATTCTCGTTAAATATTACAGTGAACGTATGCGGGAGACAGGACCAGAAAGAATTTAGGCACAACGGTATTGCTCCGTGTGATTGAACCTGTGTTTACAGAACGTGTGTTAACACATAGCAAGAATTCACAACGTCCGAAACAAAGACGGAGCTACGCCTTCGATCGAACGGCACAAGAGCCGGCCGGCCAAGTGTATATGGGTGAGTGCAGTCGATCGATGCGACGACATTGCAATAACGTGTCAGCAAAGTCGAGTATATGTGCATCATATGCGTGTACTTGTTCGTGTTTGGCATGCATCTCCCAGAGAAGTCGATTGAACAGGTCTGCCAGGGAGTAAAGTGTAAAGCGCTTTCAGCAGTCCTGAGGACTGGATACTGTGCTATATAAGAACTTACCTTTTTGCATCTCGGACGTCAAACTTCCTATGATGCCCCCCCAAAGGATCAATAACAATAAATATTATTTTTCTTTTTTTAATATTCCCCTTACTATTATTATACCTTCTGTGAGCAACTGAATGACTTTTCTCTCAAAATACGTAAGCTGATCCCAACTGCTCGCTGGACGGTTTACGCAACTTGGAGCAATCGTAGAAAGCACGAAACGTTGCGAAAAACTGTTGAAATGAACGTGATCTTCGACAAACGTACCCTTCGTCTCTTCAAATCCCTCCGTGACCGTCAGAATGGCATCCATGACGGGAGCATTTTCTGAAAATAAAAATTAAGTATTTTCAGTAAATTATATGATGTTCACTCATTAAAAGTGATTTTGTTTCACGAGATAATAGGGCAATTGTATTATAGCAAATTTACATACAGGTTCAGGTTACTTACCAGAAAGAAGTGTGTACGCGTGCCTGTTTCGGGAAAGAATTGAGTACGTCTCAAAGTATCGTATAATTTAAATGTTGGATATGGATATGAACAGTGTTACTAGCGTGTTTAAGAATGTCTACCACGTAGGTACGAGTCTCCAGTTCTAAATCCAGAATAGAACACTTTGCGCTCGACTGAACATCAAAAAGATTGATGTTATCTGTACTCCCGATATCGCATAGGCCAGGAGCATTGTCAATGAATTCTTAATGAGATGGGCATGACTGTATATACGACACGTGTATCAAATAATGCGTTCAAGTGCAACATTATTCAGAACGCATAATTACAATAGGTAGGCGATTATGAGAAATCTGATACCTATAATGTTGTGGCCTACAGTAGTTTCTTTCTAGAATTTATGCTAGTAAAGCTAGTATGTCCAAGAAGTGGTGTACGTATCATATATTGCACACACATGTCACCAATAGGTGTGTAGTGAGATAAAAAGCAACTATAGTATAGCCATTAAAGCAATTGTCAATGACGGCGATTTTACATGCACATGCTACTGTTCGCTTGTTCTTGTATGTGCTAATAATTATTTTAATAGTCGTCGTTAATATTTTATTGAGTATCTACCCTTTATGTTTACAGAGTAAACAAAAGTCTACGACTGACAGCAAACATGAGTTTGAATACGGGAAGAATTCTCTGTTTCTTCGTTGTCTTCGGAATTGCCAAAGTCGATGCGACTCGACATCCTTGTGTAGAGTCACGTGACTCGATTGGCGGTCATCTTGAATTAACGGTTGACTGCAACGCCATTAAACTTGCGCGATTCCCTTGGATGTATTTCCACTAGATACGACATGTCTCGTACTCAGTCATTCAACAATTCAAGTGGTTCCGGCAAATGCTTTTCTCCACTTGGAGAACCTACGAACTCTTGACTTGTCAGACAACAGCATTAGCACCTTACACAATGCGAGTTTTCATGGTCTTACAAGACTGCAGAAATTAAATCTCAACAAAAACGTAATAACAGCTCTCCCATCTCGCGTTTTCGATGAGATGTTTTCGTTGGAGACGTTGGCGATTGGTGGAGTTCATCAAAACTACGATACATTGCCGGTTTTACCCGTGAATGTCCTTAGGAAGTTACGGGTCTTATCCCTGACGATTAAACACAGTTCAACAGTCCCAATAGCCTACGGCCAACTGTCGACATTAGAGATACTCGATTTATTTGGAGGAAACACCGACCGAGTAGACACAGCGTTGCTGGACGGTATTCGCAGTTCGAATATAACTACGGTGGCATTTCGGGACGGAGGCCTGACCAATATCGCACCTGACGCCTTCTCAAATTTCTCCAATCTTCGATCTCTCATTTTGTGTTGTAATGGGAAGTTGGGCTTTCATAAAACAATTGCAGCATTGGGCAAACGCACAATTCGAATATCGATACTCTCGTGTTAGATAGTATCCAGGGTCGCAGCGCCGTCTACTGCTGCCTGGCTCGGTCTCTGCACTTTTTATTTCCCTGATGTATAATTCTTATAAAAGTGAAGTGACAACGCCATAACACAATCAACAAAGCTACAATAAACCAATAAACTAAACGTCAACAATTGTTTCCTGGCTTCCACAATGCTAATATCAGTGGGCAATGATTGTTCATGTCGACAGTCGGGCCCACTCGCGCGAAATCTGGCCAGGTATCGTGACACACTTACAGGCCTTATTGGCAGATTGTTGCAAAGGCATTATGGTGCTACGTGTGAAAAGGATTGAGTACAAAGCTTGCAGCACGGGACCTCCAGCAGGTGAGCGTCATCGGAGCATAACGTGCTAATAGGCTGGTGTGGATGTAGCAGATCCCTCATGCAGGTATGACGCAGCCAGGCCGCGTAAACTGAGAAAAGTCAACAGAAGAAGTTTGCACTCGGTGCGCTGTTTAATTGGCAGCCAGTGAAGTGCTATCAAAACAGGAATGGTGTGGTCGTGCTTCTTAGTTCTGGTTAAGAGACGGGTTGCCGCAGTTTGCACTCTTTGGAATCTGGCGAAAATAGGTGTTACATAACATCGCAGCATACTATATAACACTACAGCACAGTACATAAAACCGAACCATTCGACATAATACTGCAACACACACACTCACACGCACGCGCGCGCATTCACACAAACTCACTCACACACACGCGCACACACGCACACACGCACTCACGCACACAAGCACACACACCCATTCATACACCCTGATTAGCCTATTTTATTTTGGTATCAACAACGCGTGTATAGTTTACTTCATTCGCCAATGCCTACCATTGTGTTATGTTATCTGCTAGATCTCAAGAGCGACAACTTTATTTTTGACTTGACTACCAGAGTGCCGATTGTCAATGTATTCTCGTTAAATATTACAGTGAACGTATGCGGGAGACAGGACCAGAAAGAATTTAGGCACAACGGTATTGCTCCGTGTGATTGAACCTGTGTTTACAGAACGTGTGTTAACACATAGCAAGAATTCACAACGTCCGAAACAAACACGGAGCTACGCTTTCGATCGAACGGCACAAGAGCCGGCCGGCCAAGTGTATATGGGTGAGTGCAGTCGATCGATGCGACGACATTGCAATAACGTGTCAGCAAAGTCGAGTATATGTGCATCATATGCGTGTACTTCTCAGTTCCGCCAAACAATGCACACTATTCGTTACAAGCGCAACAATGTTATTGTCCTTTACACTCAAGCGGCGAATTTTACTCCAAAATGGACTACAGAATTGAGATGTATCAAACGTGTTCACTCCGCGACCATTAATACTATCTAACACAATAGTATTGATATTCGAATTGTGCGTTTGCCCAAGTGCTGCAATTGTTTCATGAAAGCCCAACTTCCCATTACAACACAAGATGAGAGATCGAAGATTGGAGAAATTTGAGAAGGCGTCAGGTGCGATATTGGTCAGGCCTCCGTCCCGAAATGCCACCGTAGATATATTCGAACTGCGAATACCGTCCAGCAACGCTCTGTCTACTCGGTCGATGTTTCCTCCAAATAAATCGAGTATCTCTAATGTCGACAGTTGGCCGTAGGCTGTTGGGACTGTTAAACTGTGTTTAATCGTCAGGGATAAGACCCGTAACTGCCTCAGGACATTCACGGGTAAAACCGGCAATGTCTCGTAGTTTTGATGAACTCCACCAATCGCCAACGTCTCCAACGAAAACGCGAGCTGGGAGAGCTGTTATTATGTTTTTGTTGAGATTTAATTTCTGCAGTCTTGTAAGACCATGAAAACTCGCATTGTGTAAGGTGCTAATGCTGTTGTCTGACAAGTCAAGAGTTCGTAGGTTCTCCAAGTGGAGAAAAGCATTTGCCGAAACCACTTGAATTGTTGAATGACTGAGTACGAGACGTGTCGTATCTAGTGGAAATACATCCAAGGGAATCGCCGCAAGTTTAATGGCGTTGCAGTCAACCGTTAATTCAAGATGACCGCCAATCGAGTCACGTGACTCTACACAAGGATGTCGAGTCGCATCGACTTTGGCAATTCCGAAGACAACGAAGAAGCAGAGAATTCTTCCCGTATTCAAACTCATGTTTGCTGTCAGTCGTAGACTTTTGTTTACTCTGTAAACATAAAGGGTAGATACTCAATAAAATATTAACGACGACTATTAAAATAATTATTAGCACATACAAGAACAAGCGAACAGTAGCATGTGCATGTAAAATCGCCGTCATTGACAATTGCTTTAATGGCTATACTATAGTTGCTTTTTATCTCACTACACACCTATTGGTGACATGTGTGTGCAATATATGATACGTACACCACTTCTTGGACATACTAGCTTTACTAGCATAAATTCTAGAAAGAAACTTCTGTAGGCCACAACATTATAGGTATCAGATTTCTCATAATCGCCTACCTATTGTAATTATGCGTTCTTAATAATGTTGCACTTGAACGCATTATTTGATACACGTGTCGTATATACAGTCATGCCCATCTCATTAAGAATTCATTGACAATGCTCCTTGCCTATGCGATATCGGGAGTACAGATAACATCAATCTTTTTGATGTTCAGTCGAGCGCAAAGTGTTCTATTCTGGATTTAGAACTGGAGACTCGTACCTACGTGGTATACATTCTTAAACACGCTAGTAACACTGTTCATATCCATATCCAACATTTAAATTATACGATACTTTGAGACGTACTCAATTCTTTCCCGAAACAGGCACGCGTACACACTTCTTTCTGGTAAGTAACCTGAACCTGTATGTAAATTTGCTATAATACAATTGCCCTATTATCTCGTGAAACAAAATCACTTTTAATGAGTGAACATCATATAATTTACTGAAAATACTAAATTTTTATTTTCAGAAAATGCTCCCGTCATGGATGCCATTCTGACGGTCACGGAGGGATTTGAAGAGACGTAGGGTACGTTTGTCGAAGATCACGTTCATTTCAACAGTTTTTCGCAACGTTTCGTGCTTTCTACGATTGCTCCAAGTTGCGTAAACCGTCCAGCGAGCAGTTGGGATCAGCTTACGTATTTTGAGAGAAAAGTCATTCAGTTGCTCACAGAAGGTATAATAATAGTAAGGGGAATATTAAAAAAGAAACAATAATATTTATTGTTATTGATCCTTTGGGGGGGCATCATAGGAAGTTTGACGTCCGAGATGCAAAAAGGAAAGTTCTTATATAGCACAGTATCCAGTCCTCAGGACTGCCGAAAGAGCTTTACACTTTACTCCCTGGCAGACCTGTTCAATCGACTTCTCTGGGAGATGCATGCCAAACACGAACAAGTACACGCATATGATGCACATATACTCGACTTTGCTGACACGTTATTGCAATGTCGTCGCATTGATCGACTGCACTCACCCATATACACTTGGCCGGCCGGCTCTTGTGCCGTTCGATCGAAGGCGTAGCTCCGTCTTTGTTTCGGACGTTGTGAATTCTTGCTATGTGTTAACACACGTTCTGTAAACACAGGTTCAATCACACGGAGCAATACCGTTGTGCCTAAATTCTTTCTGGTCCTGTCTCCCGCATACGTTCACTGTAATATTTAACGAGAATACATTGACAATCGGCACTCTGGTAGTCAAGTCAACAAGAGAGTTGTCGCTCTTGAGATCTAGCAGATAACATAACACAATGGTAGCCATTGGCGAATGAAGTAAACTATACACGCGTTATTGATACCAAAATAAAATAGGCTAATCAGGGTGTATGAATGGGTGTGTGTGCTTGTGTGCGTGAGTGCGTGTGTGCGTGTGTGGGTGGGTGCGTGTGTGCGCGTGTGTGTGAGTGTGTTTGTGTGAATGCGCGCGCGTGCGTGTGAGTGTGTGTGTTGCAGTATTATGTCGAATGGTTCGGTTTTATGTATTGTGCTCTGGTGTTATATAGTATGCTGCGATGTTATGTAACACCTATTTTTGCCAGATTCCAAAGAGGGTAAACTACGGCAACCCGTCTCTTAACCAGAACTAAGAAGCACGACCACACCATTCCTGTTTTGATAGCACTTCACTGGCTGCCAATTAAACAACGCACCAAGTGCAAACTTCTTCTGTTGACTTTTCGCAGTTTACGCGGCCTGGCTGCGTTTTAACTGCATGAGGGATCTGCTACATCCACACCAGCCTATTAGCACGTTACGCTCCGATGACGCTCACCTGCTGGAGGTCCCGTGCTGCAAGTTTTGTACTCAATCCTTTTCACACGTAGCACCATAATGCCTTTGCAACAATCTGCCAATAAGGCCTGTAAGTGTGTCACGATACCTGGCGAGATTTCGCGCGAGTGGGCCCGACTGTCGACATGCACAATCATTGCCCACTGATTTTAGCATTGCGGAAGCCAGGAAACAGTTGTTGACGTTTAGTTTATTGGTTTATTGTAGCTTTGTTGATTGTGTTATGGCATTGTCACTTCACTTTTATAAGAATTATACATCAGGGAAATAAAAAGTGCAGAGACCGAGCCAGGCAGCAGTAGACGGCGCTGATACACTGAAATTTGTTTTTGTCCCGAATGTGTTTTCGTCTAAATGAAATAGATAATGATATTTACTTAAAGTAACAAGAACTTGTTCATATTAAAATATGAAATATAACATATGGATTATATAACATGATTAACAATTATGTAAGAAATGTTCTAATAATAATAATAATAGTTCTAAAACGAGATACAACGGATTATCGTTTGTCATAAAAACCGCGAAAGTTAAATGGTATAAGTTGTTATTTCAAAACAGTTCTGTAACCATTTATATCTGGAAAGTTGCCTAAATGCTGGGCGAAAAAA
>CM034541.1:18200666-18324919 GCA_020002185.1 Paraescarpia echinospica
TTCAGAAGCAAAGCAAATAGACGGGTTATCGCGTGAGATTTGCTTCTGAAGCAAAGCAAAGCAAATAGACGTGTTATCAAAGGAAAGCAAAGCAAATAGACGGGTTATCAAAGCAAAGCAAAGCAAATAGACGGGTTATCAAAGCAAAGCAAAGCAAATAGACGGGTTATCAAAGCAAAGCAAAGCAAATAGACTTGTTATCAAAACAAAGCAAAGCAAATAGACAGGTTATCGCTTTTCCGACAAACGTATGCAAGAACCCGTGCGTGTGGTCATCGAAAAACAAAGTACAACCTGCTAACGAAAATGAAGTCGTCGAAAAGGAGAGCATCGAAAACGAAATCATCGACAGCGTTCCAAAAACTATGAAGCAGAAAGCACGGCGACTCATCGATAAAATGAAAGGTGCTGTAAGTTGGAATGATCGTGGCGAGATGATGTACAGAAACAAGGCGGTTCCCGGAAGTAATATCGTGGACCTTGTGAATGACGTGTTGAGAAAACGGAAGTCGTTTGAACCGGTGGGATGGGAAACCTTTGCTCGTGGTCTCAAGGACGTCAACACGCCAATGGATTTAGTTGGGAACTCAGATCGTTGGCTTTACATGCAGACAGCATCAGTGGACGATGACATAGCAAAGGAAACCAGCATTCCGTTTGACAGTGGTCGTCGTCGACATCGTAGACGATCTGCGTCGTCGTGGCGCGCAGCTCATTCGGCGACACTTTTGCAAATCACACGTTGGGAACCTTATTAGCATTACCGATTTGGAATCTACAGGAACAGTGCGCAAGAGATATCATATGTGAAATATTCAAATAAAAATCGTGTTTATGCTATGGATGAGTGTGTTTGTTTTTCGTTTTCATAGTCACGTGACTTCCCTTAGCACAAAAACTGTGCGCGTTCATGAGATAGGCGACATCCGACACCACTCAACGGACACCAATGTAATTAGTCAGAGTATTACCGAACATGATAGTTCTCTATTCGTTGACACACATATTCGTTGGGAATAGCGGAAGCGTAGAGGCCGCCATGTCAGGTCGCCATGACATTCAAATAACTTCCGGTACTACGTTACTTCCGACGTAGCGTCCCTAGTAGAGGCCGCCATGACAGTCAAGTGACTTCCGGTACCACGTCACTTCCGGCGTAGAGACCCCTAGTGGATAATCGGAGTACTACGTCACACACTGCCATAGCAAGCGAATTTGAAAACGACTATGTCAATAACATGTAAGGACAACCACCTGACAGGACTTCATTCAATGAGGTGCCAAACATCACATACCTTCATGTCAAGAGACGATCATCTGTTCGGATTCACGTCCAACGAGGCGACCATAGGACTCGTATGAGGTATCGCTTCTTTTAATGGAAAACATATGTATATGAAGCAGCCGTCTTTTCAACGTAACAATTCCATATTTTCAAATAGTGCGACCAGATACGATACGACCTTCTCGAGAGTCGAAAAAGAAAAGACCAGAATCGTCGGAAGCACGGTATATACACTAGTTTTCGGTGTGATCTCATTTGCATAATCAATCAGACCGAACGAACATCACGTGACTTCCCTTAACACAAAAACTGTGCACGTTCATGAGACAGGCGACATCTGAGAGTCCCAACGGATAGCAATGTAACTACTCAGAATAACGCCAACTACCGACCATGATAGATCTCTATTCGTTAACAAACTTCCGGGAATACCGGAAGCGTAGAGGCCGCCATGACAGTCAAGTAACTTCCGGTGCGACGTCACTTCCGACGTGTCGTCCCTAGTAGAGGTTGCCATGACAGTCAAGTAACTTCCGGTACGACGTCACTTCCGGTGTAGCGCCCCTAGCGGATAATCGGAGTACTACGTCACATGGTGGCGCCATCTAGCGGTTAAAATATATAATTAGGTTAGCTAGAGAAAAAAAAGTTGGGGTTAACCTCGCGAAAATTTAAACAACAACCACTAAGGTGGTTGTTGTATACATTTTCTGAAAATATTCTGTTTTTTGTCCCAGAGGGAAAAAAAACATAAAATTTTCGCGAGGTTAACCCCAACTTTTTTTTCCCTAGCTAACCTAATTATATCATCATCTCGCCACGATCATTCCAACTTACAGCATTTTCATTTTATCGATGAGTCGCCGTGCTTTCTGCTTCATAGTTTTTGGAACGCTGTCGATGATTTCGTTTTCGATGCTCTCCTTTTCGACGACTTCATTTTCGTTAGCAAGTTGTACTTTGTTTTTCTCTTCACTGGGAATTTTTTCGATGACCACACGCACGGGTTCTTGCATACGTTTGTCGGAAAAGCGATAACCTGTCTATTTGCTTTGCTTTGTTTTGATAACACGTCTATTTGCTTTGATTTACTTTGATAACCCGTCTATTTGCTTTGCTTTGCTTTGATAACCCGTCTATTTGCTTTGCTTTGCTTTGATAACCCGTCTATTTGCTTTGCTTTGCTTTGATAACCCGTCTATTTGCTTTGCTTTGCTTTGATAACCCGTCTATTTGCTTTGCTTTGCTTTGATAACCCGTCTATTTGCTTTGCTTTCCTTTGATAACACGTCTATTTGCTTTGCTTTGCTTTGCTTCAGAAGCAAATCTCACGCGATAACCCGTCTATTTGCTTTGCTTCTGAAGCAAATCTCACGCGATAACACGTCTATTTGCTTTGCTTTGCTTTGCTTCTGAAGCAAATCTCACGCGATAACACGTCTATTTGCTTTGCTTTGCTTTGATAACCCGTCTATTTGCTTTGCTTTGCTTTGGCAATAACCTGTCTATTTGCTTTGCTTTGCTTTGATAACCCGTCTATTGTGGTGGAATTGTGGTGGTGGTGGTGGAATCTCACGCGATAACCCGTCTATTGTGGTGGAATTGTGGTGGTGGTGGTGGAATCTCACGCGATAACCCGTCTATTGTGGTGGAATTGTGGTGGTGGTGGTGGAATCTCACGCGATAACCCGTCTATTGTGGTGTATCTCGTCCATAGTCTCGTCTCTTGTCTCGTCGTAGTCTCGTGACATATCTCGGCCATAGTCTCGTGTGATGTGTCATCCGTAGTCTCGTGACATATCTCGGTCATAGTCTCGTCTCTTGTCTCGTCGGTGCTCTCGTGTGATGTGTCATCCGTAGTCTCGTGTGATGTGTCATCCGTAGTCTCGTGTCATCCGTAGTCTCGTGACATATCTCGGTCAAAGTCTCGTCTCTTGTCTCGTCGGTACTCTCGTGTGACGTGTCATCAGAATTCTCGTGACATATCTCGGTCGTAGTCTCGTCTCTTGTCTCGTCGGTACTCTCGTGTGATGTGTCATCCGAAGTCTCGTGTGATGTATCATCCGTACTCTCGTGTGACGTGTCATCCGAAGTCTCGTGACATATCTCGGCCATAGTCTCGTGTGATGTATCATCCGTAATCTCGTGACATATCTCGGTCATAGTCTCGTCTCTTGTCTCGTCCGTACTCTCGTGTGATGTGTCATCCGTAGTCTCGTGTCATCCGTAGTCTCGTGACATATCTCGATCATAGTCTCATCTCTTGTCTCGTCGGTACTCTCTTGTGACGTGTCATCCGAAGTCTCGTGACATATCTCGACCATAGTCTCGTGTGATGTGTCTAGTTGATCTAAGTTCAATTCGTGACACGTGTTGGTCAAAGCATAGTGTTTCGTTTTCGTGACATAGTGTTTCGTTTGTCCAACTAGTTGATCTGAGTCCAATTCGTGACACGTGTTGGTCAAAGCATAGTGTTTCGTTTGTCCAACTAGTTGATCTAAGTCCAATTCGTGACACGTGTAATCGGTTAAGTTTCTGTTTCGTTTGCGTAACTAGTTGGTCTGAGTTCAATTCGTAGTTGGTCTGAGTTCAATATTCGTAGTTGGTCTGAGTTCAATTCGTACCGCATGTTTGTCAAAGCATAGTGTTTCCTTTGTACAACTCGTGTCTATAGTTCGACTCGTTCAGCGTGTTGATCAATGCATAGTGTTTCGTTTGTACAACTAGTTGGTCTGAGTTCAATTCGTGACACGTGTTGGGCAAAGCAGTGTTTCGTTTGTACAACTAGTTGATCTGAGTTCAATTTGTGCGGCGTAATCAGTTAAGTTTATGTTTCGTTTGCGCAACTAGTTGGTCTGAGTTCAATTCGTAGTTGGTCTGAGTTCAATTCGTGCCGCATGTTGGTCAAAGCACAGACATAAGTGGCTATCATCTCTACTGAACTACACAGACATACTTGTGAAGTGTAAGACTATTAGTAAGGTTCCCAACATATGCTTTGCATTACACTATGAAAAAGACACAAGATGAGATTTGCATAGTTTATTACAACACAAACGTATTTACATGTCACGCTCCATAACTAAAAGAACCAGAGACATTGATACAGAGTCTTGCAAAGTTTAATCGTGTACAAGACAAAAGAAAGTTCTTTACAGGTCACCCTCCATTACTGCCAGAACCATATGTTTCATATGTTCTGTTGTCGTTAATCGTCTCTGACGACACAGAGACCTTTCGTTGCCGCTTTGATGGTAGCGGACCTTCAATGTAGTCCTGCAAGAATATTTCAATAACATTAAAAAATATTAAAGATTGCATGGGAATAGTACACCATTGCTAGAGTACGGTGATACAAGGACCGGTAGGAAACAATGATAAGAAGTTACGTGATAGGAAGTAAGGTGACAAGTTGTATGATCATAAAGTATAAAACGGGGCGAAGTTTTAGCGGAAGTAAAGACACAGTGGACACCTTATAGCAGAAGCTATGGGGGCGCTATTTTAGGGAAAGTATAGACACGGGGAACGACATTTTAGGTGAAAGTATAGTATAGTATAATAAAACAATATAAAATATGACTCACCACTGGCGTATACAACTTGGTTTCATTGGCCGTCCTCTTCCGACGGTCACAACATCCGCTGGTGACGTGGCACTTGCTATTATCTTTCCGTGTGAACGATCCCCCACAGTCTGGGCAGGTGAAGGGCCTCCGCGATGGTGGTAGATATCTCGGAGTCGGCAGGGCCTTCTCATCACTCGCAATCGTTTGAACCATGATATACATGTCAGAGGCCACATAACCGTGTCGTTCGCATTGCAAATGTCCCCTGTCGTCGACAATCATACCCTTCTTGCAGTACCTGCACCCGATGTAGAAGGGAGTGTGCTGGCGTACTCTATCGATGAGGAGCCCTTTGACCTTGATAGGAGGGTCGACGCTTACCGTTGATTCTAGAGTTGGGACGTCCACTACGTCTGGTTCCGATGGCCCGACAGGGTGGTTGGTCACCGGCATGATGGGTCTGCTCGTTGGCTCGTCCTCATTGCTCGATTCCGCTACATTGCGAGGTCGGTAGTAGGGTGTCTTCAACATGATGATGTTAGGCGTGCTGTCGTCGTGATAGGAATGACGATCCGATTGGTAAAACACCGCGCTTATATAGTTAGTAAATGTGCCGAAAAGTCACGTGGGCGTGCCGAACGAGCACGAAATTTCTAACCTATGAGAATAGCTAATACTCTTTTGTGAGAATGTGGTTGGCTCTGAAAAGAACCGTTTCTTGGAATTTCGTCAAATTTTTCTTATGATGGTGATGATGATGATGATGAACACACGAGATCTGGTTGTTGTTCGCGTTTTATCCTGGACAGTGTATTCTTGATGAGCACGGGTCTCGGAGTAGAAATTAAAGGTGTAGCCTGTAGAGTAGATCCTTGATGGGTAGTTCGGTTGCCGGAGCTGATGACAGAGACGAAATTGGTTTGGTCGTCGAACTGATCGTCGGACTGGTCGTTGAACTGGTCGTTGGCTGTTGGTCCGGGTTGATCGTTGGGGTCGAGAGGTCGAGTGGTCCCGTAGCCGGGGAAGGCTGCGCCTTCGGTAGCAAAATCCTTTGTCGGACGTTGTCGATTGATGATATAGAACCCATTTTCAAGATGTAATATATAATGGCCACAATACCTGACGCAGGTCTTTTATACCAGTTCGACCGAACATAAAGATCACGTGGGCGTGCCGAAAGATTATGGAACAGAACATAAAGGTCAAGTGGGATTGTCGAAAGATCACGGATTGTAGAAAATTCAAAAGCACGGACTGCTGAGTAGAATGTACACAAGCGCGGACTGCAGAGTAGTTATTTAGTTCACAACTTATCTAACAGGGGTGCTTTCAGTTGATGATGATATATCCAACAGGAGTAAGCACTCGACAAAAACAACAGACACGAATATTTGCAGTACTCGAACATTTACTTCACAACTTGTCCACTAGGGGATGATGTTTGTAGTTCCTGAGCTATCCGTCAGGGGGCTATATTGCACGCAAGCGTGCAAGAGACACGAATATTTGCAGTACTCGAACATTTACAACTTGTCCGTAAGGTGGCACTACTTGTAGTTCATGAAATATCCGCTAGGGTCAATTTAGTTTAAAAAAAATCCGCCATGGGGCGCTAATGGTCAAACTAAGACACACGAAATTGGGCAGTACTCGACAATTTAGTTTACAATTTGTCCGTCAGGTGGCACCACTTGAATAGTTGTTCTCGAAAAATTCCGCTAGGGGGCGATGCGGGTCAACCTATTTTAGTTCCCAAAAAAAGTCGCCAGGTGCGCTGTTTTAGTTAATGATATATCCGCTAGGTGGCGCTGTTTTTGTTTTTGGTGTGAACTATTTATTTCACCAACTATCCGCTAGGTGGTGCTATTTTAGTCCCGAAAAATTCCGGTAGGGGGCGCCATATGACCTTGACCTACATTCGGGTACTTGACCTTGACCTACATCCAGGTACTTGACTTTGACCTTTGATCTGTATCCGGGTATTTGACCTTGACCTTTGACCTTGACCTACATCCGGGTACTTTTGCTTTTGCTTCGCGCCGCGCCACCATCCCCTCTACTGAACCTCCTTTACTACTTTTAAATTATACGATACTTTGAGACGTACTCAATTCTTTCCCGAAACAGGCAGGCGTACACACTTCTTTCTGGTAAGTAACCTGAACTTTTATGTAATTTTGCTATAATACAATTGCCCTATTATCTCGTGAAACAAAATCACTTTTAATGAGTGAACATCATATTATTTACTGAAAATACTTAATTTTTATTTTCAGAAAATGCTCCCGTCATGGATGCCATTCTGACGGTCACGGAGGGATTTGAAGAGACGTAGGGTACGTTTGTCGAAGATCACGTTCATTTCAACAGTTTTTCGCAACGTTTCGTGCTTTCTACGATTGCTCCAAGTTGCGTAAACCGTCCAGCGAGCAGTTGGGATCAGCTTACGTATTTTGAGAGAAAAGTCATTCAGTTGCTCACAGAAGGTATAATAATAGTAAGGGGAATATTAAAAAAAGAAACAATAATATTTATTGTTATTGATCCTTTCGGGGGGGCATCATAGGAAGTTTGACGTCCGAGATACAAAAAGGTAAGTTCTTATATAGCGCAGTATCCAGTCCTCAGGACTGCTGAAAGCGCTTTACACTTTACTCCCTGGCAGACCTGTTCAATCGACTTCCCTGGGAGATGCATGCCAAACACGAACAAGTACACGCATATGATGCACATATACTCGACTTTGCTGACACGTTATTGCAATGTCGTCGCATCGATCGACTGCACTCACCCATATACACTTGGCCGGCCGGCTCTTGTGCCGTTCGATCGAAGGCGTAGCTCCGTGTTTGTCACAAAGGACTGTGAATGTACGACACAGATTATCTGATGATTGTGTGGGTGCTAGTAGTGTGAATATGTTTAAAAATAAAATCGACACATACCTCAGAAGGGCTGGATATGTGTAGATAAAAGGGTTGGACTCTCGATAAGCCAAAGGGCTTCTTTGTCCACCTGCCATCTAGAGTTAATTCTCTGGATGGCAATCTTGTTATATCTTGTTAAATCTTGTTTCGGACGTTGTGAATTCTTGCTATGTGTTAACACACGTTCTGTAAACACAGGTTCAATCACACGGAGCAATACCGTTGTGCCTAAATTCTTTCTGGTCCTGTCTCCCGCATACGTTCACTGTAATATTTAACGAGAATACATTGACAATCGGCACTCTGGTAGTCAAGTCAACAAGAAAGTTGTCGCTCTTGAGATCTAGCAGATAACATAACACAATGGTAGGCATTGGCGAATGAAGTAAACTATACACGCGTTATTGATACCAAAATAAAATAGGCTAATCAGGGTGTATGAATGGGTGTGTGTGCTTGTGTGCGTGAGTGCGTGAGTGCGTGTGTGCGTGTGTGCGTGTGTGTGAGTTTGTTTGTGTGTATGCGCGCGCGTGCGTGTGAGTGTGTGTGTTGCAGTATTATGTCGAATGGTTCGGTTTTATGTACTGTGCTCTGGTGTTATATAGTATGCTGCGATGTTATGTAACATCTATTTTCGCCAGATTCCAAAGAGTGCAAATTACGGCAGCCCGTCTCTTAACCAGAACTAAGAAGCACGACCACACCATTCCTGTTTTGATAGCACTTCACTGACTGCCAATTAAACAGCGCACCGAGTGCAAACTTCTTCTGTTGACTTTTCGCAGTTTACGCGGCCTGGCTGCGTCATACCTGCATGAGGGATCTGCAACATCCACACCAGCCTATTAGCACGTTACGCTCCGATGACGCTCACCTGCTGGAGGTCCCGTGCTGCAAGCTTTGTACTCAATCCTTTTCACACGTAGCACTATAATGCCTTTGCAACAATCTGCCAATAGGGCCTGTAAGTGTGTCACGATACCTGGCGAGATTTCGCGCGAGAGGACCCGACTGTCGACATGCACAATCATTGCCCACTGATTTTAGCATTGCGGAAGCCAGGAAACAGTTGTTGACGTTTAGTTTATTGGTTTATTGTAGCTGTGTTGATTGTGTTATGGCGTTGTCACTTCACTTTTATAAGAATTATACATCAGGGAAATAAAAAGTGCAGAGACCGAGCCAGGCAGCAGTAGACGGCGCTGATACACTGAAATTTGTTTTTGTCCCGAATGTGTTTTCGTCTAAATGAAATAGATAATGATATTTACTTAAAGTAACAAGAACTTGTTCATATTAAAATATGAAATATAACATATGGATTATATAACATGATTAACAATTATGTAAGAAATGTTCTAATAATAATAATAATAGTTCTAAAACGAGATACAACGGATTATCGTTTGTCATAAAAACCGCGAAAGTTAAATGGTATAAGTTGTTATTTCAAAACAGTTCGGTAACCATTGATATCTGGAAATTTGCCTAAATGCTCGGCGAAAGAATGCATAGTTGTCACTGTCAACAAAGTCGCCGTCGATGTTTCCAGATGACTCCAGATCGAAAACGTGACGCGACACTTACAGGCCCTATTGCGATGCACGCAACACACTGTGTAATACGTTCAAGAACCAACTAAAGACAATTTTTAAACGTGCCTTTTCACTCTAGATGAAACGTGTGTATAGTCATGAACAGTGAACATTTTAATTTAAGTTCCTCCTGCAAATCCTTTACACTTTGGCGTAATGTGTAGGAGATTGTAGACCACATAATCACAAATTTAGGCGAATGGTAGGAGGTGAAGGAAGGTAGATAACACAAGTTAGGGTAGATAACTTCCATCGATCATCAGATCACTGTAAGAATGTCAATGTCGAATTTCACTATGGAGTCTGAATCTTGCTGGAGACCATGGAACTCTGTTCGAGCAGCATCGTTGTCATCAGGTGACATTGAGACAGCGAATGGGCCAGTAAATAGCAGGCAGACGTGTTTTATTTGATATCTCGGAGTATCGCATCAAGTCCTATTTCAAAGAGTATTGTACGAATTCCTGTTCCAAGAATTTCAGGTGTTTATGACCAAAGTTGCCTCTACAACACCCTGCGCCGGATATAGGACTGCACGGGCCCCGGGCAGTGATGATATGGTGTCGTATCATAATAGTTCTCACTCCGTCCTACTTCTACAACATGGAAGTTGTTGCAAAACACGGTTGTCTTTTTAGAACAGCAATTAAGGCACTCAAATTACGTCTAAGAACGTTTCCATCCCAAAGAAATTACCCAAAAAGTGTTTTATGGAGACCCTGACGGGCAACATCTGTGTTGTGACATTGTTTCCAACATGATAACAGTAACGAAGGAAATGTTGCCTCCAAACAGTGATGATAGCGAAATTATTTTTCCTTGTTATTTCAAAGTAGACAAGGCATTATGCCGCCACCATTACCGACGCTTTTTGGAAATCATGCGATTAATTATGCGCTTTCACTGTACCGAATTGAAAATGCACAAAAAACGCACTGAAATTGCCAAACAATCCTCAGTTTGAAAACAGCTGTGCTATGCAATCGTTTTACTAAAATAGACTGGCTGAATAATTAATGCTATGTCTGATCTCGACAGCTCGACGAGCGATTAGTTAAAGAAACCAATACGTAACACTTCCCGGAGACAGAGTCAAAGAGTGTGCACAACGTATTATAGGAAATAAGAGAATTTGAAACATGTATGTGTGTGTGTGTGTGTGTGTGTGTGTGTGTGTGTGTGTGTGTGTGAGTGTGAGTGCGCGTGTTCGCGTGTGCGTGTGCGTGTGCGTGTGTGTGTGTGTGTGTGTGTGTGTGTGTGTGTGTGTGTGTGTGTGTGTGTGTGTGTGTGTGTGTGTGTGTGTGTGTGTGTGTGTGTGTGTGTGTGTGTGTGTGTGCGCGTGTGCGTGTGCGTGTGCGTGTGCGTGTGCGTGTGCGTGTGCGTGTGCGTGTGCGTGTGCGTGTGCGTGTGCGTGTGCGTGTGCGTGTGTGTGTGTGTGTGTGTGTGTGTGTAGTTGTGTGTGTGTACCAAGTTTTGTGACTTACTTGTTCCAATTTTTATTTGAGGCAGAATACCGCGTGCTGCACAATACTGAATTCTAGGCAGTCGAAGGATACGTTGCACTGTTGTTGTGAACATGTCTTATTTATTCAAAGTTACATCTTTAACGGCATCAACACAAAGGTTCTATCGTTGTAGGTCACTCCAAATTACACCTGGTGGTTCACGGAACGTTCGCCCCAAACATCCGTCTGATGCGTTTCCCTTGTTAAAAGCCCTTAGCAACCGCCGCCAGAAGTCTCCGTGATCGGCCTCATTCTCGCTCCACACCAAACACGTGGCTCCTGAACCCGGCTGCAGCAAGTGATGTAGTTGCTTCGACAGGCTAGTCTGGCACACATCATAGAAGTTGATGAATATAAATTGACAAAGTGGCTTGTTAGATGTCAACGCGTACCTTAGACTATTCATACAGATCTGATCACGTAACAGTTCCGGCGTTATGCAAACGATCAGCATGTCCGATCTCTCATAAGCGTCAATGAACTGTTCTGTTTTGTCCATAGTCATGCCGTCTCTGTCGGCAATGAACAGACTAAGGTCTTCTTCATCTTCGGCCCGAGGTCGTAGTTCGTTCACTACCCACCTACCTATCTCCCTACTAGACCGCGAATCAGCTGCTTCTGCGGGGTTCGCAAAATAAAACACCATAGCATCATAGTGATCATCAACGACGTCGTGAGTCTTCCGTCTCCAACATGTCAATTTACACAGTATTAACCGATACATGATTTACCACCTGTTCCACACAATGACGACGAAGACAACGACAACACCGCAGAGGAAGACAATGACGCTGACGACGAGGACGGGGAAGGGACGACAGTCTTCCTCCAGTTCTGCCAAATCCATGTGAACGAGTCGCTCCGTCTTTCGCCCCAGTGTACACGACAGTTCGTCTTTTGCCATCACATCAATGTTGGTCATCTGAATCCAGCGAACAAAAGCGACAGACTCGCACGAGCAAACGAACGGATTGTTTCGTATATCAAATGTGAAATTCTTCAACCGCCACAAACTCTCCAGTTCAGTGATGAATTTGTTTGACAAACGAAGCAGTTTATTGGAATGTAAACTCAGAGTTTCCAGTCGAGTGAGATTGCGTAGTTCAAGATCCACGTTAAGTAAGGAATTTCCACCGAGTTTGATATGTCTGATATTTTGGCTTTTGGTAAATGTTGGCGAAGCAATAGTCGTCAACCGGTTGTACGACACGTCGAAGTCTTCCAACTGGGGACTTCCGGCACATATTCTTTGCACCGACGCCGTTTCTAGCTTATTGTGTGAAAGGTTGAGATTGCGCAGACTCGGGAAATCTATGATTGGCGGCGTTAGGCTCCTCAAGTTGCCGTGACTCCAGTCTAACGTGTGTAGTCGCCGAAGACCGAGTATTGTTGTTGGAACTATAGAGAACGCTGGAATATTCGACAGGTTGAGGTGGCGTAGATTGTTGTCAGGGTTGAACACAGTACTGCGTACAAACGGTCGACCCATGTTAATGTTATAGTTAACTAAACGCAGTATTTGAATCGACGGCTGGATTAACAATGACTTGATGTCTTTTAAGATTCCCCACGACGGTGGACTTGATGTGGATGTCAGATTTTTCACAGTGATGTTGGCCTGCCCCAGACAGGTCGGGTAATAGAGAAAATATAAACGAACATCGAAGTACATATGGTTATTACAGTAATGATCTTTAAAATCACTCCTCTTTACCAAGTCGATCGAACACAGATTTGGAGGAAACATTCCTAGATTCGTAGAGCTATCAAATAAAAACAACGCCAGAACATTGTACGACAGGTCGAATTTTCTCAGTTCCGCCAAACAATGCACACTATTCGCTACAAGCGCAACAATGTTATTGTCCCTTAAGCTCAAGCGGCGAATTTTACTCCAAAATGGACTACAGAATTGAGATGTATCAAACGTGCTCACGCCGCGACCCTGGATACTATCTAACACGACAGTATCGATATTCGAATTGTGCGTTTGCCCAAGTGCTGCAATTGTTTTATGAAAGCCCAACTTCCCATTACAACACAAAATGAGAGATCGAAGATTGGAGAAATTTGAGAAGGCGTCAGGTGCGATATTGGTCAGGCCTCCGTCCCGAAATGCCACCGTAGTTATATTCGAACTGCGAATACCGTCCACCAACGCTGTGTCTACTCGGTCGGTGTTTCCTCCAAATAAATCGAGTATCTCTAATGTCGACAGTTGGCCGTAGGCTATTGGGACTGTTGAACTGTGTTTAATCGTCAGGGATAAGACCCGTAACTTCCTCCGGACATTCACGGGTAAAACCGGCAAGGTCTCGTAGTTTTGATGAACTCCACCAATCGCCAACGTCTCCAACGAAAACATCTCATCGAAAACGCGAGGTGGGAGAGCTGTTATTACATTTTTTTTTAGATTTAATTTCTGCAGTCTTGTAAGACCATGAAAACTCGCTTTGTGTAAGGTGCTAATGCTGTTGTCTGACAAGTCAAGAGTTCGTAGGTTCTCCAAGTGGAGAAAAGCATTTGCCGGAACCACTTGAATTGTTGAATGACTGAGTACGAGACGTGTCGTATCTAGTGGAAATACATCCAAGGGAATCGCCGCAAGTTTAATGGCGTTGCAGTCAACCGTTAATTCAAGATGACCGCCAATCGAGTCACGTGACTCCACACAAGGATGTCGAGTCGCATCGACTTTGGCGATTCCGAAGACAATGAAGAAGCAGAGAATTCTTCCCGTATTCAAACTCATGTTTGCTGTCAGTCGTAGACTTTTGTTTACTCTGTAAACATAAAGGGTAGATACTCAATAAAATATTAACGACGACTATTAAAATAATTATTAGCACATACAAGAACAAGCGAACCGTAGCATGTGCATGTAAAATCGCCGTCATTGACAATTGCTTTAATGGCTATACTATAGTTGCTTTTTATCTCACTACACACCTATTGGTGACATGTGTGTGCAATATATGATACGTACACCACTTCTTGGACATACTAGCTTTACTAGCATAAATTCTAGAAAGAAACTACTGTAGGCCACAACATTATAGGTATCAGATTTCTCATAAGGCCTATAAAATCGTGCTTGTTGTGTTCTAACTTTGTTGATGATCTTTCTTTTTGATTTGGCTGTCCTAAGGATGACTTCATTGCTTTGCTTTGCAGTCCATGGCACTCGCAGCATTCTTATTAAGAACCACATTTCAGCGGCTTCTATGTTTTTTGTGAACTTTTGGTTATTGTCCAGGATTCACATCCATATAGCAATATGGGTTCGATGTAGCATTGCAGTACACGTTTTCTCACTTCAAGTGATATATTTTTGATTGTTAAAATGTTTTTCATGTTGTGAAAAGCAGCTTTGGCCTGTGCAATTCGTCTCTTGATCTCGTCGTTGCATCGGCCGTCGGATATTATTAGTGATCCCAGATAGTTAGACGTTCGGGCTTGCTTCAAGACAGTGCCATATGCAACTATGTTGCATGCTGGAGTGTAATTTTTTTTAGATGACCATGATTTCTGTTTTCTTTTTGTTCAGGAACAAACCTTTTTCTCAGTTTCCGTTATTACTTTATGTAGCATCTGTTGTATATATGTTTCATTCTCCGCAATCAGTAATGTGTCGTCTGCATATCGTAAACGATTCATGTCGTATCCCCCTACTTGAATACCTGGCATATCTTCTAATGTACGTGCGATGATCTCAGTGTATAATGAAAAGAGATCGGGGGATAGGACACACCCTTGTCTTACACCACGTTTTATTTCTTGAAATTTATTGATGTCATTTTCTATTCGTATTGCTGCTGTTTGTTCCCAGTACAGATTTCTCACAATTAACGCTCAGATCTAGGTAATAGTCGTTGCAGCCTCTGACACTGACCAGGTAGTCCAATAATGCACAAACGTAACTGACCAACGAGTGTGGTTGGTTATTGCAGAGAAAAGAACTGTCGAGTACTTAAGATGAAGTCTAGGGAAGAGAGGAAGAAGAGTGCGGCTAGTTATTGGTTGTAATGGATCTGTATGCGTGTACTGTCTGTATTACAGTTTTTAGCAACAGACCTGGATTGGGTAGGAACTTCTACTTATACTTAGCAAGTAATGTTATTGCTTAGTAGCATTGCGAGGGTTGTCGACGCCCGGTTGCAAACATAATCCCCGCTCTCCGCGTGTTCTTCTATATGCTAATGTAGGGAGTTTCAACCTCTTAAGTCTTTCCTGGTAAGTATATATCCTTCATCCTGGGAGTTGCTTAGTTGTACATCTCTGCACATTTTCTATTGCATCCTTATATTTTTGTTTATAAGGGGACCATATACTGCGTAATCTAAATGACTCCGTTCTAAAGCTTTATATAGTGGTATAAAATTACTTTCATTTAAAGTTGTAAACGACCTTCTAATAAGTGCCATGATACTGTTTGCTTTATTAATCTTTTATATGCTTATCACATTCTAGCTTTGAGTCAATAATAATCCCAATATTTTTTCTTCTTCTATAAGACCTAACTCATGGACCGTATTATTGATTTTTAAATTGTAAGTATAACTACGTTCATCTTTTTTCTATGTGCATCAGTTTACATTTGTCTGGATGACATTTTTATAACAATTGGTTAGACCATGATGTAAATGTATATAAATCTTCTTGCAGTGTGTGTGAATTATGGTCAACTGTGCTATTAACTGTTCTAAAAATGTTGGTGTCACCTGCAAACAAATATAAGTCTGAAGCTGTATTGCTTGGTAGATCGTTTATATACAGAATGAATAGGATTGGTCCTAGGAAACTCCCCTGGGGGATGCCACTGGTTACACTTGTCCACTCAGAGTTTGTTCGGTTTATGTTGATCATACGATCAGACAAGAATGCTTCAATCCATCTTAATATTGAACCTTTTATACCACAATATGATTCTAGTTTGCCTATAAATCTTCTGTGGTATCAAAAGCCTTCATGAAATCTAAATACACTGTGTCTATAGAGTCTCCTCTATCTAATGCTTTGGTCCAAGATTCCATAACATTTAACAGTTGTAGTACGGTTGAACGACCTTTAATAAAACCGTATTGTTGTTTACTGTAAAGGTTATTACTTGTCATATGATTAACAATGTGGTCTTTAATGCATTGTTCCACGCATTTGCATAATATACTCGTTATACTTACATGTCTGTAATTTCCTAACTTTTTATGGCTTCCCTTTTTATATATTGCTGAGATCCTTCCCTGTTTCCATTCCTTTGGTACCTCACCCATAGCTAGATAATTATTAAAAAGTCTAGCTATTGGTATACATAATTGGGTCGATAATTATTTTAGGAATCTAGGGTGTACGTATATATACTACCTATAGCTGGTCCTATTGATTTATTCATATTGGAATTATTTAGTTTTTTTTTAACCATTTCCTCCTCAATAGTCAAATTTTCAATGCTGTGTTTAAATGCCACCGTATACCTCCGTTGAGGCTCCCAAAACGCTTACTACGTCTCTTGAGACCTAGCTAGCTCCATGCAACTGCAAGACTTTTGTACACCCCTTAATTTGGAGACATCAAATATTAAACTGCACATCCTTGATATAAACTCTCCAAAACACTACTTGTTGGTTACTTAAAGAAAACTCGCTTACCTCAGCGGGGGTATGGGTGCGTACGCAACCATCGCATCTCAAATCTATGGGCCTGATCGACAACTTATAAATTTATGATTACCCTCTACCCTCCGACCGTTCAGGTGAACCATACTGCAACAGTCATTACATTGTGCCCACGCTTCTTCTGCCGTTCTTCGTGGTTTTATTCCCGAGGCGCCATTTCGCTGTTAAAATACCAACCCACAAACCTGCTACAAGTGCTTGGCCGCTACAATGCACAGGTACGTACGGCTCCGGTAAATTGCACACGTGCTTTTGTTATGGTGATTAGCTCATGGCTTCCGGCTTGTCGTCCAATCGAAACGTAGGTACATGTCATCGAAGTTTGGGCGTAGGTGAACTTTATTAGGTGTGTGATCCTCAGACTTTTAACTTTTAGCCCATTGAACATGTTACCCACATCACACGTTGGTAACATATCGATGTGATACGAGCGACTTTGGAAACAGCCAATGGTGTACAACTGTAAATAAACACTTTTATTGGACTTTTACCGTCTGAGACAGAAGTGGTTGCGAAGTTATTCAATGAAACGAACATGGCGTCGGATCGTGGAGAAGCGGACTCGCGTATGAGAAAGTTTCACTCTGGCTGGGCATATCACCAAGTCGGCAAATCAAAGGTAGTGCAGTTTGTGAGGTTATATTTGGTAGAGTCAATTGGGTGTGGTATATAGAATTGACGTTTTTATAATTCACCGATCGGCGTAATTCTTGAGTCATGTTACCCTTCTCACTGGCACTGTCTACGCCAGTGGCTAGGCCCGGCTAGGCTTGGCCTTGCCTTGGGTTAGGGTGAGGGCTGACCTGCCTTTAGGCTAGCCTAACCTCGCTTAATTAGCAAGATACAGCTTTGGGCACGCCCTAGCCCTACATCTTAACCTAGACAGTTAAGCTGGGCTTATTATCGGCACGGAAGTTTTCGTGATTAGTCATTTTCTTGTTTTTCCAAGAATGTTCACATGAATATTTCCTTGTTTTGGTGGTTATTGACATTCATTGATTTGCTTTCGGTGGTTATTGTGTAACTGTAAGGATATAAACGTACGTACAGTCACGTTTTTTTAAAGTACGTCATGTGTGGGGGTGTCTGAAGGCAAAGGTGTACATTTTATCACAAACCACACATGTCCTACATGATTTTATTTCACAAATTGCACTGGAGGCAACTTGAATAAACAGTTCTAACTTAGAATTAGACTTGATCAATGAGTTTTAACCAAACCCAAAAATTGTGTGGTATTTTTTGTGCACAATGATTGGTATAAATCATATTAATTGTTTCATGAAATTATTGTGTGCTCATTTTTGTAACATCATCCAATAGTTGTTACATGGGATATGTATAAGTGACGTGTGAAAAATCGTTCATTAAATTTTTTATTCTGGACAAGCATGACAAAATGTTGCATGGGGATGGGGTTTGTGGGTAAGTGTTATGTAAAAAAATTGTTATGTTGACTTGTCAAGCTGTCGATATCACATTATATATATAATAGTATCAATTGTAATAATTTTGTTCGAAAAATTAGCAGTTTTGTATTAACGTATATGAGTTAGCACGATATTGTGTTATTTATAGACTTGCTATTTACATAATTTATATGTAAGCAACATATTCAATACAGTGATGCAATGGATATGAAGGTTATTATAGATCTATACTAACATCTGGAATGTTCACACTATTTTACCTATCAAATGAGGCAGGGCTCTACTTCGTCACTTAATTAAAACAGATTTCAATTTAATAACAATAAGAATTCTTAAGAACACCTGTGGTAAGCTGTGGGGGTAGATTAAGAAATTTCTTATACATTTAAAAATTAATTATTTAATCTGCTTCGAAGCATCAGCATATTCTATATAGTCACACATGCAAGCAGTACTATATATCATGCAACACTTTCTGTTTTGCATTGCAGAAGAAATATTGGCTGGTTTTACGCGGACACATGCTTTTCATCTTCAAAAATGACAAGACCCAGAAAGAGAATGTAAGTGTTTTGTTGCATTCCTCTTTCTCAATGTCTCCCACTTCCTGTCACTGTTCCTTCGTTGCTGTCTCCATCATCCATCTCACTCCCCCTCTCTCTCACCCTTCTCTCAAAATTCTGAATCTCCCTTTACACCATCCTCCCATGTCAGTCATCCATGGTCTCTTCACCTCCTGTCCTCTATTCCCTACGTTTCCATACTTTCCACACGTCCAGCCCACTTTAGTCAACTCCTCACTAGCTTCTTCTTAAACCGTTCTTTCACACCAGCCTCCTCTCTCGGCACCTCCCTTCTTTGTTTACCTATTCTATTGACTCCTGTAATTCTTCTCGTTCAGTTGTTTTAAAATAATTATGGCTGGTTGTAATGTTGTAAGAATTGTTTAAGATGGAAAACTTGACTGTGCATCTAGAATTATTTAGCAATGTGAACATGTCCAATATGTAGACTACCTACTCAAATTTCACATTTTTATTGACCAAGTTTCGAATATTACCTCTTATTGCATGGTGTTCTGAAATTGATGTCAACAAACGTAGTTTTACACATCGGATAAAGTGTAGTAGCTTCATTAATGTTTTATATGTTAGTTAAACTTAAGTACAAACGAACCTTGCTTTACAGTTACCCCAGTAATACAGCCACCTTGCTATTACAAGTAGAGTATAAACTTTAACAGTAGAGTATAAAATTATAGACAATTTGTGCTGTTAATATAGTCACCTCCATATTCAGGTCACTTTTTCAGATTCCCAATGGTGACTTATATTCCACTGAATATCTTAATACGAATTTGCTAACCCGATTTGCGAAGGGATTTAAGCCAGTTGAGGAGAGCATTTTCCCAGGTCATATGTTATCAAAAGGTCTTCCTCAACTGAGACAGTCTGTGGTATATTTAGAACAAGTAAATGTGTGGTTACAACTATAATTTTGTCTAATGGTTAAAGCATGTAAAACAAATACGGAAACATCGCATTCATGCATCAGTCGTAATGCAGACTACAATGGCTACTTCAGGAATGTAATTCAAAGCGTGTCATTGCTCTGTCATGGCCAAATTTGTGTCTAGAGTGCGGTTAATCATTGGTGAACTACACAATATAAAATTGTTTAGAACAATACTGGTACTGTATTATCGTCAGCAGATGTGCACTGTGCAAGTGCGAAGGCTTAGGTTCGCGTCTATTGATTTATTGCTCGCCTAAATATGCCAAATAATTAAGCCCGAGCGATTTATTGGTTTTATCCGCTAGGTGGCAAAAGTGTTTGTCCATCTGGTGACGCCACTGTCAGTCATGCCAAAACGCAATCAAGCCTAGCCATGCCGTAGCTTTATCCTTTACGCAAGATTAATTTGATCAGGTCAATTCAGGACATCAAGCATTGGCACAGATTGAAAAGATGCATGCTGATAAAACATTTGAGACAGGAAGTACTAGCAATGATGTTACAAAAAATGACACTGTGACAGCAGTGTAACGATGTTAATGATGAAGTTGATTTGTTTATGGGATGGATGCTAGCTGTCAGCACTGCAGCCTCTGCCACAGCAGCTGATACAAGGTTTCGATTTCACAGCTACCAGGTGTGGACAATTTCAGCTGATTAATGATCTATGACTCTCAAATGAGGGCCGGCTGACAAGAATCCCATTGAACAATAAGCAAACTTCAAGTCATGGTGCAGGAAACGTTGGCAACTGTGCACCAATGCTAATTTAAGTGACAAGAACATACTTTCTTTCAAACAAATGGGTGTATATTTTGCCACTAGAGGGCACAATGTGCAGCAGGTCTGGTGATGCCAATGATAATGCTAGTGATAAATCGCTCACTAGATGAGCAATTAGCGCGAGTGATAAGGAGCGAGAGCGATCGCTCGCCTAAAAAAATAATGCACTGAATTGTGTACACGTCACGCATGTGCAACTAAGATATGCAACAGTAAAGACACAATCAGCACATCTACCAAAACACCTAGTGTTCGGTCGACAGAAGACGGTACTCGACGTGCCACTCGCAACAGACCGACCGCTACTGACAAACGCCAGACCAATACATTGAGCATTCATCATGCTAGCCAGAAGTCATCACTGGGCAATGCAGGATAACCTCCGTCTGTGCTGAATCGGCACTCAAATAATCCAAACACGCACGCTTTGCCAGCGATGCGTGTTACAACAGGGCGAGGCCAACTGCGAGCGCGAAGGTCGGAATGGAAGGGAGCAAATCTCGACGACATCACCGGAGCACTTTTCATTGTTTTGACCTTTCGTCATGACTACACACGGCTACGCGATAGTGAATAACATGCCTGACTTCGTGAATAAAACGGAAGTTGCTCAAATTAAGGTGGTGCCAGCAGCGATATTATTACTGTATGTTGCATTTTCGAAGTGCACATCCATTACCGAAAATCAGTTTTCATGGGTGGTTTCACTTGTGTAAAAGGGGGGATGCATGTCTATTAGGCAGTGCACATCTGTAAGTGATAATACAGGATTAGTGTTGTTGCCCAGGTTGTACTTGTAGTGAAACATCTAAATAAGTATTTCACTTTTCAGTCCATTTGCAACACTTATAGCTAAACTTAATTACCAGTTTAAATACCCAAAATTCCACATTTGTAAATGACACCATGTCGTTGTATTTTGTTGACATAAATTCACACTGTTCATTGAAATCTAATTACTGTTTGATGCTGTTTTTATTGCATATTTATTCCACACGTTTAGAAAGAGTTACGTTAGTTAGTTGGTGCTGCTTGCACTGCTGGTTTTAGTGATGCATCAAGTGTGGTAGCAGGTAGTCTTGTTTGTCACCTCTTGCTTTCATCTTCCACCACTGGCTAGCCTCAGTGGAAAGACAAGCCCATTGCATAAGTCTTGTCTGCCAGTACAGTATGCTCTCCTAAACCAAGACTCCCATTATAACATCCCAGAGGTAACTGATGGATACTGGTCAATGTGAGGCACCAGGCTAATTAGATGTGGTATCTCTGAGCATCATGGGGCCCCAGAGGTGCTGTATGCAAGACCCACTAGCATGTGGAAGTGCTCTGCCACTGTTACCACCCCATGTCCCACCTATGGGCAACTAACAACTGCTGCCTTGTGGTTAGGCTCGTGAGCCAAAGGCTAAGAGAGTAAACCCTGACAGAAAGTCTGTTTTGGGATCGACAGGCGGTTTGCGTACTCCCTGCACACATTCCGGTACCCCCTGAACATACCTGTTGCTGGACGTATCAGCCATGCTTTTCCTCCAGAGTACAGCAGATTGGGTTGAGAGAAACGTCTAGGCTGTAAATCTCCTGACATCGAGTCACAAGGGCAAACCAGGACCACTTTGTTTACTGCCCTGGCATTTGCTGCATCATTCTTTTAACAGAGAGGACACAGTTTGTGTTCGACTCCAGGACAAGAAACAACACGGGAGATGGTAGTAACCGGTTATAAGCCTAACGCTCGATTGGCGCAGAGCATGGTGCAGTGGGAGAGGCATGTCTCATGGTTGGTATCCGCCAGCTCCAAACTAGGTAGCCCCCAGTCAATAGGGATCTAACCCGCCACAGTATGAAGGCCTGCCTGGGTGTGCAGACCTGATATCAGACTGCAACCTGCAAAACGACAATGAAAATTGTGCTTTGGCACATGGAATGTATGGACAATGACCCCTGGAATATGTTCCCTCTTAGTGTTAGATCAGTTGAAAAAAAAAAAAAATTGTCATTTAAAAACTTACCTTTACAACCTTGCTTATCCACAGTAGCTCCCTAGCGCCTTGACCAATCCTTTTGTGTGTTTGATATGCCTCTGAGCTTGGTTTCCAACGATTTAGGCGCGATAGAAGTTATCTTATTATTATTTGACAAAGAATTGAACACAAGACTTGGCAAAGCAGCAACATCCTTTGGAAGACTCACAAATCATGTCTGGTCCAACAAGAGCCTAAGATTGCATACCAAGCAGAAAGTGTACCATGCTTGTGTTGTCAGCATTTTATTGTATGGTTCAGAGACAGGGACAACGTACAGTTTTCATCCTATTGCCTGCAAACAATCCTTGGTATAAAACGGCATGATAAAGTTACTAATCTCGAGATCCTGCAGCGCAGCAAGTCAACGCCACTAAGCAACATCCTCAAACACAGACGCCAATGATGTCTTGATGTACAGCGTATGCCCTCCCGAAGACCATCCTCTATGGGGAGTTGACTGAGGACAAACGTCCAGAAGGCAGACCCAAATTAAGATTCAACGATGTGGTCAAGAGAGATCTAAAAGACTACGCCATCGACCTTCTACGTTGGCAGACTTTTGCTGAGGACAGAGTCGTCTGGCGAACCTGTCTCATTGGTGGTTCAGCAAATGACATCAAAGCATACCAAATAAACCAGGAAACCAAGCATGCGAGACATCTTGCCAGAAATCCAAGTCAGCCTACCTGATGCAGCTATATCAAGCGTTGTCTCTCAAGACAGAAGCTGACCTCTACTACTACTAATACGTTAGTTACATTAATATTAGTTAGTATATTAATTAGCTCCTGTAACAGTGTTTTCCTCCGCATGTAATGTTGACATAATATTTTGTAAATTTAAATTAAAGAATTAAAGCATATTTAAAAATAGTTATTCATTTAATTTTAAATACATCAATATGCAATTTAAGTGCCAGAATACACTGTAGATATATTTATGACATGACAACATGTCAGACTTTATAAAGAAGGATCTAACAAGTCACACAGCCGCTCCCTATCAATGGTATTCAAACAAGACTGAGTCTGCCAAGCCTTTAAAAAATCATCCTTATCTGCCAAACGAGACCAGAACAGCTTAACAAAATCCTTGTCCTAGCATCAGACTCCAACTTATTGTGTCTCAGGTAGGTGAAATGACATTGTGTATAGAAATCTACCTGTTGATGGTCGCGTTTGTTATGTTGTGACACTCCACACAAAGGCTGTCTGTTTCTTTTTATTGTTCACAGTCGTGCATTGTGCTATTTTGATATCTGGTTTTGTTTGACGTCTTCTGTCAGGGTTCATGGACGTCACCCCAATTGATTGGTTTGCTGTGGGCTGTAGGATGAGACACTTTGTAGTGCAGCTGTCTCTATTTCACGGCCTTGTTTGCCCGGTTTCGTGTTCGCTAAATTAGGTGCAGACTCAGCGCGTCGTGTTCTCTGTCGGCAGTGAGGAGGTTGTAGGACAACAGGGCTAGAGTCTAGTCCGCAAACTAGCAACTGCTTCAGCTGGAGTTCTTAATTATGTAGAACTTTAAATCCAGATTTATGTAGGACAAGGCTACCTGTTGGGGTAGTGGAGTTATTGACTCAAACTCATGGGTAGTTTGGCATCGGCAACAATTCAAATGTATGTTTACATCAGAGCTTTGTATTAAACCAACAACTGTAATCCACACATGTAGAATATGTAAATGATTTGCATCAGCCTGTTTAATTCAAATAAATAACTTGACAGCAAAGGTGACATGCAGATGGAGGCATCCACCCTTCATGTGATAATCGTAACTGGGGCAGTTCCATGTAATTTGGACGTGATACTGAAAAATAATCTTCCCATATTGGCAATTTGTTACTTGTATTGTATAGTACACATGTTGGGTGTAATAAAAATGAAACTGGCACACAGATGCTAGTTGGTAATTATGAATACGAGCATTTGGAATGGTCACGTTTTTATTTTTTTAAATGTTATCTCTGAAACTTACGACAAACACTAGGCCCATTTCCATTTTACCATTACAATGAACCTTAAGTAATATATATTTTGAGAGAGGTAACAACAACACAAATAGTTAGGTGTTTTTATGCTAAGGCTAATAGTTTTAGAAGAATTTAGCCGCAAAGTTGATGCAAAAATATTGATGTCTTTATTTCATAACGTAAGTGACGGCTACTAAATTCTATGTATTTACTAGAAAATCTAACATTTTGAATAATTGCCTATGTAGTGATTTAGACCAAAACCCCAGGTCACTACAAGCTTTAAATGTTTTAGATTTATCAATAATATTTTCAGATGTGATGTGTTGAAAGACCGAAAAAAGTATAAATGTAACGTGAGTGATGATGGAATTGTCCATAGAAGGTTTAAAGATAAATCCCTGTGCAAAAGGGGAAAGCAACCAAGCACCCTAAAACCCCTTATGCCCGTAGGGATGAAACCAAGAAGTGTGAATACTGCCTTATCTATATGTGGCACATGGTACTCAGCACTACAATGCAGGATTGTCAGTTGAGGTGACAAGGATTTGACTCCACTGATGTTTTGAAACTTTGTGGTTAGCTTTATTCATCTTATTTGTCAGTGTCTTTCAGAAGAGACACTAAAAGCTGGGGGTTCTTGCTATTTGTTGTCTGCGCCAGGAAAAGTAGAGTCCCACACATGCCTGGAAATGATAAAAACCTGTCATGGACTGCACATAGCCATGAAAGATCTACAGAAACCCATAAAGGTGCTGAATTAGCTGCTGCCAAAATGCAGAAATTGCTCTGATAATGGAGTCGGTTTCAGAAGGGTCATTGAGTGCCCTGACTATGGGGTAATAGAAAGTCATCAATTATTATTTAATACACCACTATCGTATTGATACCACACCTAAATCCCAATGACCCTGTGGTATATGACATAGTTTCAGTGTCATGTGCTACCTCCCCCAATATGATGTGATTCAGGATTTTACAATACTAAAATACCACGCTACCTTCATATAAACTATGACTCAGTCATAATTCAGGGCCATTTAAGCTATGATATCACTCTGCTCTACCTCCATGTCGTGACGTTTCAGGGCCACATAGTAGGTCAATAGGCCAGCATGCCACTAGGCCTACTGTGTCTATGGTATGGTTTTATCTCTCTATCTGACCTTTTAATGTACCTTACATTTACATCTACAATAGTTAGGCAACATGACAATATATATGTGTGACACAATTATCTGCTGATCATATGTTATCTATATTATAAAACAGCTCGTTCTCTGTTTGTATGTGCACCTACATCTCCGTCAGTTTTGTGTATATATTGGGCTGAAATTTTGCTTGTGATCTACTGGGCCTATTGAGAAGGTTCGTAGAATTAGACATTTTCGAAATTCGGTCGGGGGTGGAGAATTTTGGGGGCTCAATATTTCAAAAGGCTGAACGTAAAGTTTCAGCTGCATAATTTTTCTATATAACCGTAAAGATAATTATGCCATCTACAAATACGTCGCTGGATGTTTTGAATGGTTTTAAAGTTATTGACGTTTGAAATCCTCAGCACTTATCATGCACCAGATCTACCTGTCGCTGGTCACATCAGCTTGTGCTACTTTTGGCAAACAACACGCAACAGTTCTGTGGAGTTCCAACCACAGAATTTAGTGTTTTTTCTATATCATTGTACAGGTAATTATTCCATGTACAAATGTGTCACTGGGTGTCTGCAGACACATGTATTAGTTTTTATGTTATTAATGTTAAAAAATCCCAGACGCGTAACTCAGTCAGTTACACGGGTGAGCGCATGCGATTTCTGGCAGAAGGTTGTCCTAACAACTAGGCCAGTGACCAATTACAATTAATTTTTATTAATGCGGGTAGGTGAGAAATATTTGGGATGGGTTTGGGGTGTCTGGAACTCAGATGTTGGGCATTTAAGGTTTGGTCTATTTTCAGCGTTCGTAATTATGTCAACAATGCTTATTTAGATTTCAGTGCAAATTATTTGAAGATGTATACGACTGCCTTTTTTCCCTAGGCAACACCGGGTAACTCAGATAGTCTATCTAATAATGGGCAATGGTGGTAGAGGTATCTGGAGACAGACAGTTGGAGCCCCCAGTTTGACCACCAATGGCCGACATGTGAGTTATGTGCTTAAAATATAATTGGACATTGTGGAAGATAGATTTTATTTTGAGCAGTTTTCATAGTAAATGTTACGTGTAAATCTCATTTCATATGGGCAACTGCCTGTATTAATTTTAAACTTAATTAAGACTTAAACTACTGGTTTTAGTAGTGAATGTTTAAAACATATTACATATAGCTATACAAATCAATGGTTTCCTTGTTAACTGGCCATCAGGGCTGTTCCTATGAGTGGCAATTTTGTTATCTAATTAAATACAGGCTTATTGATTATTGGACCAAGCAAAGTTGTTAGCTAGAAATGGTTCCACCTGTGGTAAAATCACTAGTTATAGCAGCTGTTAAATCAAAGAAATGATAGCATGAATCATGCTTGATATTGACATGTGATTGACAAGGTATACATTTAGAAATGTATTTATTACATTGTCGCTTTTAAACTGGGCAGATGACTCATTGTAACCCTACGACCTTCATTGCTTTGTGAGAACGTGACCTTTTTCAGGGTCCATGTGTTCGTGATATATAGAACAGAGAAGTTGTTTTCAGTCTGTGTGTCCTTATAGAATTATAGATATTTACAGATAGAAGTGAACAGATGAAAGTTTTATAATTATATGTTCTTTTAAATAACCATATATAAGAAGACACATTCTGCTTAGAAATGTGTCTTACTGGTTCATATTTTGGTTGTCTTTTTCATTATGTAATATGGTATTTTATGTATCCTTTAAAATACTACAAGTTCTAGGAGATAAAACAGTTATTTTGATGTAAAGTGTTTCATTGTTATGTTAGAGGCGGTTTATCTTGGACATTAATCACTCACTTAAATTGTACAATTGAAAGAATGTTTGAAGGATCAAAAATAATTTTATGGGGAATAATAATCAATACTTCTTCTTCCAGTAATCCACAACCATCATTGCTAATGACTTTGTGGATGGTGTGGTGTTTGTTGCGTGCGCCAGGTGTGCAGGTGTGGTGTTTGTTACGTGCGCCAGGTGTGCGGGTGGGCAGTGCTGGTTGTGACTGTTTATAAAAGTATGAGCAAGTGCAAGTTAAAAACAAACAGGGGTCACTCTTGGTTAGACTTTGTTTGTGGCAGTGTCGACAAGGCACTGCTTGAAAGCATCTAGAGAGGGAGATTGAACAGATTGGGCGGTTACGTTATTTCAAGGTATTATTGTGGCTATAAAAAAGGTCAGAAGCAACATATATATAATACATGGCCTTCAGTTTGGACTAGAAGAGTTCTTCAAGCATACCGGATGTTGCTTCTGACCTAGCTACCACTTGCTACACTGGGTAGATTCATAAGAAAGAAGTTAGAGGTCTGCAGCATGTTATTAGTCATCTACCAGTTACCCTACTTGCCTTTGAAGACATGGGTGGCCGCACACGGTCACACATGACCGCACTCATGTTTACCAAACTGTTCTCACAATGGTATTGTGTCCACATTCAGCACCCCACAAAACGAATGGTAATTGCCCAGATACTTAATTTGTCTTGACTGTTTCTGTTGCATTCCTGCTGTCTTAAGAGTATTTCAATGATTGCCCGTGAGTGGTATTTCAGGTTAACCGTGTAGAAGATTGTACTCTGGTCGGTCGTGTCAGTTGTGTTCATTATTGGAAGGACAGGCATGTTTTCTCAAGGAATGTGTGTCGAGCGTTACGGGCAACCTTTGTAGTGAGGTGGTGCATTTGAAAGCTAGAACAGATGCTTAAATCACCTGAACACATGATAAGGACATGGCTAGAATTCTTCCGGGTGAAACAACAGGAAGAAAGGAGTGCTCTGTCACTGTTCTGTCAGAAGGAAGGAAGGATATACTAGCAATATTTGGCATGCATTATATTTATACAATGCCAAGTTAGATTTATATTTTGTATACATACACACACACATATATGTATATTAAAAAATTATATTTATAAATATAATTATGATTAATTAAACATTTTTTTAGCATAATGGACATCAGTAGCAGTGAGAGTCAATAATATTTATTTTCATGAAAACATTAGACACCCCCATCTGACAGCCCAGCCTGTCAGCTCAAATTTTCCCCCTTCCAAAACAAACTCAGCCCATTCAAAAGAGATGGCGGACAGGTCTAGATACAACTATGCTCTCACAGCTTTAAGAGAACATCAAAATAACATGGGCCATACTACCAGAACTGGAAGTGCTGCAACGCTGGCTACAGAAGGCAAGCAATCTACATGCCAATTAAACCAATTACTTAAGTTTATTTCTTTGTCTATACACACAACACATTTTTCAGTTCTTTTGTAAAAATCTGCATTAATGTGTGAACATTTTCACTCCTGGAGTTGGTGGAATGCTCAGAGATAATCAACAATATTTAGAGAAGGGAATCTAAGCACAATAATTTAAAGATTAAAAAAACTAAATTAAAACAAAGGCCTGCTGTGATATCAATTATACACATTTTTTATGTTAAGCCATACCAATTTTGTGTTGCATTTCTCATCATCATTAAGATGAGGATTTATAATGTGCTTATTTAAAAACAAGTTAAGCTGCTTTGTCCGTTGTATCTAGAACTGTGTTTGACTGATGCTAAATTGCTAATTTATAAGTTTATTAAGTATGACATTCTATCAGCTCAGTTGAATATCTCCAACATATCTGCTATGTAGACAATTTTAACTGCAGTTAGGTATGTATTTCTTAATAATTGTTGAATTTCATTAGAAGAGACCAAAGCAATACATTTTGAATGCTGTATCTCAGTTATGTTCGTATTTACTACAGATGGTTGGATCGCTGACTTTGAACTCAGACACCGACTTAGAGACGGGGGATGGAGATAAGAAATACAAGAAGAAGGACAACTTGAGCTTCAAACTCGTCACTCGTGGTGACGGCGACACCAAAGTTAATTTTTTCAAGGTACAGTAATTTTAATCTGCATATACATTCTCCCAAGTCCTGTTCTACTTAGTCTTTCTTAATTCAGGAACTTTTATTCCCAATTCATACACAAGTAGTTTTGGGTAAATTTTGCATAATAATAATAAATTTCCATATATATTGCCCCGCCCAAAGCCCCAAATCATTGTTCTAGTGCTGTACAGTGATGTACGGTGGTATGCAGTGGTGTACACAGGACAAATTAATTAATAAGATAAATCATACATGTTTAAAATATTAATGTGCAAGATATGCAAATATTAAGTACTAGTATACATTACTAAATAAAATCTACTATAAAAAGTCTTTAGAAAAGAATAAACACAAACTAATGAAACTAATAATAATGATGGTGATAGATTAATTCTAGTAATAGATTAATAAAAACTTCTGGAACCTTAACCTGCAAATTGGACTTGCTTCTGTCTGATTGGTAGCAAGATCTTTCGTATTTTCAATCACATGTGTCTGTTTGTCATTTGTTGGGTCCTGTTATTAACCAGCATATTAATAAATGTTATTTACATTACTTTGGTACTACAACTGTTCACTGGTGCATGACTTCTTGTAGTGGAGTGTTATCTAGTTGTTCCATTTTGTATTGTCAGTGGAATCGTCTGGTAAAATTGAGGTCACAGTGAAAACACTGAATGTGAATGTTGTCACTGGAACAAAATGATGGTATTTCCAATTTTTAAATCGATTTGCTAAGCTACACTTGAACATTATGGAGATCCTCAGTCCAAAAAGACTAAAATCAGAATCTACCAGAGCAGTGTCCTCTTTGTGCTCATTTACAAAGCTATTGCAATTGTTCTGGTCAGAAACGATCCCCAACGGCAGATTCCATCAAACTGCAAAACAAGAATTTTGCATCATCTGGAAAAATAGAAGATCTCTAGTTGAACTCGATCAAACATGTCTGTAGAATAACTAATGACCTACCACTGAAAGTAGGACCCCAAAATGGAAAAATAGGGGCATAACCAAAAACAAGATAAAGACAACTCATGGAAGATTAACTAGAGGGTGAGTAGAGGCTGCTGGGGTGACATGGGTGGGGGTTCCAAGACAAAGGGAACCATTGGTATCATGTGCAAGCTTTGTGTGCCAGCCTTCATACAAGGATGATAAGTCAATGACATGCCCCAGGATGACCCAGTAATGAAGAACATGAACGAGTATGTAAATTAGACCAATTGTCTTTTCTAATAATTTAAGAGACGGACACTGAATAATGGTGCAAATTGTGCTGGATAATGACGTAAGGTTTTCAGTATTTATTGATTGATGCAGATTGAGGAATTTACCTATAGCCGTAGGCACACACATGTCATGACACGCCTTAATAGTGATAACTATGTTTTTGTATTACAATAAAATAATTCTTTAAAGGCGTTTCTTTAAATATACATATGTCTACGTGTTGAACTTACAGACTCCTGTATTGTAGAAATACAAAATACATACTCATGTGCTTGTATTGGATGAGAATGCTCAAGAAGTCACTTAGCAAGTTCTTTTATCCAATTCTCACAAATGTTTTATGTCACATTATTAATTTTCCTCTGTTATTTAGTGTATATAATACATTTCATAATTTCATTTGAATAAGTATTGACCAATTGCCTGAATGTATCTGTTTTTTATATTTTCAGTTCCAGTTATTTGTTTGTAAATTTTGCAACTCTTTTTTTATTTATAGTTTGATACACAAAATGACAGAGACTTATGGAGATCGTTCATCGTTGCCATCACACAGGTAAGAACCCACAGACTTCCCGTCAAATAAGCACGGCAGCATGAGGTGGGTTCATTGTAAGAAATAGATCAGGGAAACTGATCATCAATGAATAACCCTAGTTAGACATTTCGTTAGTTGTTGCAGCAAAGGTCAAATGGGTGGGGATCATAATCTCAACGCTGGTTACCAGGACTGTTTGTTCGGTTGCATAAAAAAGTACATTTCCTAAGACAGATAGACATGTATATATATATATTAAAACATAGTCATTTTACAAATGGAAATAATTAATATAAATAGAATGTCAAGATGACGGCCATTAAGATAATGTAGAGTGTCATTACTGTTAACTTGGGCGTTACTTTTTTTGACAAAAATGTTTATTACATAACAACAATATATATATATATATATTTAGTTATCAGTAGATGATTTTGTATAAATAAAAAGAGCAATAACTAATTGATTAATAATAAATAATTGTAAGTACTTATAATTCAGAGTTAATAAATTAGTTAATTATTTCTGTTTGCTATTCAGGGGATAGTTCCGGCCGACGTGCACTTGTTACCGGGACAACTGCGGGACGTGTATGAGGTGATTGGGGACCAGAACAAACCCCCGCCCCTCCCGAGCACTAATATCCCACGCCCCCGCTTCAATCCCGAAATGACGAACCCAGGTGACACTCGGGGGACGTTCGACGACGCCCCAACGTTTATGAATGGCTCCAATGGATACCCAGGACACAGCAAATCCGGTGGCGACGACTCGCCAGATTCGGGAAGTTTCTCCAGTCACATGACGCGGAACACTCGGTCGAACGTAGCGCCACCTTCAGGGGCGCCGGTGCGAAGTCTGCGTGACATTCAGCGACGGCAGTCGGAGATGGCCGATAGAGACCTTGGCTTCGTTGATGATGGTAGTCACAGTAGTCATGGCAATGGGGGTCATGTGCCTTACCTGGAGCGACAGTCGTCACACCAAAGCTACAGGTACCAGGAGGCTGATCAGAGTATGATGTCATATGCGGCCGACAACAATAATCAGGTAAGATCTGCTGGAATGTTGATTTTGTCAGCAAGATAAAATGCAGACCTGCCTACCATTCCGGATTGTCCGGAATCATTCCGGAAAGTCACCTCAAATTACGGTATTACGGTGAGGGATGAAAATATTACGGACTGTGACCATGTTGGGCAATCACTCAAATTTAGGTTCCACTATATTCAACAGGTGGCAGCATATGTATGCAGCACGTTGTGACATGGTTTTTAATTCGCTGAGTCTGGTCGTAATGTAACCAATAGGAAACAGCATTATGACAAATTCGCATTTCCGCGATCAAACAAAACGAAGTCATGTGGCACGAAATGATGGCTGACAGCGAAACGACGCCACCGCCAACCCAAAAGAAATGTGTAATGCAAAAATGTAGTGAGTGTTGTATTTGTAGTGTTAGGCCAAGTGACTGTACTAAGACTAAGTTAGTGTATTTATTGAGGAGTTTAGTGTATTATTTACAGCCTATCATACAGTTACTACAATCTAGGCGATGTCAATGACAGTGTAATGTAATGGTTTTGGTCCATCGCCCCATCTATCATTTATTATACTAGAGTTGAGTAGGCTAGAGTGTAGGTGGTGTTTATCATACTAGAGTTGAGTAGGCTAGAGTGTAGGTGGTGTTGATGACAGCGTAACTAATGGGTTTGACCTGTCGCTACCCGTCTCTTTCTAGGTTTATAGCTTCCTTGGACCATTGGCCTCTGATTTACCAATTGACGATGTATCTGATAAAAACACAACGGTAGTTATTTAGAGTATTTTTGGCAGTTGACAAATTGAGTTGTCAGTGAGTTAGTAGACATTTTACGCTTTGAACATGAATGTGGTTTCTTTCCTACTGTTAATTCTCTGTTTCTGTATACAGACTCATAACACAAATTCACATATATCGATGTTACCAGTCTAAGAAGTACTGTGCTGTTGAAAGTCGGTCTTTGGTCAGACTTCCTTTGTCTGTCAAAACCAGTGTAACAGAGGGTTAAAATTACTTACTTTATCAACAGAATTTTTTTTATGAAAAAACATTTAATTAACTGCCTACATTTTTGAAGATAACTCAGGAGCAATGGCGGGTGTATTCCGATAGTAGTCTATGCCCGTCGTTCTGTCCTGCATTCAACTGTTTACGAAATACCCCACATTCCACAATTGCGAGCAAGCATGTATCATATTTGCACCCTTGCCAACTACAGTGTATGACGCATGTGGGTAGGCTGATGCATGTGGGTAGGTGTGCGGTCATGCGTGACAGTTTGCCTGAATAACACATCCTCATAAGTCAGATTCCTTGTAGGTCGTGCTATGCCTAACTATAGCCTTTCAATGCTGTTGACTGAACTGATTGAGGTGTGTACAACCTACCAATGCCGTGCATGCTGGGATAGAACGAACCGCAACTTTTACCGACATATTACGAACCATGCACCTATGATATGAGTGTCATAAAATAAGTAACACAATTTCACAAGATTGCCATCCAAAACAACAATTCGTGGTGGAAATTGGACAAGGATTGAAACCTTTGACTTATGTGGAATCCTGACATCTTCAAGTCACTTCTGAGACATTTGCCTGTTTTGTGTAATAAGCATTCATACCATCAGAAGATAATTTGTACAATTCCTTTATAGTCCTGCATGAGAATCCCCGGGGGGGGGCACTGCCTATACTAGCAGTATTGTGGATGTGCCGACTTCAAGGGTAATTTTTTACCGAGGCTCTCTAGATCAAGGGTCTGTTTTTGATATGTTCCCCCTAGAACAAGGGCCAACATTGTACAGAACTTCCCTAGACAAGGGTATAATTTCGAGGAACTCTCCCTAGAACAAGGCTAGCTTTTTAATGCAGCATTCACGGTTATCTATCGCATATATTTCGGTTATATATCGGCAACTACTTGGGGCAATTTTTGCGGGAAATACTGCCGCGAGAAGTCAAGTCTTCCAACTCGAGATGACCCCTCAATTTGTTCCTAGATCAAGGGTATACTTTTTGATATCGGATGACCTTATCAAGGTAAGGGGTACGTGACCTTCGGCTGCACACCCCTACCCACATATAAGGGTAGTGCCCCCTCGGGATGAGAATTAATACTTACCTTGTTCGTTCAATAACGTGGTCTCTCGATCTTCTGTCTTGCTATAGTGAAATATTATAAACTGTGGCTCCCTTTAATCATACAATGAAAAATCTGTATGACAACATACATATTTGCACCTAAGACGGTTTCATGTTTGTGAAGTGTCTGGTGTATTGGAAATTTGTTATATGTGTCATACTCTCTTAGGGCTGGATATATATATATATATATGCAGTATATTATTATACCAGATTATAGAGATATAACATTTCATTGAATATACACTGTATTGTCAACATAAACTCCAGATAGACAAACAACAACACGAGAGATATATATATATTATACAGGAAAAATACAGATGAATTTGCCTTATTTGTTTTCTACTCCAGAACACAGACCAGTTGGCACAAGCAGACAGCGTAGTTTTGCTTACATGTATAATATTAAAATACTTTGGCGGGTTAAAACATCAAAGAGCCTCATGAATAAAGCAACAAGACAATAAGACAGCTGTTGAGGCCAGATTGGTTCACATATTAACATATCACCTTGAAGGTCAAACACCCAGGTGTAGTTCAGGCTTTTGTAGAAATTATTTGATTGTGGTGTGTGTGTGTGTGTGTGTGTGCATCTGTGGTTGTGTGTGTGCATCTGTGGTTGTGTGTGTGCATCTGTGGTTGTGTGTGTGCATCTGTGGTTGTGTGTGTGTGTGGGTGTGATATATATATGGGGTGTTTGTGGGGTGTGTGTATCGATGTGTGGTGTGTGTGTGTGTGTGTGTGTAGGTGTGTGTGATATATATATGGGTGTGTTTGTGGGGTGTGTGTATCGATGTGTGGGGGTGTGTGTGTGTGTGTGTGTGTGCGCATCTGTGGGTGTGTGTGGGTGTGATATATATATGGGGTGTTTGTGGGGTGTGTGTATCGATGTGTGGTGTGTGTGTGTGGGTGTGATATATATATGGGGTGTTTGTGGGGTGTGTGTATCGATGAGTGTGTGTGTGTGCGCGCGCATCTGTGGGTGTGTGTGGGTGTGATATATATGGGTGTTTGTGGGGTGTGTGTATTGATGTGTGTGGGTGTGTGTGTGTGTGTGTGTGCGCATCTGTGGGTGTGTGTAGGTGTGATATATATGGGGTGTTTGTGGGGGGTGTGTATCGATGTGTGGTGTGTGTGTGTGCGCATCTGTGGGTGTGTGTGTGGGTGTGATATATATATGGGGTGTTTGTGGGGTGTGTGTATCGATGTGTGGAGGGTGTGGGTGTGTGTGTGCGCATCTGTGGATGTGTGTGGGTGTGATATATATATATGGGATGTTTGTGGGGTGTGTGTATCGATGTGTGGTGTGTGTTTGTGTGTGTGTGTGTGTGTGTGTGTGTGTGCGCATATGTGGGTGTGTGTGGGTGTGATATATATGTGGGGTGTGTGTATCGATGTGTGTGGGTGTGTGTGTGTGTGCATCTGTGTGTGTGTGTGTGTGTGTGTGGTATGTATGGGATGTTTGTGGGGGGTGTATCGGTGTCTGTGCATGCGTGCATGTGTGAGCAGTAAGACAATGTTAGTATGTGTTCGTTGTCTCCCGTCTTATGTTATGTGTGGTTTGGGGTATGCAACATGTAACAAGAATCGTATTGCTTAGTATTAACTAGCAGACATATGTTCATATGTCTCAACCATCCAATATTTTATTGTATATCCCAATCATGTTATATGGTCTTGTTTGTCTCAACCAAGCAATATGTTGTTGTTTGTCTCAAAAACGATGTTGTTGTTGCAACCATGCAACATGTTGTTTGTCTCAACCAAGCAATATGGTGTTGTTTGTCTAAACCAAGCAATAAGTTATTGTTTGTCTCTTCCAAGCAATATGTTGTTATTTGTCTAAACCAAGCAATGTGTTGTTGTTTTTCTTAACCAAGCAGTAACAAATCAAAATCAAAAATACTTTATTGTCTGTCCTAAAACAACACAATTTAAAACAGAAAATGTTCTTTAGGCTCATCCGTCGACCATCCAATCAATCAGTTAGCTCTAAAAGAATAAAGATATCAAAACATACAACATTATTGCATGCACATGTAAAGTCCCCACACATATAAAGTTTTACGAGTAAGATGTATATAAATAACACATTAAAGTACCCTAAAATGAAAACTAAACATACCGCACAAACAAACAACTGACTAAATGTTGACAATATGTTGTTGTTTGTCTCAACCAACAATGTGTTGTTGTCCCAGCCATGCAATATGTTGTCTCAACCAAGCAATATATTGTTGTTTGTCTCAAGCAAGCAATATGTTGTTGCTAATTTCAACCAAGCAATATGTTGTTGTTTGTCTCAGCCAAGCAATATATTGTTGTTTGTCTCAACCAAGCAATATGTTGTTGTTTGTCTCAACCAAGCAGTATGTTGTTGTTTGTCTCATCCAAGCAATGTGTTGTTGTTTGTCTCAACAAAGCGTTATGTTGTTGTTTGTCTCAACCAAGCAATATGTTGTTGTTTGACTCAACCAAGCAATGTGTTGTTGTCCCAGCCATGCAATATGTTGTCTCAACCAAGCAATATATTGTTATTTCTCTAAACCAAGCAATATATTCTTGTTTGTCTCAAGCAAGCAATATGTTGTTGTTTGTCTCAGCCAAGCAATATATTGTTGTTTGTCTCAACCAACCAATATGTTGTTGTTTATCTCACCCAAGCAGTATGTTGTTGTTTGTGTCATCCAAGCAATGTGTTGTTGTTTGTCTCAACCAAGCAGTGTGTTGTTGTTTGTCTCAACAAAGCGGTATGTTGTTGTTTGTCTCAACCAAGCAATATGTTGTTGTTTGACTCAACCATGCGATATATTGTTGTTTGTCTCAACCAATCAATATGTTGTTGTTTGACTCAACCATGCGATATGTTGTTGTTTGACTCAACCATGCGATATATTGTTGTTTGTCTCAACCATGCAATATGTTGTTGTTCTCCTGTCCCTGTCGGCTGCGTAGTTGGTCTCACTACTGGTCCTTGGTTATGTTTTGTCTTCAGTAAAGTGAACTGATTGATTGATTGATTAATTGAAGCTAATAGAATATTTTAATGTAATCTTTTTATAATGAAACATTTTATATTGTAGACGCACTTGTTCTATCGGGATTCCACAAGAAACAGGGATATCCCATCGTAAGTATTCAAATACTTTACCCACAATGCTAAGAGCGTTCTGACATCCACAATAGCACGATCAGTGGGCATTAATTCTTGTACATTAGTCAGTGGTGCCACTTCAGTGATTTATTTTTATCAGTGGTACAAGGTGATGACCAGACCACCATTAACCCCTACGTAATGCTACATGCATTTTGGTGACTTCCTGAACTTGTGCATCTACCCCTAAAACGAGTGTACCTCGGTATATTTTGTTTTGGAATGCCAGTTAGATTTCTGCCAATTGACACATTTCAGCAAGTCATCGACACTCGCAGCATAACATTTCCTGTTGCAGGTGGTTCTTTGATGGCTGTGACAGAACCCAAGCGGAGTGTCTGCTCACGTCGAATCGCAAATTTGGCAATGTGTTGATGCGACCAAGTACGACGTTCCCCGACAACCACAAATACGTCATCTCGATGCGTAGAGATGTGTCAGGGTAAGTAAATTCCAACTGGTTTATCGCATCATGAAACAGGGTAATTTATGTTGATGTCTATAGTGTGTGAATAGTTTAAGGCCAGGTGAAATGGGTGTTTTTGGACAAAATGTACTCAAAGTGGTTTTCTGCCAGATTATGATAGTTTTGCATGTTTACTATCAATGAAGTTCACATAATGTGTTCAACAAAGAATGGCAGTGTTTCCAAACTTGCCAATATTTGCTCAAAATGGTGGCCATTTTGTTTATTACCATGGAAACATAGGGGTCTAGCTGAAGAAAGTTCAATGTAGTTCATCACTTTTAAAAAATTTGCTTCAATTTTAGTGATAAACCAAAAATCACTGAAGTTATTTCAACAAGTAAAGTACCATTTTAAATCCTATGATCCATGGATTCCAAAAAGGTACATAACGCCATTTCACAATTTTGCAACCGGCTTTCTTGTGGCAGGTCTCGAAAGTTTGTAACCATGTATTATTTTCCTTTTCAGCGGAACAAATCTGAACCATTATGAAGTTGTGCGAGGTCCTGAAGGCTACTCCATTAATGTCGACAATAAGGTAATTACAAACATATTAACGACCATCTCAGAACGATGATGTCCGGTATCAGACGAAATTACTTACTTACTATCTGGCCCCAGCCCCCCACCCCCTCAGACAAAGGTTTGTAAACATTGATATGATGATACCAATATAGTTTACAGCATCGGTCAGAAGTGTAAAATATTGATGTCCGACGGTGTACAAAACTGCCTGAGATCCACCTCCCCAAACGAAAGTAATATCGACATTCTGAGATGATACCTTGTTAGATTCAAATCTTTATACATTATGTTTTATTGATATCTTTACAGGGCGTTTTGTGTAACTTATACTTGGAATATCACATACATGGTTACATGAGAACAAATGCAATGTTGTCTTCTACAATTTTGTATAAAAAAGTCAATATGGCTAAAAATTCATGGTTACCATGGCGACATTTTGAAATAACTGGTGTGCAGTATCAATAAAGACCGTGAATTTTGATGAACAAGTTTGTAAATAGCACGTTTTACCTGCCCACTGTCTTGTGTGACTTATCAGATAAACGAGTGGTCTTCCTCTTACAGCACAGTCCCATGAAGTGTCTGTCAGAAGTAATGGACTACTTCATCACCGTTGCTGGACCGTCAGCGCAGCCAATGAAGTCTAACAACATGGCCAAGATGGAAGGGGCCTGTGCTGCAGGTAGTCATCATAATCACTGCAGATTTGCTTCCTTATCTTAATTTAGTTATTATAATCATAATCTAACTTAACAATGCCTCTAACTTAAATCCGTGTTTATATTTATAGCCCATGTTTATATTTATTTTCTTTATTATTATTATTATATTATTCTTAAACCGACCATGTCTGTTTCTCAATTTTTAATATGATATTCTTAATTCTATAATGGATACGTTGAAGGTATGGTGTCTGCTAAATTGTGTTTAACAAACCAGAAACAGTGTTCACAAATTGAATATTTCGCCCGTGAAATGATCAAATTGTAACTAAATGGAGACAAAATACAACTAACTCATTGAATGTCCTGCTAATAATTACCACCACTAGCCGATTCCAGAACAGACAACCTCACTTTATTAGGACGCAGTCTGTATAATGAGACTATACTATGTTGAAGGTTTACTGCCTGCCAAATTGTGTTTAGTAAGCCTGTAACAACGGTCGCAATTTTAAGACACGACCCCGGAACATGCTCAAATAGTAAACAAAACATTCAGTTTCAAAACAAGCTTTATTGGCAATACGGCTAAGTCGGGCTGAATTAACTGCTGTACCCTTTGATGTTCAAAGATGCTCAGTTTCCCACGGTCAACACAGCAGACTTCCAGTTAAAATTTACTGTGTAACCGTCTACCCGCAAATTCCGGGTAGATGATTAAACTACATCCCTTTAAGATGACCTTGTCTGTTATGTTAACCAGAATCAGCCTCTCAAGCCAGGAGTGGTATTAGACTATTCCTGGTATGTTGACAAAACAAATCTACTGAAGATGTCTGAATCAACTCTACTTCGACCCACTTGCTGTCTTTATTACTTTTGATTGTCAAATCCAGATTATCCCCTCAATATAATAGCTGGTGTTTACTACAGGAAAATTCCTTGGATGCAACAGTCAGATTGAAACAATATGCTTCGGTTTATTTAATCTTGCTACATTTTTATTTATAATCTGGTTGTTACGAGTTTATGAATACCTGGGTTATTTATACAACAAAAATGTTGGTGTGTTCAATTCACTGTTGAATAGGCTGATGTTATTTATAGACGATAATATTCATAATGCTGTGGGTAAAAGATACAGCATTTTTGTGTGGAACTATAGGTTGACAGTTGTATGATTTCAGCTTTCGGTGCCAAGTCTACCATGAGTAACCACTTCAACAGCTCTGGGTTTGATTCCGCCTCAGGTATTTGTTTGCTAGTCTCTCTTGAAAAACTTTCAATCTTCCTTATCACCTTTAACCAAACATATGCAACCATCTTCAATAACGTAAGTGTGTTGTTGATTTACCCGGCTTCAATTTTCACTGCATTCCTTGGATCTTTGATTCATCCTCCGGAATCCTTAGTATATAGCCCTTAGATTGGTGGGTATCATGTGTTTAAACTGACCTGTTCAGAACCGGCAATGTTCCATCAACTTGTATGTTCTTTAATAATTTATATGCGGTAATCTTACTTAGGTGCCAGGGAAGTTCATGAACCTGTGGCGCCACATGGTGGATTGATATTGAACAGTGTTTTGATACAATAATGGGCTGTTGAAAATGCTTGAATTCCCAAATTTGTCTGCCCACACCCAAGACATACCGACAGAGTTGTTTATTTATCCAATTGTACAATATGATATAATAATAATGTACATATGACGGTAACAATGTGACATTTCAAATGGGTGTCATATTGTATGTACAACTTGGATATGGAAGACTCCTATTAAGCTAACAAGTAACTCTCTTGGGAGCAACCCTGGTAGATGGTCAATGAGTTTATTTAATAGCTATTTCAGCATGTGTAAATTAATTAGTATACTATAAAATAACAATGTTCCTAAATATGAGAAGATTAGGCTGCCAGACTGGTAGCTCCAATAAACACTGACAGAATGTAGAAATTCTGTTGAAATGTGTGTGTAATTGTATTTGTGCAGGGCATATTGCTAAATTTAATATATGTTTTTCTAGAACAGGCAAATCTGTCAAACTTATTGTTTGCCTCTCTTATCACAGTAGACAATAAGTAGTTTTAAGCGTGGGTGTAACTAGAGATGGTGCCTCTCTTATCACAGTAGACAAGTAGTTTTAAGCATGGGTGTAACTAGAGATAGTGGTTTCACCTGCTGTACCACAGGTGAAACATTGCGCCACCTGGTGTGAAACAATGTATGCCTGATGTAAGCTTATCAGAATATTTTGTGACCTTCAGAGTTTCAAAATTGTTCAGAGTTTAATGGGGACTTACATTAGTGCCCATACACTTCTGTGTAGTTAAATTATAGGTTTCAAGTATGGTTGTTTTCAGAGAGCCACTGGCAAGATACCGTGTCACCAGGTAGTGGCAACATAACTCCCGGCATTCGACAGACGATTATGGAGATCAATCGTGACTTGGAACAGCACACGCCACAACCGCCACCACCACCACCACAAAGTAGGGCGCTCGTCAACAACATGGCTACTTCTAGTACTTGTTAGGGTGACAGACTTTCTGTTTGTCAACTTTCTGATAGATTTAGTTTGATGCCATGAATGGCTCGCGTAATTAATGTAGCGTAGGAATGTAGCAACATGCATGTGTGCACACGCGCATCACGCATGCACACACGTGTACACGCACGCACGCACGCACGCACACACAAACACATGTTGCTGTAGTGCCCATCCAGACTGCTTACATGGAGTCATAGAATCACGTTTGAGTCATGTTTTTGTAGTGCCCATCCAGACAGCTCACACGGAATCATAGAGTCATGTTTGAGTCATGTTGTTGTAGTGTCCGCCCAGACCGGTCGCACCGAGATGAACGGGGGCCGCACCCTGTGTATCCAGGGCAACGTGACAGCAGGGATCAGACAGACCATTATGGACATCAACCAGGACCTGGAGCAACACACCCCCCAGTCACCCCCACCCCCACCTCTCAGTAAGGCCCCCTTTACCCCTCACTCACATAAGAAATATAATTTATTATGCATTTCAACAAACGATTTTGGCATACATTTCTATACCTGCCAAGTCCTGTGAAAGAAAACTAGTCACGGGACACAAAGAGCCTTGTGCAGTGCTCATTCCGGGGCCCTGCACGAATTGTACAGGAATTCCAGCAGGCCCGGAAAAGAGCGCGAACCATAAGGGAGTTTGATCAGTGTGTCGGTCAGCGAATTTACCGACAAAAATATAACGAACACAATAAATTCATTAAAAATGTATCTCAAAACACAAGCGTAAAACCTATGGTTTTCCTACTACACCCGTAGTTTTCATTTTATCAATAAAACCGTAGTGACTACGGCTAAACCGTAGTACTTGACAGGTATGCACTTCATGGGCATTTTAAGAATCCATGTGCCGTCGTACTATAATCATATGGCAATAAACATTTTATAGCACATAGAAGTGGCACAATCATACAGGCATTTTCATATAAGTAAACCCCTTATATCGACATAACTAACTATCCAAATTCACCAAAAAATCAGCGGATACAAAACATCACACACACTAATCATAATGTGTTGAATATTAATTGTCTCGTCTCCATCCACTGATCCCTGCCCGCGCCATGTAGAAGTGGATTCTGCATTTAGCTTGAAGAAGAGTTCATGGCTGTCATTATAGAGTCACTGCACACAGGCGGTTTGAACAGATACTCGTTGAAATATTCTGATTATAATGTAATAATAATAGCACTAAAACTTTATATTGACACCGTCAAATCCGAGGCTACTGGCCCAGTCACAGGTGTATGTCTACAACATATGTTTTCAAACATTCCAAATTAATTCACACACTAAAACATGTGATCTGCAAAAAAATGTACAAAGATATGAAGTAGGTAAGCACATGTTAGTATCACTGATACTATGAAAATAGCATAGATAATATGTAACGAGCATTCGTTAAAAATACTATATTTAATACTTCACTTGCAGTGTCCCAACGTCAGCCGAGCTACATGAGGGAAGAGAACGAGAATGTCAACGACAGAGGACATCACACTACGGGCTATTACGGACAGTCAAACGGTGAGAATGGGGGAAAAAATGTACAACATACTTGGGTGATTTTATTTTGTAAATGACAGAATTACAAGTAACGATAATCCAATGTGTCGCGCACAGTTTTTGTAGCGTTGCTGACGTAGCAGTGGTTTTGCTTTGAGTTATATCGATTTAATTTCAATTCATTATTTCCGATTGAACAAAAAACAAAGTCGATGTATGTAACGTATGTACATATGATCATTTCTGAAGTCCAAGTAGAACGGGAGAAAGTTGAGGCATATTGCTTATTTGCACTTTCCCCCAAGGGATATATGCGTGAGATTCATTTCCCCAATTATTCATGACTACAATTGAAAAGTAAAATAAATTGCAAATAGGGGATAATGATTACATTATTTGGATGTATACATTTCTAAAAGTATCAGTCGCACAGTAAAGTGTCCACAGTGAAATGTCAGTACAGTGAACCTAACTATTAAGGCCACCCTCGGGACTGGACAAAACTGACCTGAATAACGAGGTGACCCTATTTGCGGGACTGATATCTTATAATTTACCTTTACAAAAATAATTTGTGACTCTCCCAGGTTGACCTTAATTGCGAGGTGGCTGTATTACCAAGGTGACAGTAAAACAAGGGTCGTTGTGGCTGTGGACGTCAATCTTATTAAATCTTGTTAAAAGGTTCTTTTGATGTCTTACAGCTGCACAGAAACCACAGGATGTTGCTAGTGTCTACAACCCTGGTCACCAGTACGGCACCCAGCCGTCCACCCCCAGTCAGTGGGGCTACCAACAACCCCCTGTGTCCCCTGGTGGATATCAACCCCCTGTGTCCCCCGGTGGATATCCACCTCCTGTGTCTCCTGGTGGTTATCAACCAGGGCCGTACGAGAACGTTTCTGAGTGGCAAGGTGATTACAGAGAGAAAGACAATTTAAATCGTTTTGACATGGCCATTGCTTGGTGTTTTTTATTACAAAACTTAGAATTAGATACATAAAAGATATGTTATTTTTCCTTTGTGTTTTTGGTTTTTGGTCCTAGTAAAAGTCTCCCTTCCCAAGCAATTGTTTTCTTTTTTTGCAAAATGTATATTTTTTTCATTAGATATTTTATTTATGTGTATTTATATTTTAGATGGCAAAATGCAGGCCTCGACATTAACACTGGCACCCCTTTTGAAGCTGTCGGGCCAGTTTCATATTTTACTGGCCCGATGGGCCACTGGTTTCAATCCGATTGACCACCATCATGTTTCCAGTAACTAAAATTTAGCCATGTTTCCGTTTTGTCAAAAACAATGTCGGCGGGTCCGTAATCTGAATAATGAAATTGGTGATGCCTAAACTGACTTTATTATGTGATATGTACAAAGAAGTGAAGCAATACTGACAGTGACTGTAATGTTAAATGTTTTATGTCATTGTAATTTTTGTGTTATTTTGTCTGCAGGTAACAACCACCAAACAAACTACAGTGGTGGCGGTCTTAACCAAACAGGTAACTGCTTATGTTTAAATGTTCACTGTGTTTATTTAGAAAAAAATTACAAATATATATGCACACATTGTCTATCATGGTATTCAGATATTAAAGGTAATATGGTGCCATGCAAAATATTATTAAAACTTTATTTTAATGCCAATACAGTGCATTCTGGATAAGTTGAATCTCCAGAGACACACGACAATACTTCTAGTTATCAGAAGTTCCAGTTATTAGGACCTATGTTTTAGCATCTTATAGGTGCAGGAACCGAGGAAAAAGATTGTCGACTTTTGCGAGCTTGAGTTATCTGGAGTGCACTGTATATATAGATTGATAATTTTATATATTTTTAATATCTCGCAGAGGGGACATCCGTATAGATCATGTCACACTCGTCTATTGTTTTATCCCCTACCCTTTGTTTTATGCATCAAGGTGATCTACATCTATGACCTACCTCTAAATGTATACATCTTTACATATCCATTGCAAGTTTGTATTGATTCACAATTCACTGGTAGAATAAAAACTTTATAGGTGTGTATACATAAAAACAAAACTTGCCTTGTCAAAAGAGATGTAATTTAAACATTGAATACGATCACCTAGACTTCAGCATAAGTAACACTATCATTTACCCAAACACACCCTGGCCCCTAAGTGTGATATATGAACTCACAGTCGTTGCTATGTGTCTCATTGCCGTTGCTAGGTGTCTCACTGCCACTGCTATGTGTCTCACTGCAGTTGCTATGTGTCTCACTGCCGTTGCTATGTGTCTCACTGCCATTGCTATGTGTCTCACTGCAGTTGCTATGTGTCTCACTGCAGCTGCTATGTGTCTCACTGCCGTTGCTATGTGTCTCACTGCCGTTGCTGTGTTTCACCGCAGTTGCTATGTGTCTCACTGTGGTTGCTATGTCTTCCACTCTCGTTGCTTTATGTCTCGCTGCTGTTGCTATATGTCTCACTGCCGTTGCTGTGTGTCTCAATGCTGTTGCTGTGTCTCACTACCGTTGCTATGTGTCTCACCGCGGTTGCTATGTCTCACTGTGGTTGCTATGTCTCCCACTCTTGTTGCTATATGTCTCACTGCTGTTGCTATGTGTCTTACTACCGTTGCTATGTGTCTCACTGTGGTTGCTATGTGCCTCACTGTGGTTGCTATGTTTCCCACTCTTGTTGCTATATGTCTCAATATAGTTGCTGTGTGTCTCACTGCTGTTGCTATGTGTCTCACTACCATTGCTATGTGTCTCACTGTGGTTGCTATGTTTCCCACTCTTGTTGCTATATGTCTCACTGCTGCTGCTATGTGTCTCACTGCCATTGCTATATGTCTCACTGCTGTTGCTATGTGTCTCACTGCTGTTGCTATGTGTCTAACTGCTGTTGCTATGTGTCTCACTGCTGTTGCTATGTGTCTCACTGCTGTTTCTATGTGTCTCACTGCCATTGCTATGTGTCTCACTGCCATTGCTATGTGTCCACTGGCATTGCTATGTGTCTCATTGCTGTTGCTATGTGTCTCACTACTGTTGCTATGTGTCTCACTGCCGTTGCTATGTATCTCACAGCCGTTGCAATGTGTCTCCCTGCGGTTGCTAAGTCTCGCTGCGGTTGCTCTGTGTCTCACTGCTGATACTCTGTGTTTCACTGCCATTACTTTGTGTCTCACAGCCATTGCTATGTGTCTCACTGCGGTTGCTATGTGTCTCACTGGTTGCTCTGTGTGTCACTGCTGATGTTCTGTGTTTCACTGCCGTTACTTTGTGTCTCACTGCCGTTGCTATGTGTCTCACTGCCGTTGCTATGGGTCTCACTTCTGTTGCTATGTGTCTCACTGTCGTTGCTATGTGTCTCACTGTCATTGCTATGTTTCTCACTGCCGTTGCTATGTGTCCACTGCCATTGCTATGTATCTCGCAGCCATTGCTACGTATCTCACTGCCATTGCTACGTGTCTTGCTGCGGTTGCTACGTGTCTCACTGGTTGATACGTGTCTCACTGCTGGTGCTCTGTGTCTCACTACTGTTGCTATGTGTCTCACTGCGGTTGCTATGTGTCCACTGCGGTTGCTATGTGTCTCACTGCGGTTGCTATGTGTCCAGTGCCAGCCCGCCACACACCACTGGAGACTTTGCAGCGCCAGGCTGGCCATGTAACTGAAGTCTCCCGGGGTATGGATGCGATGTCAATCAATCCCAGTAAGTTGCATGCCTAATTTAAGTGACATTGCCATGTGTGCCTTGTCCTGTGTGAAAACAACACGTTCAGTTGTGTCTCCTCCCAATAGACACATATGATGAGGACATCTGGGAGGAATATAATCTTAATTCTCGTAAGTTCATTTACTTGTGAAGCATTCACATGTGACTTAGTTAAGCATTTATTTGTGGAAACTTACTACAAGTAAGGACACAGTTTTATGACGTATTAATTTTTAGCAACGATATGGTGGATACTTGCTTAACTAAATCCAGCTAAGTGTGTGTCTAAAACATCCCGCCATGTCCAACATACGTGTGTCTTCTAAACCATTGAATTTGTACTGTGGTAGATGAAGGATAAGACGTTGTACATTTGGATTTGTGTCTAAGGTAGATTGTCACGCACTCCATAGATTGCTCTAAACTCTTGTAGCACTATTAAGAATAGAGGCTTTCTATGATCAAAGGATTGTAATATCAATCATTGATTTTAATTAGTTGAGACATTAGGTGGTTTCAATAATGAGAAGTTATGTAATAAGGCAGGTGCACTGATAGAGTTGGCAAGTCGCTAAAATTGGCCTAGATGGCTAGGGTTATTCAGGGTAGGATGTCATGGTAGACAGTTAGTAGTGGGCAGACAAAGATATAGGGAGCAGTGATGCTGGTAAGAAGGTGGGATGTTGTAGCTGGTTGTTTCAGAGAATACAATAGGATTGTATCTGGGTGCAGGTAGTACAGGCCTCGACATTAACACTGGCCCGCTGGCCTGGTGCCTTTTGTGAGGATGTCGGGCCAGATCGGGCCACCAGTTTTCATATTTTACTGGCCCGCCATGCCACTGGTTTCATTCCGATTGTTTCCGGTAACCCGACCCTACCTAAAAAAATAGGACGACCCTAAAGCCTAATATTTTATTTGATATTTAAATAAATGTTTGTTTTGTTACATTTGTTATAACTAATTAAATAACGGCAACTAACACTCACCCATGTGTATACGATGACATGTATGCACTGCCAAACTCATTTGTATCCTCCCGTGTGATTGGCGAATGGAGGGGTCATTAATTATTCACCCAATAAGCGGTCTTGTTACACATTGGCTACGGATGGCAGACAATCTCAACTGTCGTCTGCATGATAAAACGCTAGTGCATATAATATTCCATAAATGGAAAGGCATCAAGGAAATTGTAATACTGTCAAACATTTGATAGCATTGCTAAAGACCACTGCACTGGTGGATCTTGTGATACAGGTGTGCCTAGGGGGGAAAGAGAGCAAGGTCAGGACTCTGGACAGCGTTCACATTGTCGCACACCGCCACGTTGTTTACATCAGTATCGGTCATCGCCAGTCATAATGATAACGTGATACACATGGTATTTGCCATGGTATAATGTGCCTGATCCTGGCAATACCGGCCTTGGCATTGAGCCTCAGGCACAGCCAAAACCAAGAAATGCTTTTTTGGTGTGCTGAGGAAAGCCAACTAAAGTATCAAGCCCTGGCTGAAAATAGGTCGGAGATGTCTCAGATTTTGCATTAATAGCAGACTGCTGAATGATACCATGGTTAAAAATTGTCATTTATCTTGCATTGTGGACTTCTTGTGAAGCGACCAACATGCAGCTCGGTATCAACATACTGTTTTATCAAATCCGGGCCAGTAACATTTTGGGGCGGGCCAGTAACCTTTCAAATCTACTGGGCCAGTGGATACAAAATCTTAATGTCAAGGCCTGTAGTACAAAAGGTTTAATTACATTTGCATGCACGACATTGCCAGATGCACTCGAACATGCGTGCGCATATTAAAAAACACTAGGAAGACAACATAAACTAACTACCTTTGATGTCATCTTGTCAAGGGTTTTTAAAGCTCACATATGTTATATTCTTTCACGTTGTTGCAGATGACAACTTCCCGTCCGAGCAGGCGCCATTGCCACCCCCCGTTCCCACGGGCCGTCTCGGCATGCCGTTCAACACGATGCCCCCAGCCCCCGTGCTACAGCCAGGATACGGGGCCCCCCAACCCCCACAGATGGGGTACGGTTCCCCACCTCCTCAACAGCCGAGTTTCAACACAACCCCGGCGGGAGGGGCACGCGGTCGAGGTAAGCAGAGAGGGAAACACCCAGTATGTTCCATTGGTCTCAGTTATACCCCCTTAAAGACCTGGAGTAATGGGCAGAGAGTAATATCCTATGCCAGGGAACTGTTTCACTTAGGTAGTGAACTCACAAGGAAAATCCATTATTAAACTGAATCCATTGTAAATTTAAGGAGGTTTTTCAAAAGGCAGAAAATTGCTGCTGTATAACAGAGAACACTATTTCCGTGACACACCAGCAAAACTATCCCCATGATGTTGCCCGGTTTTGGTATATGAGAGAGCACTGTTAAGGATCACTTCATTGTTTTGCAATAAATGAAAAACTACTGAAAATATTTCAACAAATAAGGTATGAATTTTTAAAATGTACGAAACTTGTTTCGTAATATTGCAACTTAATACCCAATTTTCCATCACGTATGATATTTCAGTTAGCATCTATTCTTGTTTTAATGATGAACAAAGTTTGACAACATTTGTACTTGTCACTTTTAGGAATGTTTGGAGGGGAAATGTCCTTTGAAGACGAGCTGAGCAAGAGGATGGTTCGACAGAAAGAGCAGATCTATGCATCAGGAGCAACGGTCCTTAGGTCTCCAAACTGGAACTAGATGTCTGCGAACCATGTCGGCAAAACGGCAAAGCGTGTCCACCAATCTTGCCACAGTGCATTCGAGAAATGATACTGTAATTACATCTATTGAACCGAAAGAATCGCCACAAACAGACTGCTTGGGCTGCCCGACATTTCTGCACATCGTCAAATGATGCATTTGCAGAGTTTGGTGGCGTTACAAGAGGCAGTTGTGGGAAGATACGTTAAGTTACAGCTTACTGTATCTGTATGTCAGTGATAAATTATGCCGAAAGCATTGCAAGTCGAGGGATATGTATTTATCTGTGTCACTGGTGGAGTTTTGTGAGGACATTTTAGTTGTTTCTGTCAGAAATACGATACTAGCAAAAATGACACGTTGACAAAAGGATAAGTTCAGTGCAAGGAAATAAGCAGTTAGCGATTACTATGTACGGAACTTTCCACAGTTACTGTTATTAATGTAATTTTATAAATATAATCACAATTATACACATACATACACTTATATGTATGTATAGATCTATTTTTACACACTCACACATACACACACATACACTCACACACACATACATACACACACTGACACACACATACACACTGACACATACACACGCGCACACACACATACACACTGACACATACACACACGTGCACACACGCGCACACACACACACACACTGACACATACACACACACACACCTGCTGATAAATAAGAGCAGATCAGCAAAAACCACGTAACAATAAAGTGACACTATTCTGTCTACAAATGCTGCCGGTGGCATAAAAGGAAATATGTAATGATGGCGTGAGATACATAGCTAGTTGGCTTTTTATTGCATATTTGGAGGAGTGATGGCAAGAACTACTCGACAAGCCCCATCTTGCCGCAATCTACAGTTATGCCATCTCAGCCGTTTATTGTGCCTAGTGCTTTCACTGTGCAGTCACTCCTTCCAATATGCAACCTTGTAGCAATGCCTCAAACATTTCCTCTTTGATATTATACGCAATAAATCGTGGTCACGAAAATATGCCAATCGAAGAAGGACTGTCTACCGGCATTAGGTTAGGTAGTTAGTTAATTGGTTAGGATATAGAGCTGATGATTAACTAATATATGGAATAGACATTGTGGACAATGTCAAAAGAAATCCATCCCATGTTTTTTTAAATATATTAATGTTACATGCATAAATTAAACCATGTTTTTCAGTACTGATGGAGATATATCAATTGGCATATTTTCGTGATTGCCCCATATATATATATATATATATATATGCATACATATATATATATACTAAATGGTGGTGTGACAGCATAGCATAAGTAACAGATTCCTCATTTCCAGGAGCATAGGCCTTTGTATTAGTTTTATTTTTATACCACTTGATATACATATATTGCTTGTTTTAATCCTGTTTGGGGATGGTATCTCTGTTCCGATATTGGTTGCAATAATGGTGTTCTCATTAATAAAGTCTGTGCTATTTAATGATTACTAAATGTGTACCCACCTCTTGGCTGTTTGCACATGTGGACATAACATGAACAAGACAGCTGTGGTACTTTAGATACCTGAAATGGAATGTAATATTTAACACAGTTGCACAGTGCAGTGATATATTCTTGTAAGCACATGCTCCAGGTAATAGCAACTACGAAGTGTACATAGACTAAACGTTCACATTATATATGTCTATATTATTACATATGTTTACTTCAGAAGTATGTGTGTTTATTAATCAATGCCTGCTGACTACGTAACAGAGACATCAATGTTTGGTGGGGTGAGATCCTTAAGATGTGAGGTGTCATCGCATAACTTTGCAAAGTCCAGAAATACGTGAAACATTATGTGGGTGTGGTTTAGTCATCACCAGAGAAAATATATATCGCTACAGTGGCATGACATAGTGAGTGAAAAATCTGTTACTGGAAATTGACATTAATAGCAATTTTGGATCACAAATTGCATAACACAACGTTTTTGGGACTCTGTGAAGTTTTGAGAACAGTACGAATAAACAGTTAACATGAATCTTCACAAATCTGGAATATATGTGATCAGCAACTACAGAGATTAGTGAACATTAATTGTTACCTGTCACCTTGTACATTCCATGATGTGTTAGACTATTCTAGCTAAAGACAATCACTTTTTTTTCACACAATACTGTCTGTTTTTGCGATATTAACAGTCTTATTTATAGCCAGCAGGTTAATTCAAAGTACAAGTTAAAAATGTGTGACTCCCATGAGAAATAATTGATACTGAACTGTCATGGATCTAGGAGACATGTTTTTTGCAAATGCTATGTAGTAGAAATGTATCCTGAAATATTAGTCATTCCCACAATAGGCCGTAATATAAAATGGCAGTGTTCATAAGAATACACCAACATTGGTTTACATTGCTGGTCACTAGTTAATAGTTAATTATTATTCCTTAACAATGGTACATTTGCATGTTTGTTATAGAGCTACACAGTTTTATCATCCTGGTGTTCATATTGTTAATACTGTTTGTGTTTGTTCAGTGTAACTAGACAAAGCAAATTGTTCAGTACATTGCTTTTATTGTTTGCCATTCAGCTTCTCCCACAATGTCTTGCCAAGCAATTTTATGAAATTGAATTATTTTAACCATATTGATATGTGATGGACTGTAGATGGCATTGGCCAGGTGAGATAGGAAACTGTAGAAAAAGAACTATTTCAGTTGCAGTCGTAGGTAAATATCCGTGGTTCTGTTGTTAAATTTAATAAAAGGTACACAGTGTACACCATATTGGTTTTGCAACCTCACTGGAACATTTCGCGTCATGATAATAGAACTATGGAAAGTAGGTTTTGTTAAGATATCATTGTTTTTGCAAAAATATGCACTCTTGCTGTAAATATAATTATGTCGTCTTGCTCACTGTTGTAGATACTCATAGCTTGCATGGTTTACTGGGGAATAATTGTTCTTCGTGCATGTTGCATTAATGGTTTATTATGAAATCATTGACTCAAAACTATACAGCAATAAATGCATTCGCTACGATTTGTGTGTCTGTTATTGTTGCAGAATAATAACTCCTTCCGTGTACACACGGTGTGGAATAAGTTTGTTATTTTAACAGTGACAACGTTCTGAATGCATGTACCATAGCACAGACGTGTGGCCAGGGTCTGAAGTCTCCAAATCAAGCCCATGGAGATTTTCTTATTTCCAGTCCCTCTCGTATGCCCCGTTCTTATGGAGGGATTTATACCCCAATCAAATGTCCACATTGTCTTCATCATACATAGCTTCGCGCGGGGTTGCGCATAAGGCCGCCACCAGAGCTCGCCTCCGTGGACTGTCTGTCGCATATCTTTCCAGATATCTCTAATTCTATCGCTGTTGCCTCCTCTCTCCCTCTCTCTCTCTCCCTCCCTCTCTCCCTCTCTCCCTCTCTCTCTCTCTCTCTCTCTCTCTCTCTCTCTCTCGTAAAACGTAAGTTTTTACAAAGCGCTTTGTACTTTACTCCCTGGCAGACCTGTTCAATCGAACACCATCTAGGCTTCTCTGGGAAACATTCAGCCACGCTGCAATTAATGCGCGAAGACTATTCGTACACAAATATCCATCACTGTTTATAGCCAGGTACTTAGTCATACTGCTGAGTGAACTGAAGCAATGCAGAGTAAACGAACTTGTCCAAGGTTCGACACCGCTGCAAAGGATTCAAACCCGCGTTCTGTCAGTCGAGAGTCCGGAGCTCTTACGCTGTGCTACTGCGTTCCACAAATTAATTTTGCGATATAAAATAATCCGACGTGCTGCATAGATAGTTGATCCTGGTGCATTTTTATATTATTCTATTTAGATTTGTTCGAAGTCATGCGATTGATAAATGAACACGAGGAGCGCACGGAAGATGCCGAGCAGGTGCCTGTCGGTGTTTGGGAGAGTCTGCAGACAGCCGTCAACGAGCGATTCGTCTTCGCTCTGTCGATGACGTTTGTTTTTTGCCAATCCGCATCATCGTCATCAGCAGCAATCCCTCGTAGCGAGGATGATATTTCCATGGATTATCAGTGTCATTTTAGTGTGTGTTCGCAGGTGGCTTATCAGTCCAGTCTTTGCTCGGCACAGTTTCACACGGTGCGTACACGTATAACCAGAATGTGGCGAGGGTGGATTATGGCCCATCCATATACGGCCCAGTTGAAGTGTGTCATAAGTTGTGGCAGACGTTTGGAGTCGACGAAGGTGCATTGCAAGAAGATTTCGTCGATTTCCAAATTGTGCCGGGCTTGAAAAAAAGAGTTTCTCGCGGCAGAGGAGGACCTCGTGTTGTTTTTCTGAGTTACACAAGTGCCGGTCCGGTTTCTAGCGTTATGCGAGGCTGTGAAAAAATTCCTTGTATATTTCGGTAGCACGTGGTCATGTGAATCTGGATTCTCGGCAATGAACCATATCAAGCCGAGGCCTAGCAATTTGGTGAGCTTCTCCGACTTGCGATCTCTCGCACCAGGCTTCAGTCGGTTATCGAAAGATATGCAGCGTCATCCTTCTCATTAGATTGTTCGTGTCGGTGTGCTGGATTGGCGCAAACGAACGAATGACAGAGGACTTTCTGAGGACTTTTAAAGAGTGTGATCTGTTCATTGTCTATATATGCGCATTAAGGGTCGGCACAGCATTAGTTAACAACTGCAGTAGTATATGCTACAACGCCACACCGCGAGGCCATGTTAATCAAGGCAACCACTAGGACAATCGCCAATAAAGTGGACCTATCACGTTCGTTCCTTGTAATATTGCGACCGACTCACGCCCGTCGGCGCCACTGGCACGGCGGTCGACCAGTGGAAGCTCGTCTCCCACGTTCAGCCTGGCGGCAGATCAATGAGAACAACCGAAGCTTGACCCATGCACCCATCCTCGCAAGCCAGGGCTGTTTGCCATGCAAAACTAGCCCTGGTTGATCCCCTACGCGAAGTGCGGAAGTTAACTGGTCGAGTCAAACTAGTAATTGACTTTGCCAGTCGTGACTGCACCACCCGTGAGAACAGCGCAAATACCAACCCCAATTTGAAGACGGATAAATAACTTCTGGGAATCCCAATATATAATGACCCATTCGCCCATTAGCACGAGCATCTGAGCGGTATTGTGTATTCGAATAATTGCTTCTACTTCTTAAACATTGCATGTAACACGAGCCACGGTTGGTTGAAATTAGTTTTATTATGACCACCTGACCTGCCTACCTCTATTGATCTAGTGAGCGATTTCATAGGCTGAGCTTAAATTAAGAATGTCGCAAAGCGATCAGCCAGGGGGTACTGCTGGCTGGCACTGACGTAATCAGCAGCAGCGACCCCTGGCGCGCGAGGATGCATGCACCGGGAATGTGCCGAAACTGCACGTAGTTTCAACGTTTGTTGCAAGTTACGTAAGTCCGTGACGACTAGGTGGACGGTTTATGCGTAGCTCGGAACAATCGCAGAAACCACGTTGTAAAACGTTGTAAACAATCCATTAAAGTCAGTCCGTCTAGCGTCTAGTAGGAATTGTAACACCAATGGAGAACTTACTTTTAAGCCGCCGTAGATGAATCCCTGACAACTTGGCGCCCGAAATGCAAATCGTGTAGGACACAAAGGGAAAACGTTAACACACACACACACACACACACACACACACACACACACACACACACACACACACACACACACACACACACACACACACACACACACACACACACACACACACACACACACACACACACACACACACACACACACACACACACACACACACACACACACACACACACACACACACTCACACACACACACACACACACACACACACACACACACACACACACACACACACACACACACACACACACACACACACAGACAGACAGACAGACACACACACACACAGGCGCGCGCGCGCGTACACACACATACACACGCACAAACACACACACAGGCGCGCGTACACACACAGGCACACTCACACACAGGCGCGCGTACACACACACAGGCACACTCACCCACCCACTCACTCACACACACACACCACACGCACACACACGCACGTTCGCGCGCAGTATAAACACAATAATTGCCTCCGTTCTAATGAAATCAATAACAATCTAGTTGCATTTTATGTGGCTGATTAAAACATACGTGAGAACTCAACATAACTAGTTGTGTTATATCAGCAATAGTTAACATTACAGTGTCCTGAACTTAGAATCGTTCCAGTGGTCATGTGTGCATGTGTGTGTGTGCGTGTGTGTGTGTGTGTGTGTGTGTGTGTGTGTGTGTGCATGTGCGTGTTTGCGTGCGTATGTGTGCGTACCTGTGTGTATGTCTGCGTGTGCGTATCTGTGTGAGTGTCTGCGTGAGTTTCTGTGTGTGTGTGTATGTTTATGTGTGTGTGGGCGTGCGTGCGTGCGTGCGTGCGTGCGTATGTGTGAACGCGTCCTTGCGCGCTTTTGCACATTATTTCGTACGTGCTTTCCTAGTCCTGCCACTTGAAGTATTTTGAGGAAACTGGGTATCCGTTAAGCTAGGATTCCACATGTATACGGAAACCGCGGTAAGCAGCGAAAACAACGACTAGTGAGTGCTCAAGTGAAATCAATTGGAATTGTTCCATATGTCAGTAGGCAGACGCGTTTTCACGCTGATGCGGTTGCAAAAAATCGAATCGCTTCATGTAGAAGTGGTAACATTACATCCTGAGGTATTTCCCGGTCCGCATGCCGTTTACATATGTGTGGATTGGTAGCTTTATTCTAGGTGTGGATCAGCCCGTGTCATGCTGGTGCCGTCCTCTTGCCTGTGCTTTCTTCCTCCAGAGCATTCTCCCTCCTAGGTACGTGTCTGTCCCTGCTTCATGTCTATGCTGCGCACCATTGGTGTATTAAGACACTCGTGGAACCCACGCGGCACTTTCGTGGACCCTATGTAGACAAAGGAACGGATCCAGAGAGGTTTTTCTAGGGAAGGCCAAGAACCTACAGTAGTTCCTCCAGAAGTTGACCAAAAAACTTCCACTGGCGCCGGAACGATATGAATATTTGGTGGGACTTCGCTGTCGGTTCATGACACCGGAAGACGAGGGTGTGCTGTTGAAGATTTTATCATTTACAGTAATTTATGTAGGAACACTACTAAACATTAAGACATATACGACACATAGGGCCTACACCAGGATTATTTCCAGCTTGCAAAACTCACTTGGCCAATAGAGTAGAAATGAAACTTATGCAGTAGCTATCATTGGCCAAATCATGTCTTGCTAGCCGGATTTTGGGAATATTCAGTCCACAAAAATATGCTCGGCTATTTTCGTGGCCCCTAGGCACGTTCATATCGTAACTATTGCGTAATCCGCCACTGCTGCGCCCCCAGGCTGTGCTTTAAAGTTGGTGCGTTAAGCACACTCACGCAACCATGAAAAGTGTCACTTAAATTCGTCTTTGGATGCCCCACTGCCAGCGTCATCGCGAGCCAGTTGCGCCGCTGATTACACCAGTCTCGATCGGAACCCCAGCATATCGCCATGTTGAAACATGGAGGCATGGATGAGCCCGTTATACAATCATCCCATTGCTTTTTAAATTTAGCCGTTTTCGGTTTGGGCCAATCGTGGCTGGTTGATCTTCTCTTTGTGCCCTGCTATACAGGGGTGAGGGTTAGGTACAATATTGCCGAACCATGCGCTGTGTTTTTAGCTGGTATTACCTGTAATCTTCGGGAAGTATAGAGAGGTAATCATTTGAATACTCACATCCTATGGCTTGTAAGCACGCAAATCTTCACCACACCGCTGGCCCGTCAGAATGTTCCTTCGCGTAACAAATGGGATTTTCTGGAACAGTTCTTTCCTGTGGGGCGCGGCCGTTTAATTCACACAGCACGATCGACGAGGACACCAAATGACACAACGTACAACTGATTGAGTGAACGGTAGTGCATTGCGGGCAGTGTAATTAGCAACGCCGTATGGTTTGTGAGGATGGCTCCTGGGATGGCTGCTAGTGGAAAATGTTACGTAAATATTAAAGGGATGCAATCTGTTCCTCTAGGCGGAATTAACCAGCGGAGTAATTTGTAACAGGACGTCTGCTGTGTCGAACGTGGTAAAATGGTACATTTTTAAACATAATTGCCAATGAAGATTGTTTTGAAATTGGATTTTGTTTTGCTGTTTGAACATGCTCCGGGGGCGTGTATTCCAATTTGCGGACGTTGTCACGGGCTTGCTAAACACAGTGTGGCGGTATACCTTCAACATAGTTATCATGGACTTAAGAACATTATATTAAGTAATAAATGAATATCCAGGAATGGAGCGCCGTCTTTTTAAGGATCCGTTGCAATTATGCATAAGCTTCACAACTACAACGTCGTCGACAGTAGCGCCGCCGTGCGGATTTGTTATGAAATTCACACAAGAATCGATTGGTTTTATCAAGATAAGACGGAAAAGCGAGAATATGAAGTCAGTCGTAGATAGTGTTTATTTGTAACGGTGGGTGTAAAGATAAACGATAGACACGATTTGAAACGGTCAATCGGACAACAACGATTTGATTCGATGGTGGCCTGTTGGACCAGCATAATATGAAACATTTAACGACGAAGCAAGTCTCTGTGTGCGTGCGCGCGCGTGTGTGTGCGCACAGGCGTGCGTGAGTACGTGTGTGCGTGTGTGTACATGTGTGTGTGTGTGAGTGTGTGTGTGAGTGTGCGTGAGTGTGTATGAGTGTGTGTGAGTGTGTGTTAGTGTGTGTGAGTGTGTGTGTGTGTGTGTGTGTGTGTGTGAGTGTGTGTGAGTGTGTGTGAGAGTGTGTATTAGTGTGTGTGTTAGTGTGTGTGAGTGTGTATGAGTGTGTGTGAGTGTGTGTGTGTGTGTGTGTGTGTGTGTGTGAGTGTGTGTGTGAGTGTGTGTGTGTGAGTATGTGTGAGCGTGTATGAGTGTGTGTGAGTGTGTGTTAGTGTGTGTGTGAGTATGTGTGAGTGTGTGTGAGTGTGTATGAGTGTGTGTTAGTGTTGTGTTAGTGTGAGTGTGTGTGTGTGTGTGTGTGTGTGTGTGTGTGTGTGTGTGTGTGTGTGTGTGTGTGTGTGTGTGTGTGTGTGAGTGTGAGTGTGTGTGTGAGTGTGTGTGTGTGTGTGTGTGTGTGTGTGTGTGTGTGTGTGTGTGTGTGTGTGTGTGTGTGTGTGTGTGTGTGTGTGTGTGTGTGTGTGTGTGTGTGCGCTCGCGCGCTGATTACACCAGTCTCGGTACCTCCTGGCATATCGCCATGTTGACATTTGGAAGCATAGCTGTACTAATCATATCGTTGCCTTTTAAGTTTAGCGTTTTGGGTTTGGGCAAATCATGACTGATGTTAGGCCTATAAGTAATCTTCGGGGAGTAGAGTTAGTTATTTAAATACTCACAACGCTGGCATGTAAACATGGCCAATCTTCACCACACCGCTGTCTCGTCAGAATGGTCGGGCTGGTAATTACTGGCATTTCCTGGAACTTCTCTTTCATTTTGGGCGCGGACGTTTAATTCACACAGCACGATCAACTAAGACAAAGCACAAGTGATTCGGGTAACTTCCGTAATTAACGGAGGAAATCTGCCACGGGTAATGTAGTGTATTTCCGTTTCCGGCCACCCGTTTAATGTGCTGACCTTTATGTCTATTTGGAGCCGGGTTATTAATGTAATGTGCTGGCGAATACACGTGTTAACTAAAAGTTGTCGTTTGTCGTTCCTGCCTACTCTAACCCCACGCAACACCACAGTTTGGTGACGAGGATGGCCAAAACCTGTTTGAATTTAGCACAAGTTGAAGGTAATGGGGTTCCTTAATCTTGAACAGGAAAGGATGTTGCATTTCTGCGGATGAAACTCCATTCCCCATTGACTTTCATACTGCGCCAAAATGTCGAGATCGTCCCGGAGAAGCTGACAATCTCCTATAAATGCTGCTGCAAATGATGTGTTCTTGAATCTTACAGCATATGCTGATATGCGACACTGGTCTGTAGTTGGCAGCACAACTGCGGTCACCCTTCTTAAAGACTGCTGAAATATTCGCCCTTCTCTAATCGTCCGGGACTGTTCCTTCATCAAGAGTCTTACGATACATGATGGTGCGCAAGGGAGCGAGTTCTATAGCGCATTTGTTAAGGATCCTTGCTGGTATACCGTTAGGACCTGAAGCCTTATGAGCATTGGTGTTGTTGAGCAGCTTCTTGACTCCTTCTTCTGAAATGTCAATGTCCGGCATCGGAGGGCACGGAGTACCAGATGGAGATGGGATGTTGTTGAGAACTTCATTAGTGAATACGGACTGGTACTGCTTGTTCAGGGTGTTTGCTTTGTCCGTTGCTGTTGGATAGATCTTACCCTGATCTCTAAACCTATACCTGAGGTGTTTCGCTTAAGGAACTTGATGTAGGACCACAATATCTTCTGGTTGCTGGTTTGACGGGGGATTCATCTCGTGGAGGTGGGTCGATGATGCCGTTGATGTAATCCCAATACGCCTGTCTCTGACGTTTCTCTATATAGGCTTTCGTGCTGATGTATCGCTCTCTGTGTGCATGCGAAACAGATGTCTTGCACTTCCTATGAAGACGGGATAGTTTCCTCCTCATGTTCTTGATGTGGTGCGTGATCCAGGGGTTTGAGTTTTTGTTTTGATGGTATGTGCTCGTCGATCAGCGATTGAAGTGTTGTCTTAAAGTGATTCCAGAGGTCGTTCTTTTTGAGGTGAATTGTCAGTTCAGTGAAGGTATGAAGGTATGAAGGTATTCCACCAGTTTGTTCTTGGTGGAGGAAATGTCAGCTCTACTGAAGAGATGTACTTTCATGGTTGCTTTGATGTTGATGACAGGGCGTAGGGAAGACTCAATAAAGACGAGGCAGTGATTGCCAATACCAGGGATGATCTTCACTGTGTTGATCAGGCTTTTGTTATTGGTGAAGAACAAGTCGATCGGCGTGGTGAAGTACTCCGTGATCCTCGCGGGTTCTTCAACAAGCTGGGTCAGGTGAGTATCTTGAATGCAGGTAAAACCCTCTTGGCAGGTTCTCGTGTCACTGGAGTAAAATCCCCTCCCAGCCAGTGGCCCAGCCAATCAGAAGAATGCCGTTCAGTAGAATAGAGAAAATTGTGCGAAAGCTGAAAGAGTTGGAAGACTTGGATATTATTGAAAAAGTGGATGGTTCTAAACAGTGGGTGAATTCCCTAATCATTATAGATAAGGCGAATGGAGATGTCAGGGTATGCCTGCATACGCGATAGACGAACAGAGCCATAATAAGGGAGCGCCAACCCATCCCGACAGTAGAAGAGACAGTGCAAGAGATGGGGGAAACGAAAGTGTTCACAAAGCTCGACTTGAACAGGGCGTTCCACCAGGTGGAGCTACACCCATACTCCAGAGATATCAACACATTCGCAGCACCGACTGTGGTTTGTACAGGTACAAGAGCCTTGTATTCGGAGTTAACATGGCCTCCGAGAAATTCAACCAAATCATCAGACAGGTGGTGCAGGACTCTCTTGGAGCGTTCAACATCCATGATGATCTGATCGTTGGAGGCGTTGACGATGACCAGCACGATGAGCGACTGCTGGGAGTTGTGAAACAGTTTGCAGAAAACGGTCTGACATTCAACTTCGAAAAACTGAACTTCAGAGTGACGAATGTCAACATCACGGGTCACACCTTGTCCGACAATTTTCTGCAGGTGACGGACAACAAGGTCAAGACAATGGCAGGAGCGCCAAAGCCAAAAAACGCAGCTGAAGCAAGAAGCTTTCTGGGTTCAGCACTGTCCAGCTCCAAGTTCATTCCAGACTTAATTACAACCACACAGCCGCTATGGGAATCGACACATGACAGAGTAATGTGGAAATGGACCCAGGAAGAACAGACGGCATTTGTCGAAATCAAGAGACGACTCACGGAGACACCGACCATGGCCTACTTCAGGCAAGACGCAGCCACGCGCGTCGTGACTGATGCTTCGCCTATTGGTCTGGGGGCTGTCCTTCAACAAAGGCAATAAGACGGGCAGTACAAACCACAGTATTAAGCAAGCAGGAACCTTCGTTGCACAGAAACCATGTATTCTCAGTTTGAGAGAGAAACCTTAGCCGTGAAGTGAGAAGTTCCATCTGTATCTCTACGACAGAGAGTTTGAAGTACACACAGATCACATGCCCCTGTTACAAGTGTACGGAGGACAGGCTAAGCCACCTAACGCGAGACTGGATCGATGGCAGTTAAGCTTACAGCAATACAGTTTCAAGATCAAATACATCCACAGAGGCAAAATTCCGCAGATGGGCTGACTAGACTGTCAATAGAAGAAAGGGAGACAGAGTCTGGCGTCGGTGTCGAAGATTATGCCTACTAGGTTGTGATGGACTTTGTCCCCGCAGCTATGACGGCCAAGCAGATCGAACGCGAGTCGGCCGAAGATCCGTTGTTATCAGAAGTACGATGTGGAGTCCAAGAAGACAATTGGACCGACCTTGAGCATACAGGTTCAAGGCTGAGCGTGAAGAGTTGTGGGTCGCGGGACAGATTGTCATGAGAGAGAGAGAGAGAGAGAGGGGGGGGGAAGGAGAGAGAGAGAGAGAGAGAGAGAGAGAGAGAGAGAGAGAGAGAGAGTCGCATCGTGCTCCAACAGAAGTTGCAAAGACAAGCCTTGGCCCTGGCTCATGAGGGACACCAAGGCATTGTGCCCACCAAGGCCAGATTGAGAGAGAATGTGTGGTGGCCGAGAATGGACAAGGACGATGAAGCTCTTGTCAATGGCTGTTATCCATGGTGTGTGCCCGACCATGTCCCGAGTCAATAAGGTCGACGCTGCTGCCAAAGGGACCATGGGATGACATCGTAGAAAATCTTCTGGTGGTCGTCGACTATTTCTCCAGGTGGCCAGAAGTAGCGTGGATGCGTAACACGAATGCTCTCAACATTGTGAAGTGCTTGGAGACAGTGTTCGTCAGACATGGTCAGCCATTCAAGGTGAGGAGTGACAACGGACCACAGTTTGTTGTTGCATAATTTGAAGGATTTATCGAGTACCTAGGGATATAACACTCGAATGGCGTCTCGTACTGGCCACTGAGAAACAGGGATGTGGAACGTTTTAACTCGACTACGATCAAGGCCATCAAGATCGCAGAGGTGGAGAAGAAGGACTGGAAGAAGGAACTGCAAAACTTCCTGTTCCAGTACCGGACCACTCCACACACAGGCTCAGGTGTGAGTCCAGCGGAGATGTTGATAGGACGTAATCTGCGGAACAAGTTGCCAAAAATGCAGCAGAGAGGGACGCGAGGAGGAAAAGACATGAGAAAGAGTATGCTGACAAGAAGAGAGATGCTAAAGTCAGCGTCATCGAGGTTGACGACCGAGTGAGACTCAAGCAAACAAAGAAGAACAAGCTAACCGCACCGATTGAGGCAGAGCTGTAGGAAGTCGTCGACCGCGAGGGCAATGCTGTGACTATTCAGAGAGGAGACGAACTGCGAAAGACGAGAAACATTGAACAAATGAAGAAACTGAATAGCAGCCCGAAGATGGACGGGGATCATGCAGCGGCGCCCGTTGTCATCGACTCGGATGTCGGAAATGAGGAAGATGTGCTGACGGAAGGAGAGAAGCCAGACGCGCCGGTGATGCATGTCACGCCTGCTGTGCCGTCCGCGCGCCTTGTGCGTGCCGGAGGGAACCAGCGTGGATGAAAGAAGAAATATGTGAAGAAATAGACTGTTGATGTGTTGTGTTAGCACCTGCCAGATCAATGGGCATAATAAACCCCACTGGCTAGGAGAATGCAAAAGCACTCAGGGAAATGTCACACAAAATAATTGTTAAGCAGGTTGAGAGACTATGTGGGAACGATGACTGTTTGAAGTAAGACAAAAGGGAAATGTAGTGTATTCCCGTTTCCGGCTATCCGTTTAACGTGTTGACTTTTCGTCCATTTGAAGCCAGGTTATTATTGTAGTGTGCTGGCGAATGCATGTGTTAACTTGAAATTGTCGTTGGTCGTTCCTGCGTACGCTAACCACACGCAACACCACAGATGGTGTAGTCATCTGCCACCCATGGTTGAGAGGATGGCTGCTAGGATTGCTGCTCGTGGAAAATATTATGTAAACCTTAAAGGGAAGCAGTCTGTCCGTCTACCCGGAAATAATCAGCGTAGTAATATGGAACAGAATGTCTGCTGTATTGAACGCGAGAAAATGGGAAATTGTTGAACATCAAAGGCTAGTGCGGATAACTCAGTCTATCTCGGCGTTATTACAAACAAGACGCCAAGGAGAGAACGTGAAGTCAGTTGGAGATAGTGTTTAATTGTGGTGCCAGTGTAAAGATAAACGATATACACGATATGAAACGTCAGTCGGACAAAAACGATCTGAATCATTGGTGGCATACACTACGATAGATGACATGGATGTGTGCGTGTGCGTGTATGTGCGTGTGCGTGTGCGTGTGCGTGTGCGTATGCGTGTGCGTGTGGTGCGGTGCGGTGTGTGTGGTGCGGTGCGGTGCGCTGCGTGTGGTGTGGTGTGGTGTGTGTGTGTGTGTGTGTGTGTGTGTGTGTGTGTGTGTGTGTGTGTGTGTGTGTGTGTGTGTGTGTGTGTGTGTGTGTGTGTGTGTGTGTGTGTATTTCTTTGCGTGCATGCGTGCATACGTGACACATACCTATATACAATGAGTCGATACGTACACGCATGTACGTGTATGTAAGCGTGCACTCGAGTTGATTGTAGCTGTACCAATGGGCAGATTAGTTGATGCCCATGGCTCAGTGCACATATTTGTATGAGGTATACCATTACAGTGTTGACACGAATGAACCCGTACAGACCATTATTGAACGCGCGACTGTCACCAATCGCAAACTCCAACGGTCGCATTATAGAATGTTTTAGTTTATCAATGACCTACGGATAACCGGGAATCCACGCGACTTCAGCCACGGTCTTAGCCGTTCGTAGAACGGTTCCTTAAATACACGTAGTTGCGATTCGGAATACACTTAATATCCTGATACGTCAATCGTCGGGTTAAGTAATTATTACAATAGAACGCTGCTCAAACACGTAGTATTGCCGTAGTATATCACGTCAACAACGGCTTTGCAGTTATTTCACGTTTATCGTGTTCTGGTCAACGTAGTTGCCAAGCACCGAACATAGTTCTTACGTGTTCAATGTGATGCAAAAGGCAGTTTCGTCTGACTCTGTTTAGCGGCATATGCGCTCATTCCTGTGATCAACAATTCGTGGGGCAGGGAAAACTTCCCAATTCGCCCGGGAAACTGCACTGCCCAATGGAACGTTGTAATCATGATATTGTGCTAGAATCCGGAAAATTACCCAACCCATGGTAAATACTGCACACCGTTTTGTAAGTCAGCGTTGTCCTTACAATAGAGAACGAAACCGCTGGGCATACGTATGTAGCATTATTTTCTTTGTATAGTTTTGACGCTGACAACAACTGTTCTGTTCTTTAGCGTCAGCGCACGGATTGGGCTTTGAAACAATCCGGCGGTTTCCGTCAGCGCTCATAGCATCATGTAGCGGTCGAAATGGTCCTTGTTTCCTCGTCCCTGCGCTATATACGGTGGCGTCACCTGGCGATGTAAACCGCACGTCGCCACGCCGGCGCCCGGATGTAGGTTGGCCTGGGCGCTCCCACCGCAACGACTGGTGACGGTGCCCATCCCACCGGTGCCACTTCTCCCGATCCCCAGGTAGGCGTTCGATAGGGGTGGGCTGCGCGCTCGGAAACACAGACAACATCGTCGGAACTCGCGCATGAAGTCGATGACGAATAAGCCTGCAACAGACGCGAGAATCACATACATATGTAATGCGGGGCAAAGCAAACCCCGGGGCAAAACGCACTACCACCTAACACGGCAGATGCTACTTTTATTGACGCACTCTACCAGTTAAACATACTGGGATGCGCTTTGCCCCAAGATTGAATTTGCAAAATAGACTGTCACTAAAATTATAGGTTTTGTTTGTTAAGATGTTAACATACTGTTCAGTAATTTTGTTACTAATTAGATAAGTGTCTACGGGAATGACTTTTTTGAAAATGCGTGGAATCGCTTTTGCGTTTTTGTCGCTAAAGGGGTGCGTCTTGCTCCACGCTAATCTGAGCTCATTTCGGTGCCTAATCGCGATGTCAACCACCTGTCCATTTATGATGTCCGAATCCTTACACTGATCGTCGAATGATGTCAGAAAAGTGTCACCCGCTGCCGGCCGCCGAGAACAGCCGGCGTCAGTGTGCCTCCTTCGGTGACATCTTGTTCATTTCGACAAAGAGTCTTCGGCCATGCATAGCCGTCGACCGCGGCAACACTTGTAGCATGTACTGGCGCCCCTCCGTTGAGCCAAGCCTTTGGAGTCCGTCGAAACGACAAACACGGCGTTTCCAGGGGACTAGGCGAAGACGGGACAGGAAGTGTCCCCATCGCTGCCTGGCGGCACGGCGGAACACTGTAGCGAACATCCCTGGAAGCAAGAAGGAGACGCGTGACGTGATGGTCGGTGATTGGTCGAATCGGCAAGATGGCCGCCGACAACGGCTGCGCGTGCTGCTCTCGGGCGAATATCAATTTTGGCGACGGCAGAATCATCGTTCGATTGTATTCGGCCGTGCAAATTTGCTGGGATAGGTTTCGGAAATTTCGCTCCCCCACGTTTTGTGTTTTCCTGGGATGTTCGCTTTATTGTGTTTTGGATCCGGCCAGACGCGTGATGTCAGTTCGTCACGTATTTCCGGCCAACCCTTGCCACCCTACATTTTGTCCTCGTCTGTGCTGGCACGACGTTGTTTGCGAGGGCGGGAAGATTCATGTCAGCCCGAATTCCGCGCCGCATCACAGAATTTGATTCATCAACCGCGGATTGATATTCGCCCGTTGGTCAGCATAGTAAGCCATCTTGATTACGACACAACTACCGCGCAGCATCGCTAACTTAACATAATGTGACAACTCATTATATAAATTGTTATTTAAATTGTCAAATATGACTAGCTAATCATACACTGTAAAGGACATTGAGTTGTGACATTGACACAACTATAAGCAATTACAGACTTTCACTTCCATTACTAATGCTGCGGACACACGATAGACGTGTCTTGAATATTCGATTTGTCAATGTTAGATAACATCATAAATAATGTCTGGTTTGCCGCATGTCCAATACAGGTCCATTTACAAATAAATGATATTACATTGAGACAGAAGTATCGTTTACACTACTTTGGGAATGACAGTTATTTCACTGCTCTTTGCCAAGCAATTGTTTATAAGCTGACGATAGCTAAAATATTCCTTATCACCACTTTGACACTATTGCACTTACAATTATCCAACATCAGACGACCGGACATAGTGTATATACATCACAATCTTGTTAACGTATGTCTTGTGGAATCTTTCCGCACCAAGAAGGCCTGCTTTAAGCCGGGTGATTTATGCGGACTTGTGTAATATTTATTCTCATGTCGCTGCGTTGATACGCATGCTGTTGGATGGAGTTACTGACAACGACGTGCAACTAGGATTAAAACCCGCAATAAATTATTTAGCATATGAAAGGCAAGGTAAATCAATTCGACTGCGAAGCTGAGGATACGTAACCTAAATGTCAAGTTTTACACGTAAATATGACGAATGCCCAAGACACTGAAATTGCTATATGCATGTGCAGAATCACACATGTGTATTAATCTGACAAGTAAACAACACCGTTGGGAAATAACAAACCAGCCTCCAGCGGAGAAGGAAAGCAAAGTGAGAAAATGTAGATAGATTGGCCTCACATTAAGGAATCCCATTCCATTATCACTCAAATGGAACCTAAGGAGAAGACCAAATGAAAACGGTCTAGTAACACCTGACGCCGACACATTCATGTATAATTAAGTAAGACGATTGAAGATTACATGCAGATCTAAAATATCAACACCAGGAAGGCAATATAAATCACAAGTACTTAACCAACTAAATGCAATACACTGCAACAGTGCCACCAGGACACCTGTACGCATGCGAATCATGGCCATCAACAAAGACATTACAAACCTAGATGGGCAGTAGGCCTACACAATAATACTGCGAGCCGTAGACTATTCAGTATCAACAGGAAATAATACTTCATGTCTACTGTATAACGCCATAGATATACAAGTACAGTTACTCAGACAGGGAAGAAAGCTGAGATGTGCATTGCTATCTAGACACAAGGATGAAATGTAATCTAACACCATCCTGAGGCAGCCAATCTACCAATGTCAGCGACTATCTGAAGGAGGATGTGGGGCTGGATTCAGTAGAGTTGGAAGTGTCAATGAGGAACAGAGGAGGCTGAAGACAGATGGCTGGATTCAGTAGAGTTGAAAGTGTCAACGAGGAACAGAGGAGGCTGAAGACAGATGGCTGGATTCAGTAGAGTTGGAAGTGTCAACGAGGAACAGAGGAGGCTGAAGACAGATGGCTGGATTCAGTAGAGTTGGAAGTAGCAATGAGGAACAGAGGAGGCTGAAGACAGATGGCAGGATTCAGTAGAGTTGGAAGTAGCAATGAGGAACAGATGATTCTGGAGACAGACGGCTGGGTTCAGTAGAGTTGAAAGTTGCAATGACGAACAGATGAGTCTGGAGACAGACGGCTGAATTAAGTAACGTTGGAAGTGGCAACGAGGAACAGATGAGGCTGGAGACAGACGGCTGGATTCAGTAGAGTTGGAAGTGGCAACGAGGAACAGATGAGTCCGGAGACAGACGGCTGGATTCAGTAGAGTTGGAAGTGGCAATGAGGATCAGATGAGTCTGGAGACAGACGGCTGGATTCAGTAGAGTTGGAGAGATTAATATTATTTTCTGATAATATTTTTAGAAGTAGCATCGTGCATGCAACGCTTGGTTGATGGTGTTTTTATGAGAGAGGCAAATCGCCCACGGCCGTTGCAGCGCAATCTTGACACGATCTTGACATATAAACCCGCGTTAATACCCACCTAAAAAAACTTGAACCGTCCACCGTGTGCCCGCTATTTCAGACACCCATGCGTCGAGTGAGTTGCCTTCTACGAAGACGATATTAAAGCTGCTTACTAAACGGGTTTAGTTAGTAGCGAATGCGGTTCTTCCGTGTCCAAATATCATAAGTAACGTGCGATTTGTTTAGAATATTTCCGTTTGTGGTTAAAGAAAAAAGTGCACTCAAATTACGCATTCGCATGAAAATTCAAGTTTTAAGAATCACTTGATAATAATTATAATTATTGGGTAGAAATTAAATACTAGTTTGTTTGACAATTTTGCCAAAACAACATATAAAAAGATTCAAAAACAACTAGCATACACTAATGGATAAGAGGTTGTTTTGTTCTATAGCAAAATTAGTTTGAAATGAGACGAACAATAAGTCGAATTGAGAAGGTGCCTTTAAAAAAACTTGCGGCTGAGCATAAAAAGTGGGGCCGTAAAATCGGGGTCGTTTTTCAGTGACATTTGATGTGCGGCGCTAATGATCGTCTCGATCGAAGGCGGACGGAAAACGCATACTTATCACACATAAACGTGTGTAATTACACACAATATTCTATTTACGAGGATGCTGATTATACCTCATGTACGAAATGAGGCAGATATTGGTGCTTCTACGTTATTTGTTAGAATGTATTTAGGAACTCCCGCATGTGTCAATAACCATCTCATATGCATTTGTTTATCCAACTGAATCAATTGATAGAGCAAATGGAATTAAAAACATATTATTACATTTTACGTTGTTTGATTTATTTGCGTATTGTCGTGTACCGTAACTAATATCAACAGTTTCTGCGTTTCGTTTTTTTATATTGCTTTGTATTTCATTATGTTAATGTACACGAAGTGTGAATTTGTATTATAATAAATTATAACAACACGGTAACTCCTTTTGTGCTTAATTCCTCAGAAGCTAAGCTCAGAGGCGCATCAATACAAACAAAAGGATTAGTCAATTTCAGTGTCGATAAACTGTATTAAATTCGTCAACAATTGGACCAGTACGCGAGGGAGCTAAGGTGGATGCACAATATCATCAAAAGGTAAATTTTTAAAATAATGACGAAACAGTGTAATATTTTCGACTGATCTAAGATTAAGAGGGAACATAGACGGTGTTTTTGTGTTTGTTCAAAACATCAGCAGACAATATCAACGCTTAGACGTGCAGAAAGTTAGTACTACAGTCGGCCTTGGTGCTATAATAGTTTTGACCTGGTGACATTTTGTGTGACCAGCGACTATCCGTTTCTTTGCGTTATTACCAGACCGGAAACGTAAGCCACAAAGACGGCTATGATTTCATGACTAAATGATCATTACTACGACCAAAGAACAATCTGGTCTCATGCCAGACGCGTTTATTACACATAAAGACATGTTTTGTGCGCGCGCATATCTAGTAAATATTAATAACGACTATGACAACCGTAATGACAGTTGCATTTGCTGTGCAATTCTGGATCAGAAAGCGAAGTGACATTGTGAATATCTGCTTTATTACAGGAATAAAAAGTTGTGAAATTAGGTCGATGTCTCATAGGTAGTTTCAGTTATTTATGGTAACCTCGCCGTGTGCGCAGTGCGACATAATGTTAAGCAAATAGGTGTTTTAATAAACACCGTGTTTTAATTAGACTCGGTCTCTCCTATTTGGGTTACGAATAATAAAAGCTACGGTGCAAGGGCAAACTCACCGGACGTAACAGTGAACAAATAACAGTGATGGATGCGCTGGCTTATCGCGTGGTAATACTGATCAAACGAGGTCTAACTAAGGTTGCCATGCAAAAACATGGATATTCAGGGATTTTCCAACGTATTACATTGTATTGTAATTACATTATGACTATCAGAAGAAAAGACACTGGAACCTCACGTGTGACGTCACCATGGGGACTGGCCGAAAATGACCTAAATAGGGAGATGACCATACTAGCGAGATGACCGTATTAGCGAGACTTGTTTCCTATACATTTCTCGTATAGAAATATTTTGGAACATTGCGAGAAGGTTGTGTTACGGAAGCGAGGTTCAACTGTACTTTAAACGTTTTTTTATTTTATTTATTTATATCAGTCTTGCTAGTTACAATATTGTCAAATTGTCCCGACGAAGCTAGGAAAAAATAATATATTTACCAATGTCACTTTTGCAAATCATACAAGTCGTGTCATAGCTGCTATTGCTGAATATTCTAAAACAACAAGCATACCGTTGCGCCATCTGGCGGATAGGCAAACTGCAAAATAGTTACAAACTAGACGTGCCGCTGGTATCGTACTGCGTTTAGCACAGCTATGTGTGTTTCGTGGAGTAAATGTGCATATTGGACGTATTGACCGAAACAAACTGACCAGATTCATCATCAGTTCGGAGAACTCGTAATGGCTCCAAACTACTTACGCCGACGTGATATTCGAGACATTATAGTTGTTTGCACCGTCGCGCGCCAGAGGTCGCTGCTGCTGCTGATTACGTCAGTCCCAGCCAGCAGTACCTCCTGGCTGATCGTTTTGCGAAACTCTGAATTTAAGCTTAGCCTATTCAATCGCTCACTAGATCAGTGGTTGGCGGCAGGTCAGGTGGTCATAATAAAACTAAATTCAACCAACCGTGACTCGTGTTAATTGCAATGTTTAGGAAGCAGAAGCAATTTGTCGAATACCCAGGACCGAGGATGACCCAACCCAGCACAAAATAATGTCTAATGTCAATTGCATAATCAGATTGCTAAATACGCCTGTGGTAATTTCCGTAAGCAACCATCCTCGCAAGCCAGGACTGTTTGCCATGCAAAACTAGCCCTGGTAGATCTCCTACGCGAAGTGCGGAAGTTAGCTGAGTCAAACTAGTAATTGACTTCGCCAGTCTTGACTGCGTCACCCGTGAGAACATCGCAAACACCCGCCCCAATTTGAAGACGGATAAACGACTTCTGGGAATCCCAATATATAATTACCCGTTCGCCCATTAACACGAGCAGCTGAGCAGTATTGTGTATTCGAATAATTGCTTCTACTTCCTAAACACTGCATGTAACACGAGCCACGGTTGGTTGAAATTAGTTTTTAGTTTTATTATGACCACCTGACCTGTCGCTAACCATTGATCTAGTGAGCGATTTCATAGGCTGAGCTTAAATTCAGAGTTTCGCAAAGCGATCAGCCAGGGGGTACTGCTGGCTGGCACTGACGTAATCAGCAGCAGCGCGGGAGGATGGGTTGGATTAATTATCAGTTACCGTCCAAAGTGGTCGCAGCACGACATATTAAAATAGCATTCTGAAGAATTCATCCACGGTGTAGTCTATGTAAAGAGTGTCCGTTCGTATTTCACTGTCACTGACTTTAACTTGTCAGTCGTCTTCCAAACTCGGTCTCGGCCGCGCCGTGACCGCCCGTCTGATTAGACTGTTCTACAGCCAATATCCCAAGTTTCCACTCATCGTGTGTCCATCTTGTTCCTTGTTCTTCACATTGCACGATGACTGTAAAATAGTTGACCATCATTCTTCATTGGACACGGCTCACAGGTTAATTACTATGCCCTACGGCGAAAAGACATGCGCCGTGATACATCTAGCGTCGAAGTAGGGGAGCGGTTAATCCAGGGTATTCTACATATCTATGATCAGGACATAGCGCCTACATCAAGGGAACTGTAGGACTGCGCGATGTCATGGGAACAACCAACAAAAATATACATTTCAACATCAATATGTACCACTATAACACTGAAACAGAAGTGATCTTGCAAATGTTTATTTACCTAAAAGTTGAAAACAATGCATATTCTATTTTTCTATCTGATCAAGCCACGTTGTCATGTGTAAAGGACTTTCTCTCTTTTTGACAAATAATAGCCTCAAATATTCGCCTATTACGTTTAGCTTATGCCGTTGTATTTAGTTTCAGACGTTGTACACTTATTCATCTGTATCAGTCTAACATTAGCACCACTGACTATGTTTTATCAGTAGACCTATGCAATGTACATCATGAAATCCATTAGGTGGCGTCAGGAACCAGCTTAAATACATAGCCTAGATATTTATGTTGAACAGAGAAGATAACGCCTCATGACAATGTTTCTCTATAAGCGTTTATGCAGTTGTGACGAACACATGCATTTCTTTTGCTTTGTTTAATACGATTTAACTTCGTCGTACTAATGGAAGTCCGTCTAGATGTTTTATTTCCGTCGTGTTTCAACTGTATCACAGCATGATCTTTCAGCAGACGCACCATTTACATGTTTACGGCCAAACATAGAACATATGTGATCGGAATAAGGATTGGGGTAATTAGGTGTATGTAGCTAAATATTAAACACGAGGGCAACGTAGAGTTGATGTGTTACTTATTTATCTTCTATAGTGTTTAGTATTAATCACATAGCAAACGGCAACAATTTTTATTTTATATCATAATTAATCAATATTTGTCGTAAATGGTACGTGCGTCTACATAAGTATTATATAATTTTAATCCACGTGTATTAAAAATAAGTTGATATTATGTAGATATGTTGCGTATTGATATAAATAATGTAGGTTTTTTTAACAAATATTTGGCTTACAGGTGTGACGTTTTAAGAAGGAATTTGGGGAATTAAAGCCGCGCGGTAACTTAATATCTTGCCTTCAAGTGGACATGCGTCATAGACAAGCATGCGTGCCTGTTTGACACGCCACTGACATATTAACATATCAAAACTCATCAACGTGGTTTATCTATCGCGTTTTATGAAAAAGAGAACGCGACGACACCATCAACCACAGCTGGTCAACAGGAGATGGAGTGACTACAGGATGCCAGCTTATGATCGATCCAATTGGAACTTTTTTTACTATCTCGAGCGTCTAGAGACGCGGGTGCTGCTAAGACTACGTAAGTCACTCGGGAGACGGTGTCCACTTTCGCAATTTACAAACGAGCTTGTCCCTCTGCACAATTTCCACAGTTGCAGGCGCCGTGGGATACGTGTTTTACGACCCGCTTGCTACTTAACAACGTTGCTGCGTTAAAAACTGACAGAACAGGTGCAAGCGTTTCGTGAAATGAATGATATGATATGATAAACATGATATCAGCAGAAATAAATAAAAAAAACTGCGATGACAGACTTAAATGACATATACTAAGTAGACTGTTGACACTTACCGTAGACGATAGGATCCATGCAGCTGTTCGACACTGCGAACAAAAACAGCCCCTTCTGTACTTTCGGGTGAATCTTCGATGCGGCTTTTCTGTAACAGCGAACCGCAGCAGAGGTTAAATGTATAGTCGTGGCGTTACTGTCTGTTATATTAAGTTACAGAGTGGTTGATTTTTCTAGGGAGTTTTTTGGGCATGGGATTGTATGATTTCAAAAACCATCCTTATTGTTGGGGGTTTTCGCCATCGATGGGGTACTTTTGGAGATTTTTCGCAGTCGAGGAGGTAATGTTGGAGATTTTTTGCAGTCGAGACGTGGTGGTCGAAATTTATTGTCGTCGAGGGGGTAGTGTTGAACATCGTTATACATTTTACGCCACTATTTCAAAGCATGTACAACTAGTTCTCTCCAAGCGAATATATTTTGCCTCAGCGGGACGTGCGTACGCATCCCTCGCAACCCCCAGTCTATGGGCCTACCGTCAGCGATGGTTCTACTAAAACGTTTTTATGCACTACTGCTGCTATTACAAAAACATTCTAATATTACGTCTGGCTGTGCATATACTACCTGGATTACATTGGATTTCGCTAGTAGACTCATTTACAGGTAGCACAACGTTATATGAACTGTTAACATCAGATGTGATTCTGGTTCGTTATGCAGGTAATTTGAAAATAGCGAAAAATAGGGAATAATTATATTACGAGGCTGATTCTATAATCCACGATTCTGGTATGCCTGGTGCAATCTATGTGCCGTTGATTAAACCATCGTGTTTTTAAGTCACGAGACATGCACAGATAATAGAAACAGGGACGTCAGCCAAGGTTTTCGTTAAAGGTAGATCCGCGTTTATTAACATGCATTTATATAATGTTCTTAATAATACTAAAATTAATATATTGTAGGCGTACTGCCCGCCAAATTGACATTAATAAGCCCGAAACCGAGTTCGCAATTTGAAAGTTATGCCCCCGGAATGTTCAAATTGTAAAAACAACATTCAGTTAGTAAGCGGCCAGTGCTCAAACGTGTTCCTTTGACCTTGTCTTTTTGCTACGCTACTGAGCAATTTGGGACTACGTTCAATTGATTCAGCGAATTTCCTGCTAATAATCACCTAACACCATAAACAACTTATTTTTACTGCCGGAAGTAATCTGAACGAGCGAAGTATCGAGTGGGCCGCCATTGTATTCCCATCATGCATTGTCGTATCTACAATAATGAATATGAATCAGGTTTCAGTTGTCAATGTCTGTCGCTCAGGGTAAAGGTGGCACGAAGATTGATGAGCAACGGAAGCCGCCAAAAGTCGTTGAAGATGTCCACAGAAGTGGTAATTAACACGACTTTACCCACTGTAACAGCCATTGGCCATAGCAATACCATTTTATATCAATTACGGTAGACCCGCTAGATCTCGGTTGAGGAAAATCGCCTGAGGCAGGTAGACCTACTACATGTATTTGTTTTCATGGTTTACATTCGTTAGCGAGTTTACAACTATGACAACAATGGCACGCTTTGGCAATGCCCAATGCAGAGATATTCAAAGAGTAACAAAAGGGCATTTTTTTGTATTTTGCACCTAAACAATTAATACACACTAACCATTTGCAACCACATTAACATTTTTAACGTCATTGGTTTACTCATATTGTGGTCTCGAAGTCGAATATTCTATTGAAATCTCCAATAACATGATGACTATTTTTGTTATTGATGACGTAGATGATTGAGAGGAAGCAGCCAATAAACGAGCAGCATTATTGCTACCGCGGTGGTCCCGGCACGCAACCAATTCCTTCTGAAGCTAGTTCAGTTGTCAGTACGTCATGTCATGTGGCTCGTTGTACTTTTATAAGGTAGGTTTGCAATGAAACGTGATTTATAACTGCTGACGGACTACTTGGAAAACCTCGCAATATACTACACTTTGTTCGACTCATTGTGAATAAACGTCTTTGAAGTACATATATATATTACCAGTTAATAGGACAAGATCCGACTAAACGTCTGCGACGTCAAGTTTTAAAGCTTGGAGCAGATTTTCTATTGAGCGGATAAAACGAATACATAATTACGGAATTTGACGTTATATATAATATAATTATATTGTTGACACAATTTGGTTCCCGTTTTGGTGCCACTGCATGGAATTTGGCAGCTAATCAATTACGTAATAACATATTTGAATTTGTATCATTATTCCAACATAGGCGCGGCCCATGAAATTCGGTGGGTGTGTTTTCAAATTATTTTCCTCCTAATAAACCATTGACGTTAAAATGTGATTGTATTTTATATTAACACTTTTTAGGTTCATACCACCAAAAAGGTTCTTTTTGTTAGACTTAGACTTTGTTAGACTTTAAACAGAATTGTTTTCAACATCAATTGTAAGAACGGACGTTCATTTAATTGTAACGTTTTATATTTACGTTTCATATTATTTGATCATAATTATTAGCAGAACTGCATGAAAGTAGGGGTTGAGTATCAACGTGCTGCTCCACTCGTACGAGGTTCTACACATCCGAGCTCTTTGTTACACTCACTCGAGCTCTTTGTTACACTCACTCGAGCTCTTTGTTACACTCACCCGAGCTCTTTGTTGCACTCACTCGAGCTCTTTGTTACACTCACCCGAGCTCTTTGTTACACTCACTCGAGCTCTTTGTTACACTCACCCGAGCTCTTTGTTACACTCACCCGATCTCTTTGTTACACTCACTCGAGCTCTTTGTTACACTCACCCGAGCTCTTTGTTACACTCACCCGAGCTCTTTGTTACACTCACCCGAGCTCTTTGTTACACTCACTCGAGCTCTTTGTTACACTCACCCGATCTCTTTGTTACACTCACCCGATCTCTTTGTTACACTCACCCGATCTCTTTGTTACACTCACTCGGGCTCTTTGTTACACTCACTCGAGCTCTTTGTTACACTCACCCGAGCTCTTTGTTACATTCACCCGAGCTCTTTGTTACACTCACTCGAGCTCTTTGTTACACTCACCCGAGCTCTTTGTTACACTCACTCGAGCTCTTTGTTACACTCACTCGAGCTCTTTGTTACACTCACTCGAGCTCTTTGTTACACTCACTCGAGCTCTTTGTTACACTCACCCGAGCTATTTGTTACACTCACCCGATCTCTTTGTCACACCCATCCGAGATCTTTGTTACACCCATCCGCGCACATTGTTACACCCATTCGAGCTCTTTGTTACACCCATATGAGATCTGTGTAACACCAATTCGAGCTCTTTGTTACGTCCGAGTTGTTTGTAACGTAACATGCCGAAACATATTATATGTTTTATCCATCAAGAGTGTCCTTCATCGGGAGAAACCAAAAGTATTGCCTGATACCTCTTCATTGGATACATTATGCAGCAAGTTTTCAAAATATTTCACGGATAAGATTGCTTACATTCGATAACGTTTTGTTATTAATGACGTTGATTATAAGTTTACAGAACAAACGATTGTTGATACTACACTGCAATGTTTTACACCTGCGACTACAAGTGAAGTTCGCACTATCATTTTAAAAGTGTCCTAACAAATCGTATGGTCTTGACCCTTTTCCAACATTTCTACTGAAGAGTTGCATTGATCAACTGGTTTATCCTATTACAAATATAATAAATATGTCAATGCAGGATGGTGTTGTTCCACACGAACTCAAGCAAGCTCGTGTCAATCCTCTTATTAACAAACAAAGTCAGTGCAAAAATTACCTTAACAATTACCGTTCTATCTCAAATCTTACTTTTCTGTCGAAGGTGTTGGAGAAGGTTGTTGCAAATCGACTCCATAAACACATTTATTCACAGCATTTATCAAATGATCTACAATCTGTATATAAGCGATTTCATCCAACTGAGACGGCTCTTCTTAAAATACACAATGACATTGTGTGCAATATGGATAATAACAAATTGACTGCTCTCACCTTACTAGATCTATCAGCTGCTTTTGATACAGTAGATCACGACATTCTTTTACATCGCCTTAATGTAAATTTTGGTATATCTCTTCAGTGGTTTAGTTCATATTTTTCAGACCGATACCAAAGCATTAACATATCTGGCTCACTGTCTTGTCCAGAACATCTTCCATTTGGTGTCCCACAGGGTTCTAACCTTGACCCTGTTCTGTTTAGCTTATACACTACATCCCTTAGTCGAGCCATAACTAATCGTAATATAAATCATCATTTGTATGCTGACGACTCACAGGTGTATATATCACTTTCACCAACTGACACACAGACATCTCTATCAATTTTAAATGACTGTCTCACTGACATCTTGCTGTGGATGGAAGCAAGTAAATGGAAACTAAATCCAGATAAAACTGATCTAATTATTGTTGGCACAAAACAGCAACGAAACAAGGTTGTTAACTACTTTCCAGTTAAATTGCTTGGTAATGATACATCACCATCAGATACTGTGCATAATCTAGGTGGTGTCTTTTTTGTCAGTGATTTCAGCTTTAAGCAGAACATTTCTTAAGTATATAAATCTTGTTTCTACCATATACGTGATTTCCGCCGAATTCGGCGTCATTTGTCTTTATCTACTACTAAAACAATATCAGTATCTCTAATTAGCAGTCGCCTTAACTACTGCAACTCACTTCTAAACGATATTGCTAAAAAGGACTTAACTAAACTCCAACGTGTACATAATTGTTTAGCACGTGTAGTAGTAAAAGCACCTCGTTTCTCACCATCTCTGCCCCTACTTAGACAGTTGCATTGGCTTCTAATTACATATCGAATACAATTCAAATTAGCCACTATCATATATCGTACCCTTTCTATGCAACACCCATCCTATTTGTTTAGTCTCCTTCGTTTTCCCGTATCCCCAGGAATCTCAGATCATCTGTTTCACAACGACTTTTGTTCCGAAAACCAAGCTTAATATCGGCAAACGTGTTTTTTCTGTAGCTGCACCCAAAATCTTGAATCAACTCCCTATCGTTTTAAAATCAACTGAGACTATAAATACCTTCCGTAAAAAAAATCTAAAGACTTATTTATTTGAAATTGCACTCCCACCCTGACCTTCGGCGGTTCCTTGCTCTACTGACGACTCTTGCTTGTCCCTGTTAACGATTTTGCCCAATGATTTTTGAGGGGATATTCCTGGGGATTTAGGCGCTACAGAAGTTTGTCATTATTATTATTATTATTATTATTATTATTACACCAATCATCAACACCAACAGCAACAATCCCTCGTACCGATAATGATATTTCCATGAATTGTCGGCGTCATTTGGTATGTATTCGTACATGGCCTATGAATCCAATCTTTGCCCGGCACAGCTTCCCACAGTACGAACATGTACAGCCATAATGTTGTGAGGGTGTTTTTCGCGCATATTTTTCATGGCTCCAATCTCCCTAGCCTCACGCGTTTTGACTAAGTTTGTTTGTCTGTTGGCTTCGAATGACTATGTGCCGCTTCGAGTAATCAATCGCCATTTAGTTCGTGATAGAGTCTCAGATTCCCAGTTGTTAGGATCAGTGTCATATCTTTTTAAGGTGGATTTGAGGATATCTTTATAGCGTTTACGCTGTCCTCTTTAGAACGTTTGCCATGATTCAGCTCTGAATAGAAAACTTTCTTGGGCAGTCTCGTGTCAGACATGCGCAGTACATCGCCAGTCCATCTCAGTTGTTGTTGCACGATGATTGCTTCAGTGAGCCTTATCTAGGACACTGCTGTTTGTTCTTACGTCCTGCCTAATGAATCGCAATATATTTCGTAAGCAGCGTTGGCGATATTGCTCTAAGGTCTATATTTTTTGTCGTCTGCAAGGTGTCCATGTTTCAGCTCCGTGAAGAAGTGCGGGAAATACAACAGCTTTGTAGACCCTTAGTTTGATATCTGGTCTCATGTCTCGATTATCAAAGACGCGGGATCGTAAACGCCCAAAAGCTGAGCTCGCACATTGTATTATTACAGTGTACTAATCGATGGACAATTGAAATATCAACTTGAAACAGAAATACGCGTGTGCAAGAGGCCAGACTTGACGTGCACACTGTACAACGTGTCTGTGATGGGAACGGGTGGTTTGTCCATGATTTATACGTACGTAATTTATAGACAATTTTGATGCTATATACGCACATTAAACCACATACACATTTCGAATAACGTTGCTTTCGAGGCAACAAATGTACTTAGACTTAATTTATGGTAAAGCTAATTCCCTGTTAAACGTGTTTTAATCTACTAGTCGAAAATATGTGATCATGAATAAATCATGATTTTTCTTCATGTAATTCAATTATTGCGTCGCCGACAAAGATCTGCTTTTTCTGTTAACGCCTGGGAAATAAATACCAGTATAGACAGGTATTGACACCTATAATAGGACTAATGCACTTCCCCGTATGTAGGAAATGCGTGGTTCCAATGTTTTGTTGACGTGTTGATTAGCTGTTGTTGAACTGACACAAGGCAGAACCCGACACAATTGGAAGTAGACGATGTGGTATGGTGTGGTGTGGTTTGTGCGTGCCAGCGTGCGTGCGGGAGTGTTAAGGTAATCTTCCTAGACACTATTTTCTGAACAGATTAACGATGTGTGTGCGTGTGCATCTGTGTGTATGTGTGTATGTGTTTATGTATGTATGTATGTATGTATGTATGTATGTATGTATGTATGTATATGTGTGTTGCGTGCATGAGAGCAAAATAACGACCATCGTACGTTTTCAATTAAGAGATGACGCGCACCCACATGAGGAATTATCCTCCATCTGGACCATATAATAGCCAGTGTGACCAAATGTTTTTTAACTATGGAGCGCCAATTGATTTAAAATGGGTCACCAAGGGTTTCAACTCGCTGTCCGAGCTTTCCCACACTTTCCCGCTTGACCCCACCTGATGCACCCCAAGGGAATCAGTTACGTTAGATGCCTCGCGAATGGAAAAGCCGTGTTATATGAAGAACAACGCAACGGATTTAGTTCGACTTAAGAATTACGGCAATAATTAATTTGAGCCAGTGAAGTGTGGTCTGTTGTTCTGAAACACCAAGGTTTCGCCGTGCGCGGTGAATTATTAAGTTAAGCCCATTTGAGAATAAATGTAAGTAGCTAGATACAAAAATATGCATTGTGAACAGATGGCAGTAAACGTATCAAATTGGTCGGGAAAACTATAATTTTATTACCAACATGTTATATTTTTGTAAGCCCTGGGACATAATTTATTACTTTTTTCCTGTGTGCAATAATACGGCGTGTCTGTTTTCCCAGTGTGCTATATGGCGCCAACCGGTTGAATCCGTAGTGGATTCGTTTGCCGCAAAGCAAATTTAATACATTCCTATTTATCATTTGTTTATTTATTTTATCTCTATTTATTCACCATTTGTCGCGAGCGAATGCTTTGTCTAACAAAGACGTGTTAAAAGGATTAAAAACCCGACCCATTTACTGCCAATAGCAATCTACATTGCAGGAGCGTGGCCCTTGCAGCCACAAGAGCGCCGTCTTTTGTGGTTTCTTGAGAAGCTTTGCCTGCGGGACAATTACAAGTCAGACAGGCTGGAAAATAGCCAGACCAGAAACGGCATAGTCTCCTCACATTTCATCACACGCAGTGGTTTTGTTCGTTTGCCGTATGCCCGGAGACCGTCTTGTTAGTGAAGCTTTCAAGCACGATTTCAAATGAGAGTGGAAGAGATGGAGACAAGACCAGCAATGATGCCGGGTTTCCTCTTTCGCGACAGTGAGTGCGCTATCCTGCGGCATTTCTTTTCTATTCGCGATCTCCTTCGTTAAAATCTCCTTGGTAAAATTGTATGTTGCTTGTGCGTCACACACAGTCCCGAAATGGTGGGCTTAATGTCTCTCAGTTAGCAAATTGTATGTGAATTTGGTTGCGAAGTGCTTAATCTTAGTTCAACAGATTCATCAAAACATAAAATTGTCCCCATTATATATTATGACTTATTATTAGGCCTTATTAAAGCTATTGCATACTAATTGTTAAACACTCCCCATACGGTCATAAAACGTTCATCTTCACCCCTTGCATGCAAACTATCAAAATCCACACCCCATCTCCACCAACTACACACGGCTTATGATCTGCTCAAGCGAAACTCTTGCCTCAAGCGGACCACCTTGCCTTAGCGACGGGGGTGGGATGCGAAAGCACCCATCGCACACCCAGCCTGCAGATTCGTACATACATGCATATGGATCAGTGCCGAAAACGCATTGTTGCTGTGGTGAATTAGAGATATGTCGACGCCTGAGAAGCAAGAAGAAGAAAATACGAGAAAAATCAACCGGGTGAGAAGGGCGTGATGTGAACAGACAAGCGAAGAATGCAACTGGTTTGTGGTGTTTACAAAACAACGATTTTGTACGTTTCCTTAAATTCGGTCAATATCGCTGTCACGGCTAGCGTGTATGAACTTTCACGTAATCCCGACAGGTGGCGGATATTTTTGCTAGTGCGAGTAATGAATGAGCCGAGTTAGGTGTGAGAGAACGTTTTAGACAAAGCTAGTGATGAATGGTTAAAGTTGTCTGAACATGTGGAAGGGATCGAAGGCTTACAGCGAGGAGAGCAGATACGCTCAACGTGGGGAAAATAAGGGGAGGACCACGAGGAGCTGAGAGGATTGCGTAAAGAGAGACGTGGCGGAAATGGGAGAGGAGTAGAGCGACAGACGGGGAAGGGGCTGGGAATGGGTGGGAGAGATTGCAATGACGGGAGCAGACGGAGAACAACAACTCAAGGAGCAGCATCGACGGCAGCCTCACCTCAAAAGAAAGACGAATGCAAACGGAGGGCCGGAAATTGGTTGAACGTGATCTAACAGTTGGCCCTGCCGACTCTGGAGCAGTGATCAGTCAGCGACCCAGTATCCATTGACATGCAACGCACGTGCATGCGTTTGAAGAAAAAAGACATAGGACTTGATATATTGTTCAGCATATCAATATGATGACTGAATCGGCTCAGAATAAATTTACTAATTTTCGATTTCCCCCCTTTTCTTAGAATCAATCCAAACGCATGGCCGTCAATGCAAAGAACCACTGTAGTTTGAGCTCTAGTGTGAATTGATTTTGACCCGGAAATTATAGACATGTTGGCTTCATTTGAGGACATACTGCGGTTAAGTATTTCTGTGTTGATCGATGTTGTAGCAATTGACAGCGATATGGACTCCAACTCTTATCATGACAGCAAATTGCATTTAGCAGAACAGCGGTTTTGGAGGCCTAGAATAGAGCAGGTCAAATAACAAATATATCTGATTAGCAACTACAGCTATATGTGTTTCAGATTTGACACCGCTAACTTGAATTGGACTCTGTCACTCTCTCTGACTCTGCCCGCCCGCCCGCCCGCCCGCCCGCCCGCCCGCCCGCTCGTCTGTCTGTTTTTCAATCTCTCTCTCTCTCTCTCTCTCTCTCTCTCTCTCTCTCTCTCTCTCTCTCTCTCTCTCTCTCTCTCTCTCTCTCTCTCTCTCTCTCTCTCTCTCTCTCTCTCTCTCTCTCTCTCTCTCTCTCTCTCTCTCTCTCTCTCTCTCTCTCTCTCTCTCTCTCTCTCTCTCTCTCTCTCTCTCTCTCTCTCTCTCTCTCTCTCTCTCTCTCTCTCTCTCTCTCTCTCTCTCTCTCTCTCTCTCTCTCTCTCTCTCTCTCTCTCTCTCTCTCTCTCTCTCTCTCTCTCTCTCTCTCTCTCTCTCTCTCTCTCTCTCTCTCTCTCTCTCTCTCTCTCTCTCTCTCTATTTGGCGTTGGTCTTCCGAAATAACAGAAGGATAGCGAATTATGGAAATTCGTTGTGTCCGCGGGTGTATGTTATCGGGCGTTCCCGGGCCGGCTCGCATCTGGTTTAGCATTGGTAGCAACGACTGAGATCGATGTTACACCAGATGTCTGTATGTTTACTGTTTACTGGCGCACACACACGCGGTTGGCTGCCGCGTGATACAACTGAAGGCTGAGCAAGTCACGTATTGAAGTGACCGATCTAGTGCTGTTGTACGTGCAGCTGCCGCTGTGCCCCACAGTTATACCCGCCTGCTCCTCTCGCGAATTTAGTGTGGACGCAAATATTGCTGGCGTGCATTTTGCAACAACTGTCACTACTGTGTCTTTGTGTTGCTCTGATGTTTCTGTACAAAGGTATTTACCGCACAGTGGCGTATTTGGTGATATTGAACCATGACCCTCTTTTGATAATGCTGTAATTTGGTAATTTGGCATTTGTTTGTTTAATTTTATCAAAATAACTTGTAGCGCCACTACGTCCTCTACAATTTAACATGGGAAGCTAATGGCTGAGTAAGCGTGGCCCTCACTTTGCGAAATACTAGAGACGTAATAGCGTCTATGTGCATTAATACTTGCTCCACTCGATGTGTGCGCAACTGTACCAATCAACCCCCCCCCCAGACGTGGTGACGAACAAGCCACCGCCCATTTGTAATGCCACATACGTGTAGGACATCCGCAAACGTTGTTATGCATCCACACAAATTATGATGCATTCATGCTAGTATCAGCAATAGCCTTTGAGATTGCCGGTGGTTTTAGTTATAAATGTGCAAAAGCAAAACAAATCATACTCTTGAGACATTACATAAGCACCCGTTTAAATATCAACGATTTTTTTTGTCCCCATGCGTGTGGATATTATAAATTAATTATTAATGTTACAAAGTTAAATTGTTTTTGATATACTAGGTCTATGAGTATATCCTGTCAGCACAAATGTGTTTCATTGAACCCAACATTTCCGTGTAATATGGCCGTTATCTGTTTAATTTTAATTTTTGTATTCAAACATTATGATCAAACGGCGAAGTTCAATAACAGTTGATATTCATATGATAGCTAAAAGCGTAATTCACTAAAGGAGATTTGGGCAGTCAGTATGTTATAATGGATGTAGATGATACGGCGACTGAAGACTTCCCAAAGAAGACGATACGGTAATCGACTGTACTTCCCAGAGAAGTCGATACGGTGATTGATTGAAGTGATAAATGCGTCGAGCAGTCTTGTGGGCTGGATACCGCGCGCGCTATATAAAATACCTTTACACTGGTGTCAGAATGTGGTTTGAATTTGGGGGCTGGGGCTGTTCACAAAACCTCAATTTCCATGATGCTCGTCAAAAACCCATCTTCAGGCTTTGTGCCGCAATGAAGTCAGTATCAGCGGGTTGGGTGTTTTGCGATAAAACGCATCATACGTCATTCTGATGACCGCTGAAGCAACAGCTTTCATGCCTATTGTAAAAACTAGCAATAGAAAAGACAATTTATCTTGAAACGCACACAGTGGTTGTGAAGCATTTCGCGGATAAATACTTCCTATGGAGAATCGGACTACTATTCCATTCCATTAAGTAGTTTTCATATTCTAGTATTTTTTGTATCACTACAGAAGTCTCTTTCATAAAACTGATTGATTGAACAGCGATAAAAACCGCCTAAACGACAGATGCTATATGTCAAGCGTTCGTTTTAAATAAAACATTAAAATCGGCGTAATTTAATCGCGTTTTTGTTGTTTGTGTATGAATTCCCACGTGCTGTCAGCGTAGTTGGTGATTGCAGCGGTTTCGTGCCTAGCCAGGCGACAAACACATGAAAATTAATGTGCTTATTATCTACCTCTCTGTCTCGCTAACGTCTCGCTAACGTCTCGCTAACGTCCAGATATCACCACCTGTGAAGCGGAATCAGCCCACGAATTGTTCAATGCCCAGATGTTGGTGTGTTTGCTTGGTGATCTTATCATGGATCAGTTGTTTGATTGGATGTGGCTGTCGAACCGAAAAATATACCGTCGTTCCACGGGTCATTTATGTCACTGGCATTGATGTGTCAATAGTTTACTTATCTACGTTTATTTGATGCACACAACATTAACGAAATCAATAGGATTTCCGAGAAAACGAAACGGACACTGCGGCTCTATCGATGAAATACTATGTCAACAATGAGAGTGGATACTTGCGATGTGAGAATTTGGTCGTAATGTAGAATTGCTGCGAATGATACGTTGGGATTTATGGCTTCTATAGCAGACCTAATTAATTGAATACACCGGGAATCGGACTGAAGGTAGCAACCATTCGGTTCTGAGTGAGCTCGTGAGCCGTGTCACACGTAGTTATCCGGGTGTCGACAGTCAGTTATTCTGTTGTAAGAAACCCAACGAAGTGAGTGCTATGTACAACAGGAATTATACAATCACGTAAACACGCATTACTATCAGCCAACACGCGTGCGCAGGGAATCACACGCACAATTGCACACACTTACAGATGCGCGCACACACACGCACCTACACACGCACATACGCACGAACGCACACACATATTATAAACATTTACACTCACACGTGCATGCACACACGCACGCAGGTACGCAAATGAAAACGCGCGCGCGACCATGCACGCACACACACACAGATACAGTGATACACACACGCGCGCACGCACGCACCCACGCACACACACATACGCGCGCGCACACACACCACACACACACACACACACACACACACACACACACACACACACACCACAAACACACGTTGAGACGAGTCATAGTTGTTAACCTAACATTATAGATGAGTTAAAGGGGCTAAGGAGCACAAGTGATATTAAACAAGATACGTATTCAGATGGTGACATAACGTTATCATATGTCTTATTGATCTATGGCTACCAGAGAGTGACATCTAAAGAGTTGGAGCGGCTACCGGAAAAAACACTGGTTCCAGTATGTGTTTCATCTCTGAGAACAAAGCACTACCTACGTCCGAACAGATGTTGGATGCAGTAGGTCATGTATGTGAGCGAGATGGGCCTGCGGCTTATAAGAGAGCACCTGCTAGGACTTGGTGAACGTAACGTCACTTGGGTTCATGAGCAATAGGTAGTTCCAGGTGACAGCCTCAAACATACATTATGTCATTTTAGTGCATTAGGTAAACCACGCAGACATCTTCTATATGTGACCATTAAATTAACACATTTCACACGATCGTCCGCCTAAGTGCTACGCTCTAGATGTCAGGTGACTAAGAAAATCACAGGCTTATCGAAAACCTAAACAATTGACATCAATATATAACCCGTGATATCCACTTTTATCTTTAAACATATTCAGATACCAGCGTGAAATACGTACTAGATTTATTTACATTTATCAACCATTTATATTTATCAACCATGCCAGAAATTGCGACGCATTTTGATGCAGTTATGTCACGTGGGTAGCGATTGTCTGACTTACAGTTGCTTTTCTCGGCAACGGGTGCAGTTTCACGTAAATGTGATGAGAGGTAACTGGAACTAAACTATTCAGGTATTTGTTTTACAGTCGTCCGTACCTTTGTCTTTGTAACCTTCCGACAGCCTTTGTCTTCAATGGACTGACTACCGGAAGTGTAGGCATGACAAGCATCGTACGAGGGTGTTGTCGCTGGTGTGGACCCCGCGGTCTGTGGTTTGGTAGTTTCCCAGGAGGTCATCTTGGATTTGTAAGATACATGCGCGATACTCGTCCCAGTTCATATTTTCTTTCATTTTGCGGATCTATGTAGCTTTTTTGGTTCACTTTGTCCGCTAGCCTATATACGCATTTTGCGCCCGTCCAGTCTATATTATATTTATTTTCTTAGGAATAGGATCGGTCCTGGTTGATGTGTAGGATTCAGTCTCGCGTTTCCTGTTGCTTACGGTGTTAGTGCTAAGTCCTTATGCATTATCTGCATCTTGTTTATGCTCCTTAGTCCATGTTCCAAATTACGTTTGGACTCGCTTATGCAGAAACATAAAAGAACACCACCGTATAAATATCCGCCCTTCTGATGTTGTTTTCTCCCGTCTTGGTAATGTTATTGTTTTCCGTTTGTTATATTTTCACTGGAGTGACGCTGTAGTCCACTGCGAGTGTCCGCATCTAGCATGTTATTTGTTATTTATTTTTCTGTCACTTCCGTCTTTTTCCTCTCACAGTTACAACTGGCTTATGTTCGTCTAACAATGTGTAGATGGCGCTCGCATGCAGATGTGGGTGGTAATGTGAGGATATCTATATGTACTGGCCTGCGTGAGTATTGTATCTGAAAACTAGCAGTCACCTCTCACGGCTCCTTTTTAACCGGTGGCGTGTCCCGAAAGCTAATTTCCCCCTTCAATGTCCTCCTGAGGAATGTGTCGACTACACCGATCAGGTGGTTGTCAAACCCCGTGTCTCCCCTATCTTTACAATTTCTATACAACGATTCCACATTCTATGTTGTATTCAGTTGGTTGGGGTTGGTGCGGTGGCATCCTGTTGAAAAAAGCGTTACTTTACTTCCGAGGGGTCGGGGATGAAGTTGGCGCCCTATGAAACCGTTTAGGAGGAAAACACCACACACACCACACACACCATACACACTCCACACACAACACACACCACACACACACCACACACACACCACACACACCACACACACCACACACACACACCACACGCAAACCACACACACCACACACACACCACACACACCACACACACCACACACACCACACACACCACACACACCACACACACCACACACACACAACACACACACCACACACAACACACACACCAGACACACACCACACACACCACACACACCACACACACCAGACACACACCACACACACCACACACACCACACACCACACACCACACACCACACCCACCACACACACCACACACAACACACACCAACACTCACACACACCACACACACCACCACCTAATAACACACACACACCACACACCACACCCAACCACACACACACCCACACACACCACACACACACCACACACACCACCACACACACACCACACACACCACAATAATACATCTTCACACACACCACACCCACCACATCCCACCACACACATCACACACACCACACACACCACACACACCACACACACCACACACACCACACACACCACACACACCAGACACACCACACACACCACACACACCACACCACACACCACACACCACACACACCACACCTACCACACACACCACACCCACCACACCTACCACACACACCACACACACCACACACACCACACCCACCACACCTACCACACACACCACACCTACCACACACACCACACCTACCACACACACCACACACACCACACACACATACACAACATCATATCTTCTATTATGTTTTGTCTAATGTCGCTCAGCAGCCTGTAGCTGATGACGTCCATCAATGTTTACACCGATATGTCAGTGAAATGTGAATGTTTCATCTCCAAGCAAGTCGTTTGAATAACTTCGACGCATCTGTTAACGATTTCTGGTTTATTGTAATGGTGTCGAGTTAAACTTATTAGTGGTCTAATGAGACAATATAGGATTCAATCATCTATAGGTCAAGTTAAGATTAAATCCTGCCGAAGGCAAGAGGATATGCTACTGTTATTACCTGGCCTTCTTTCTCTGTTTAGCATAGCGAGGATGGCAATGACACTCTTGATAACTTTGGCTGTAGGATTTAGTGTTAAATTTGAGTAAGGTTTCACTTCGTCAATCATGGAGTGTTTTCCTTGTATCTTTTTAGTACCATCACGTCAGTGATATGCCGCCTGTGAGAATGATAATCGTCCATTTTTGTAAGTGATTTCTGTGTTTTTTCTCCACCGCATTTCATAGCTCTGCACCTGCGCTGAATGGCTACCGAGCCGCCGTCCCGAGCCGCCGTCCCGAGCCGCCGTCTCGAGCCGCCGTCTCGAGCCGCCGTCTCGAGGCAGTCCGCAGACACAGTAAATACGCAATCATTGTAATTGTATAACGTTTACGGAATTGCGAAATTTTGAACATTTATCGTTTGACGATGACTCTGTTTAATTATCGCTCCACACATACTCCACCAACTGACAGCTCCAAGGGGAGAAATGTTCTTGCAAAAAATCGAATATTCATCATTTCACGGTGACCTTGATTGACATCAGCTCCACACTTACCATACCAGGTAGCAGCTCCACATCGTACCCTGTTTGACGGGGATATAATAAGCCTTCCAAAATATATGACTTGGCCATTTTGTTATTAAGTAAAATATATATGCAACCATTGTAATGTTAAGACATTTTGAAGCACACAATTTCAAAAATTCATCATTTAACGGTGACTGTTTGACCGTTGATTCACGATTACTGCACCACTTGGCAGCTTTACGACAGGCCACGTCGGGACGGGAAGGTGCAGGGCTTTCAAATTATATAACATTTGTCTGTGGGGGGATTTAAGTCGGTCCGTTAGGTGGTGTCTACCGTTCGCCTGGCGTTCGGTGCAGTTGGAGGTCTCGAGGGTGTGCAGTAGGAGGTGTTTTGGAGCATACAAAGCATACAGAGTACTTACTGATCGAACCACCACAGCGCAGACATGACGAAGTAAGGCGTCCAACACACTATGAAGACGGACACTGAAAGACACGAAACATGATTGTTTAAAACATTCTTATGTCAACAGTGCATGTATGTATTCTTATATATACTGACAAAAGTCCCACCCTCCATTTGGCAATACATACACGCAGACACAGAAAACGATTTCCAGAAGAATTCGTACATGACTTGTTATGGTTACATTAAACGTTAACAACTGATCGGTGGACCTCGGAATAATCACCGAAAACACGCATAGAATTATGAACAATCGATCTGCGCTCGTCTAATGATAAGTTCGAATCTTAAAACCGGCAAAAACCCTGAAATAACGGGAAGGCTTGAAAGTTAATATACTTTTGTATACATACATACATACATACATATATATATATATGCACACATGTACGCACTCACTCACCCATCCACCCACCCACACACACACACACACACACACACACACACACACACACACACACACACACACACACACACACACACACACACACACACACACACACACACACACACACACACACACGCTTGTACGTATATATATAAATATTTAAAGTATACAATGTGACAGTGTGACATTAACCCGTATATTAAATTCAATGTACTCGGAGGTCATGAAACTTCATGGTCTAAATGCTCACACCAGTCTATATGCTAGTTCTTGGACAAAAATCACATCACAACATCTCCAGGAATCCGCCACCCACACAGGAACAACACAATGACCTTGTTTTTATTGCAGCAGGACATTTTACAGAATCTGGTGTCGTCGTCCATAAGGTTGAAAACCCGGAAGTAGCGAGTCATTTTGGTGTACATAAGTAATACAGAATATGACCGCGTGAGTGCATATTTGTTGCACTTTTATGCTGTATTTTATTGCGATCGTAGAACTCACTATTAGCGTGGATGACTAATTGGCGTGCTAACCGGTGAAGCCTGCCTTGCATTGACAGTAAAACCTTCCCTGTGCATTAAATTTCGCCTACTGTGACATTCACAAGAATACGAACCGTACATGCAATTGATAATGGTCCATTCGATTGTCAAAACTACAACTCTAGTTCTTGCATGCTGCGCTTACTTAGAAACCAATGAACTCTTCAGCAAACATTAAGGAGTATATATATGAAACGATATAAATGTCTCACATAAAATGAATACTTAGTTAGATATTTGGATAAACTAGCAACGACCATAATTATCAAAGGACATTTTAATGTCACATCAAGATCCCAAACACTTTATTTCTACTGTATTTGTCAATATCGAAATAATGTCAATACAGATCTCTATACTTGCTTAGAGATCAGTGGCCAATATCCAGGCAGAAACTGCCACGTATAATACGTACTGTTTTTGACATCACAATAAAAGCCGTCTTTACTACATGAAATAACGTATTATGTTTAGCTGAAATGACTACGTATAGTTTCATCTCAAGTCGTAAAGGTATTAAAGGTAATTTCTTATATAGCACGGCATCCAATCCTTCACTTTATCCCGGCAGTCCCTTTCAATGGAACACCATCTTGAGTTCTCTGGAAAGCATTCAGCCATATTTGAATTTCAGCGCGACGTCCGACACACAATATATCCACCACTGCTACAGCCAGGTACTCACCCATACAGTTGAGTAAACCAGAGCAATAAACTTTCCCAAGGTTCAAAACGGCAACGAGTAGTTTCGAGCCCGGAATCTCTCGATTGACTTTCCGATCATCTAGGTACTAAGCTGCAGAGCAGTACCAATCAGTGGATCAATGACATGCATGGTGTGAATTCAGGTTGTTACCTCCATTTATTTGGAAAATTCATCACATACAATTTCGCTCATTTTAGGAACTACGCGAAGACCACTCAGCGAGAATGAGCTATATTTATGACGCAATCATAAAGACTCGATGGAATGAAATAGCGCGAAAATGTAACCATTGGGATTGTGTTAATGGCTATTTGCGGGATGTACACGCGATAAATGGGGGGGGGGAGTAGGGAAAGGTTTCTGCTCGCATGTATTGTACACGGAAGTGATACGCCCACAGCGGATGCGTGACATCAGTAAGCACCCAAAAGTCACGCAGATCCCAGTAACCAATCAGAAGACGACTACGTACATCTCACGTCTGCGCACTGCACATCCGGTTTAGGATGACGTTGCCCAAATGTTCGTATACAATCGATGTCTTTCTCAAGCCATTACACCCACCACTATCGCCCGTTCAAAGATAGCCGTGATACCATCCTCTCATCTATGTCGTGCTTTACTTCTGTTTATTTTCCTTGCCTGACACGTACCCTCGTGTTTAACCCTGTCGTTGCACTGTGATCCCGAACTGCTACGGATAGTTACGTAAATGTTTGATCTTGTCAATAACCAAAATTGGTTGTACACTTAATAAGTCATCGACGAATCATACTTTATTATAATCGAGCTAGCGCGCGCGCGTGCGTGCGTGCGAGTGTGAGTCCGTGTGTGTGTGTGTGTGTGTGTGTGTGTGTGTGTGTGTGTGTGTGTGTGTGTGTGTGTGTGTGTGTGTGTGTGTGTGTGTGAGTGAGAGTGTGTGTGAGTCCATGTGTGTGTGTATGTGTGTGTATGTGTGTGTGTGTATGTGTGTGTATGTGTGTGTATGTGTGTGTGAGTCCGTGTGTGTGTGTGTGTGAGTCCGTGTGTGTGTGTGTTGACGTTTTTCTTCCAAGATGCTTTGCATCTCTGGCGCCAAACGTTCATGGTTCATCTTCGACCATCCGGAAGAAACGTAACGCCTTTATTTTTACCCGTTGGTTAAGGGTTTTTGCAGGTTTCAGGGTTTGTACCGAACGTTAGACGGACGTATATAAATTGTTCACAATGTTATGCGAATTTCCTGCGATTTTTCCCATTTAACATAACTTGCGTTGCGAAAACTGTTCACATTAATAGTATAACAAACGTTAGGTATGAATAGTTTGAACAGGATACCGTATTCTGCGTCTCTGCATAAATATCATTGTCCGGAGGATCGCACGTTTTTGATAATAGAATGAACCCAAACCCTTTCCCCATGGTCTTCTCTATTTTTTCCAGGTCTCCTTCTTTTCGCATACTGCTTCTGCAACTTCGTTTGTCCACCATCATCGGTTACTACTTTCAGACACTCCGCCCTTTCACAATGTTCTTCCACATAGCTCCTCTGTAGCGCACACAAATGCGTCTTTGTACTTTTTGCAGTTTTTCCTCCAATAGCCCACCATCTTCACTGAGCTCATCATACCGTTACCCGGTCCTTGTATTCAACAGCGACGTCGTCTTTTCCACCTCCACCACTTAATAGTCCTGCGGCCGACGGTCTTGGTGTGTTTCTTCTTCTGCGTGCGCACAATGAACACCACTGACTTGTGCTGTGTCGTGGCATGCTCTCCAGCCACAGCCTTGCAATCCTTAATCGTCCATAGCTGCTGTTTGCACACTACCGATCTAATTCTGTCTTGTGACGTCCACACTAACTCCAGCAGACCCTCTATGTTCATCGCTCCCCATCCCAAACACTCTCCTCTTCACCTGGTTCCGCTACTCCAACAAGTGCACTGAAGTCCCCCGCAACACACAATATCTCCTCATCAATTCACATATCCATCCCGTGACCCGTTGCCTCGCAAAATGTCTGCCTAGCCATCATAAAATGGATGCCAAACTGTGGAAGGTTCTGACACTCCGTCCTGTTTTGTTGAAATGATGGCCCCCAAATGTTTTTATTAATGACAGAAACAGAAGTCAAGATTTTTAAAGTGACAACAGTGTGTGGGGATGTTTGGTTTATGAGATGTCACGCAGCAGTAGTAATGTAAATCACATATATAAGATATATCAATATTGTTAGCAAAGACAAAACTTGAATGAGATCACGCGCATAATTTCATAATTTTTATTATGACGTAGGCCAACCCCGACGTAACCCTATCGATTAACGGATCCGCTAATTTGATGGCTTGGCAGAGCATATGCTTGGCAACTAGTCACGTGATGTAAAAGTCAATTATATTATATATATTTATATATAGTTTTATTTTTCAGAATGACGTCACGTTACCTTAATTACGGTAGTATTCGCCGAGTTGGTGACCAAACATGTTACAATGTCACGACCTTAATTACGATGGCATTCGTCGCGTTGGTGAACAGATATGTTACGGATACATTTCTGTCGTCATTTGTCAGTGCTGGGGGCGTCATCGATTATTACATCGTTCCACTCGGCGTTATCCGTGTAATCAATGTTTTGTCGTGGCTAATGGCGTTATGACGTCTTATACAATTACTTATATAATTACACTGAGTAATTATCAACTGTAAAACAAGGCATATGCTATTCTGATTTGTGACATGTAAATTTGGATGTTGATTATATTTATGGGGTGGCTCCTGTGCTAGCGATATTGTATATCCTAATGGGAGTCTCCCGACCTTATCTAGTACTCATGTTATTCATTGCGTATATATCGTATTTATAGGTCAAATAAACTGATTATGATTCTGATTATGATTATGATTATATTGTACGGTGACATAATACCCTTTGGGCAGAACAAAACATACAATTATCATTATACGTTAATTTGCCAGTCCCGTAAATACCTTTTCTTTGCAGACTCCGTGGAAGGATATTGCTTTGGGAGTGCTTGTTTTTGACAATGAGGGTTTTCGTAGCCACACTGTCAAAAAACGCTCGTTTGCACGACCGATTTCTGTGCCGTTTGCGTTTAGACGAGCTACATGTCCAAACACTGTGACCTACATATTGTTTATGAACTCACGTTACTCCCGATTTGACCGTTGATTTAAGTTGGCAATTAACTTAAATTGTGAGAAAACTATTAACGATATAGGAACCCGTCCCAATATTCTACGACACAGCTTTCAAAATTGGATTCGCTAATCGGCCTCACGCCGATGTTTACATGGACTTTTCTTGAACGCTATAATATAAAATTGGGCAAATGTCGGTCGTCTCAAGCGGTATTTCTAACATACGTGGCGCTTGTTTGTACTTTCCGAACAACAGCCCCATTTTCGAACACACTGGGCCTGAGATGGTTCGGTTGGATTATAAAATACCAGAATAAGACTATTGTACTAATATAATATTATATCAATCTCTTTCGACTAATCAGACATTCCAGGATATAACTCAACATTGACCTTTATCATGGCAATGAGCATTAACACTGACAGGATGTTTCCGTTTTCCTTGGTTCCTGCAAGACTCGATTAAGGAAGCCATATCGACTGCATTTCTGCGAAACTGCCTAGGAGTGTCTAGGAACACGGCGTTATACCGACAGTCTATGTTCATAATTGTTCAATAATAACTATCAATATCTATAAAATATTGTTAATATTAAAATAAACATGATGACGGTATCTACCCGCCAAATTACGCTTCAAAAGCATCGAACATTGTTCCCAACTTGAAAGGAGCGCTCGCGAAACGTTCAAATTGTTCATAAAATATTAAAACAGTAAACGCATGATGTAACAGAAGCAGGTAGGACTATCAGCAAGTTCATGGAAATGCTCTTCGACATTGGGCATGCGCGCGCCTCAAGAGAGCAAGTCGGACAGAGTACAGCTAATTCAACGGACTGCTAATACTATTACCACTCGGGTTGACAGGATGATTCCGGGTAACGGAACAGACAAAAGCTCGCCTTAAATGGTGGATGGTCATGAAAGCAATAGTTGTTCTGCTTCCAAACAGAGCAACATCGGTTGAATGATTGTCCATGCCTTGGCATAACTAGTTTGCCGCTGAACATTGGCTGACAATCAAACGCGAATCGTTGGGTGGTTTATTTTCATTTCGTATTTCTTGTACAGATAACTTATTCTGACGGAATGACACGCCCAACAGTTCGTCCTTCTTTTGTCGCTGTATCTTCTGACTTCGTTAGCACAAGATAATGCAAAGACGGAACACGCAGTTTTGTATATATAGATACCATCTTAGAGTGGAACAATACACACGCCTATGCGCGATATCTTGCGTTGCGCTCAAATACGCAATTACTTGGTACACATACGTTTAGTGTGAATTTATACAAAGATGGAAATATAGCTCTCCTGGGAATATTTCAATTTACAATTGCAATCTAAGGAACGCAACTAGGCACGAAAAACCGTCACAGTGTGTGTGTGTGTGTGTGTGTGTGTGCGCGCGCGTGTGTGTGCGTGTGCGTGTGCGTGTGCTTGTGCGTGTTTATTTTAATGACTACGCACTATTACATGTTTTCATATCGAATATACGATATCCGAATACTTTAGTATTTCGAATATGAATATGACATTTACAGTTTTATGTATCGTGCATTTGCAATCAATTAGAACATCCGGGACAAGTTAAACTGGAAACATAACTTATAACCGCAATATCGTTTGGTTAGCATTATAGTAAATAAAATGACATACAAAATTAAAATGTATTTCTATAGGCAGATTCATCGCAGTATCAACAAATATATAATACACACGTTGTGTATTACACATTTACCACACCTTAAAACGAGTATGTATAAAAATGCGAAAATCAGTGCACGGTTACGCGGAAACCAGATAACCTATCAATGGTGGTTTTACATGCGACCTTTCGTAACGTATAGATTTATTTCAAAAAAACTCGTACTGACCTATAACAATAGTCATTTTCAGTGTTCGTGAGCGTGCCTTCTGTATCCGTCCCATGCCGGATCGACGGAAATCACTCATCGGCTTTTTTCTCTTCGTGTCCGACGTCGACAGTTGCTCTGTGGGAGGGCCGATAAAAACGTTAGAACGCACAAAATAATGCAAAACAAATGCCAGAAAAAAATATTATACGTCTAATTCGTGGGTTTCCATACGATGTATATATAGTTTAAATAAGGGAAAATCGGAAAGCGACTTGATTTATCAGCTTTTCTTTTCATAAAGCTGATAATACCGTTTGCCTGTGATTGATGTGGTCTGGGATAGCCGCATGGTAACCGGGTGAGATATTTACAGATGCGCATTGATCGGGCCCTTTGGTGACTTTTGGCATTTCGTTGTTAAAAGGCAATCCAAAACCGAAAGTTGTTTGAAAACACCAGAATGACGTTTAACGGATCGTTAATCCATTTTATCTTGTTAACAATACGACATGTTGTTTATATTTCCTGACCTAGTATGTTAGTGAGTAATCCTATGACAATAAACAGTGTCTGCCCATGAAATTAATATTATGAAACGCAGCTTCACATAAATACGTACTATTTAGAATGATGTGTCTTTTCGGACCAGTTCGAAATTAAATAATAGAGGACCGGGTGTTAGTTCGTCTGGAAGGCTGTAACATGTCATATTAAAGGAATACTGCACTGTGTTTACGTTGCGAGTGCGATAACGTAGAATAACAACCATACGTTGCTGCAGACTCGAATCAGGTAAGCACAACGTGTGTTATTCCCGTTATATAACGGCAAATGAACTTTTTACTTTTGAATGCATTTTTGCACTTGCTAGCTTTGTAAACATACAATTCTTGCCGTAGCTACCGCAGGCCTAGTACATTTGAAGACATTTACGTAGTTTTATATTCACATTATTTTTTAATGTTGTTCGCGATTTTACGTAATTTCTACGATTGTTTCAAACTACATAAACAATTCATTGTCCATCTGAGGACGGTTTACGTGAGTTATGCAAAAATCGTTAATGATTGTTCGTAGAAACGGTTATATTCATCGTACAGGCCGGGACACACTGGCACTTTTTGCTTGACCTAGCCAGATTAGACCAAACCACCGAAACCAATTTGATTATGTCGCAAGCGAAGCGCGACGTACTGGAAACATCAACTGATCTACCCATCACGTGACATGTTGCCTAACAAAACTTCCGTCAAGCCATAAAACACGTGGTGCGTTCATGCATTCCGTCGTACATTTTGTTTTGTATATTCAGAAGTATTTCTTTATGACAGAAACATAAGACAAAATTTTAATGTGACAACTGTGTGCGGTCATGTTTGATTTAAAAGATGCCATGTAGCAATAGTTGTGTAAATCATCCCACAAATTAAACATTCCCGCACACAGTTGTCACTTTAAAAACTTAGCCTTATGCTTGTGTCATTAAGAAACACTTTTGTGACCAGAATTTCAACATAACATACGATGGAATGTCCGAACCGATCACGTTTCTCTGATGGCTTGACGGAGGTTTTGCTAGGCAGCAAGTCACATGATGGATAGGGTATTTGTGCCATACTTTAAGACGGCGTGACGTTATACTCGCGTAATTATGATCTCGTGATTATGACGTCACGCCGGCTTCAAGTAGAGCACAATCGGTGCCGATCTCACGTAGCCTGATATGGTCTGACGTGGTTTGGTTTGGTCTGGTCTGGTCTGGTCAGGTCGGGCGAAAAGTGCCAATGTATTTTAAGTGACTTTAGACAAACATTTGTATTACGTATTCGTCATGGGATCGTAGCTGTTAGCCTGTCCAAGCCACAGACATATATTTGCTGACGTATCATTACTGCCGAGTATAGTGCATTATTAGTTCTAGTTCTAGCTGTTTCCAGCAGTCGGCAACGTTCTATTAACTGACTAGTCTGTATATATTGTGGTTACAATGTTATGGTCTTATGAGGTCTCATTCAACTAGTCGGTCTTTTTCAGAACATTATTGCCAAACCGACCTTTATATGCTGGCACTGAGGGTGGTCACTGTCAGGGTGTTTGTCGTCCTCAGTGGTTCTTTTACGTCCCAAGTTGAGACGGTGTCGCGCTTACATTTATCCGGGCGTTAAATTGTATCCGGGTGATGTTTATGTGTATATATGCAAGGCATAACATTTGGCACCAGCCGATCACATAGTGATAAATAATATCCAGTAGTTAAATATGTTTCGTTTGTTGTCGTAATACGAGCTTTATAGTTAGAGTACATACTTATAATTTGATGTTTCAAATTTGTGACCAAGTATAAGAGTAAGTCACATGACGTGTGCGTGGAGAGGAAACTGTTTTATGACACAAATTGTTTATGTCTGTGGGAATCAAACATTTTATAATTTATGTATATATATATATATATATAGTATGTATGTTTATATATATATATATATATATATACAGGTATATATATATATATATATAAACATACATAACGCCCGGATAAATGAAAGCGCGACAGTCGTAGGTTGTGGTAAACACATTCCCCTAGATACGCGCACGCGCAGAAACGTCACCCGGATATTATTTAACGCCCGGATAAATGTAAGCGCGACAACGGGACCGACATTAACGTGATCTCCGAGTCTTGAGGGATACACAGTCCCCAATGTTGAGAGCCAGGTTTTTACACCGAATATCATTACTGCCCGGTCCGGGTTTCGAACTCAGAGAGCTGGCGTGCCAGGCGGATGTGCCAACCACTACACTAGCCGCGCTCCCTATACTCCAGGACGTTGTTCATTATCTTCTCAAACTATTGCACTCCGTCTCATTTTGAAATCCTACGTTACGTGTACGGTATTACACGTCAAATGGATAATGCCGTTGTACAATAATCGGACGTATCCGTTTGGTTCATTTACGACAAAACATATTGGATACGTCAGTGACGTCCTCGCGTACAAAATGGCGCATGTGATGACGTCGGCGAATATTGTTTAGGTCATCGCTGTTGTTTGTAGGGTCCTACTATTGATTTCAACTATTTGAATCCGCGAGTAAATAAATATCCAGCTAGTGTTGACTTTTAGAAACGGATTCTGATATCAGTTAATACAAGTTTATAACAGTAAACAGTGTCAGTTCGTTGGTATCCCAGCCTCGTTTTGGATTTGAACGTAGGTGTAGTTCTGCTACTAAAGAGTGTCTGTACGCGCCCAAATCTCGACTCCCTATCCCGATCGCGCCACGCGCTCGGGATAAGGAGAGGGAGTCGAGGTCGTGACGCTTCAACACGCTCTCTACTCATTGTCATCCCAATATGAATGTCAAAATGTGCCCGACGTCATCACAGTAACATTTACCGACCTGTCGTAGACCTATTTATTCGAACATACTGCTCTCTGGAATGTCAGTTGATGATTTTATGTGAAGGGTTACCGAGAAATGGTGTGACATTTAGTTCTGCATCGTTCGCACGCGTAGACAGATGACAAAGCGATGACCTACGTACCTCGACCTTCGCGAGTCTTCTTCGTGATCTCCCACAGAATGAGGCTGTATGAGATCATTATGACGACGAGCGGGGCGAGGTAGACAGCAACGATATTGAAGAGGTTGTAGGCAAGCTCGTGCCGTCGTGTCGGGAAGAAGTTGAAGGTAACGCACTGAGAGAACCATTCGAACACAGGGTGTGTCTCCACGTGAAAGATGACGCTCTGAAAGATGCAAGAAGACATGGTTAAAGATGGCGGTGATTATACACGCATTCACAATTTCAGAGTTCAAAGGTCATTTCGCTTTAAAGCAAATTTTGCTTCGCTGTGAGAAATGGAAATGACCACAAACAACACTGGATATCTTGAAAAAACGTATTTTAATATTGATGTACACGTATCGGATGCTTACTGAAAAATACGTTTAGAAGGAGCACAGGAGGATATATATATATATATGTGTATATATATATATATATGTGTATATATATATATATATAATAACTTCAAAATGGCTACCTCCATGCGAAAATTTTATTTTATATAAAAGTTGCTACCCCACATTTTGAATCCATAGAGACGTAACTCACTGATGTAGCACGAACGGTTCAGACGTTAGGGCTGTTTAAAGTTGCCCCCCACCGCCCCCTCTGGGGATGATCGTTGTACACTCTGACCAAAAATGTTACTTACGCTCCAGTCTATCACGCGGATTCGAAAAGAAAACTTTTACAACTTGAAATGTCTGAGGGTCTGGTGACACCACTATCTTGTGAGATGCAATTGTGGAACGCTAGTATAGTTTCCTCTTTTGCGACGATTATTGCTAATATAACCTTGTGATATGTGCATTGAGATCACCGATGCATTAATCATTATAATCGAGTGGTTCAAGCTTAAGTTTGACGTTGATATATCTATATATATATATATATATATATGCGACTCGGTGACTGTTGCAAGCACCTTGCTAATGTCTATAGTTTTTATGTCCCATACGTAATTTGTTATAAGAGAGTAGATAATATGGTTAGCTGCTTTACCGTTGCCGTGATTTATGACATTCTGAACGCGGCGCTCAGTAGCAAAGGGAACAAGTCGAATTGGTTTAAGTATAAATGACGCCGTAGAGTGCACGAGTATATGACACAAAACAATGTTTTAGTGCGAATGATACGTCCCGTTTATCTCGCGCATTATATGATTAGTCTCACTAGAAGAAATGACCATTACAATACGGTTGTTTGCACGATCTTGTCAGAAAAGGTTAATTCGTCTTTGCGACCTGCGTGATGTTGAATTAGATAGAAATGAGGGAAGGCGACGCGACATGGACAAGCGGCGTTGTGTTTGCCTTAGCTCATTCGTGTTGATTAGTCTCGGACATCGCCTGGACCAGCGAGACTGCCAGTTGATGAAAGGCGACGAGCATGTAGTCACTGAAGCACTCATTCGCCACATATTGATACATTACTCCGCGTTGTGATTACGCTTGAGCGCTGTGAGACGAAATAACACAGACGGAAATTTCGAGCGAATCATCACATAACCAGACAAATGTCCAATGATAAGACAACCATCTGAAGCTGTCGGTGGTTTCTGAATGACCAGTTGCCCTGAGCTGGGTAACTTGAATGGCTGGTGTTGCACGTAATCGACCGATTCCTGCTGATTTATATCGTACTTATGACGGAACTGATATTGCCGGCGCTTGGTTCGTTTGCTTACTATGGGAAGACCACAGTTAGTTTTAACAAGGGTAAATTGTAACTGACGCCCCGCAGACTAAACCACCATTTTCTCATGGAAATTAATTCAGAGAGCGGGCCTAGTGTGCCAGCCCTCTGTGTTCAAAACCCGGACGGTGCAGGCATGGTATACCTGGTGTAAAATCCGGGCTCTCAAAACTGGGGTCTGTGAATTCTTCATGACTCAGAGATCACGTTAATGTGAGTCCCGTCCTAAATTTGGGACGTAAAAGAACTGAGGACAATAAGCACCCCTGCAGTGACCACCTTAAATGCCAGCATAAGTCGGTTTGGCGATAATGTTGTGGGAAAGGCTGACTAGCTGAATGAGACCTCATAAGACCATAACATTGCAACCACCATATATACAAACTAGTCACTTAGCAGAACTTTGCCGACGCTGCAAACAGCTAGAACTTGGGCTTGAAAAGATGTGTATTGCATTTCTTAAAAGCATTTATTTATACACTTGCTAACTCCAGCAAATGCTTCCGGTCCTCTTGATATTCACACAGTTTCGATCGGGTAACAATTCGAATCGCAGTTGCTACGAGCGCCTTGCTATAGGCAGTAGGGCCTACCAGCGCAGTGTAGGACAGCAACTCATAACTTATATTGACGCCACTGGAAGCTCTTTTTGTACTGATAAGCTCAAAACACTAACATATACACATACACTTCTGATTATTACAAATGACACGACCCCCCAACCCTAAGCGTAACGTACCATATGGGTGACCCTCTGACCGGTACTTTTATGAATCTCACGTATATTCTACAATCATTTATTCAGTGTCCAAGCCGCACACACCTACGTTGGTGAAGATGAAATCGATAGAAATTACCTTTGCCAGTTTTCGAAACAATATGTGGCTGTACGTTTGGAAATTAACTACCGGATACAGCTTAGATAGACCGATAGACACCCAACGAACACGTAACAGTGCTGTTCATCTGTTGGTAAGTTCGATGAACGACACACCGCGACACAGAGATATCACCTTACGGAAGAAGATTGGTTACTGCCAAAGAGACAATTGCAGAGAATGAAGAATTGCGTGCAGACGATTGTGAGACAAATAAAAGTCTGCTTTATTGATGATATGTATGCTTTGTCACGGCAATGATGCATCACGATGATCTAACGTATTTGCGTATCAGCGTATTTTTAGTTGTGTATTTTAATATTAAAAATATATATGTAGTTTAGTTGTTTATTATAATATTAAAACTAAATATTGTATTAATCTAAAAAAATTACTTTACACACGCACACACGCACGCACGCACACGCACGCACACACACACACACACACACACACATATTAACTTCTTATGACATCATGTATGTGTCCATTGTGTAAGCGCCTGTAAACGTCTGGTCCCATATATTTGGCGCTATAATAAATTTATAAATGTTAGTAATAATAATACTAACAAATCCATATCATCCTATTGAGGTTTGCTTATCATAAATGATGCGGTGGACAATACCTAAGAGGACAGTGAGTAGCGTTTGCCAAAAAACAGTGAGGGTTTAATATGAGAAAGAACTCGGGAGATCGTGACAGATGTTTTTGAAAAAGCTGAAAGGGAAAGTCGTGAGAGTGCGCATGCTTGCATGATCTGGAGACGGTGGCGCTGATAGAACAATAACCGAAGCTGCAAGTCTACGAGAGCAACTGGGTTCGAAGAATAACAAGATCAACGAGGGTAGATATAGAAGAAGGATGGAGGTCCTGAGAAAAGAGGTTGGAATGCTATGCAGCCTAACAGCAGAGACGGTGAGAAGCGGGATGAGATGGGCGGACCACTTAGTAAGGACGGATGCAGGAAACCTAGCAGCGAGCAGAGGCGGAAAAAAACATTACCGACACCGAAAAGGGGGACACTCCGAGCTCAGTGGCGCAGCAAAACCAAAGGATTAAGCCTTCTCGTAATTGTGTGCAATTCGAAAGTCGTCAACAAATGGATTAATTTGCTAAGAAACTAGGAAGGATAGGCGATGTTAAAAAGATAGGTTTTCAGGTGACGGCAAAATGTAACAATATTTCCTTCTGTTTTAACACTGATGTGAAGTGTATTCCACAGACTCGCAGCGACAACTAAAACAGCTCTAGCTCTAGCTCTGCATATGTTGTACTAGTTCTACACTACTGCGAGATGCATTATATATTAATACATATATTTAAATAAGGGATTAAAAGCAAGATTGCTTCTTCCCATTGTATTCTGTGATATATGCTGTATATTACGTTTATATATGTTTATCATCGGCAAGACAATAACATCGTTCATTAATTAATTAATTAATTAATTAGTTCATTCATTTATTCATTCGGTGATAACAGAAGACGGAAACGAGTTGAATAATTTAATGCGCCACCTACTCACTCGCTGTAGTGACTCGGCTTAGCCAGCATTACCACCAAAAGCAGCCACATTACATTACAAATAAGCATGCAGTAGCTTATCATCAAAAATTCAGCTGTAATTTATGTGTGAGTGTGTGTGTGCGTGCGTGCGTGCGTTCGTTCGTGCGTCTGTCCGTGCGTCCGTGCGTGCATGTGTGCGTGTGTGCGTGCGTGCGTGGTTGGGTGCGTGCATCGTGTGTGCGTGTGCGGGCGGGGGTGCGTGCTAGTGTGAACATTTTAAGAATCCTTAATCGTCCATAGCTGCTGTTTGCACACTACCGATATATCTAATTCTGTCTTGTGACGTCCACACTAGCTCCAGCAGACCTTCTCTGTTCATCGCTCCCCATCCCAAACACTCTCCTCTTCACCTGGTTCCGCTACTCCAACAAGTGCACTGAAGTCCCCCGCAACACACAATATCTCCTCATCAATTCACCTATCCATCCCGTGACCCGTTGCCTCGCAAAATGTCCGCCTAGCCATCATAAAATGGATGCCAAACTGTGGAAGGTTCTGACACTCCGTCCTGTTTTGTTGAAATTATGGCCCCCAAATGTTTTTATTAATGACAGAAACAGAAGTCAAGATTTTTAAAGTGACAACAGTGTGTGGGGATGTTTGGTTTATGAGATGTCACGCAGCAGTAGTAGTAATGTAAATCACATATATAAGATATATCAAGCTGAAAGGGAAAGTCGTGAGAGTGCGCATGCTTGCATGATCTGGAGACGGTGGCGCTGATAGAACAATAACCGAAGCTGCAAGTCTACGAGAGCAACTGGGTTCGAAGAATAACAAGATCAACGAGGGTAGATATAGAAGAAGGATGGAGGTCCTGAGAAAAGAGGTTGGAATGCTATGCAGCCTAACAGCAGAGACGGTGAGAAGCGGGATGAGATGGGCGGACCACTTAGTAAGGACGGATGCAGGAAACCTAGCAGCGAGCAGAGGCGGAAAAAAACATTACCGACACCGAAAAGGGGGACACTCCGAGCTCAGTGGCGCAGCAAAACCAAAGGATTAAGCCTTCTCGTAATTGTGTGCAATTCGAAAGTCGTCAACAAATGGATTAATTTGCTAAGAAACTAGGAAGGATAGGCGATGTTAAAAAGATAGGTTTTCAGGTGACGGCAAAATGTAACAATATTTCCTTCTGTTTTAACACTGATGTGAAGTGTATTCCACAGACTCGCAGCGACAACTAAAACAGCTCTAGCTCTAGCTCTGCATATGTTGTACTAGTTCTACACTACTGCGAGATGCATTATATATTAATACATATATTTAAATAAGGGATTAAAAGCAAGATTGCTTCTTCCCATTGTATTCTGTGATATATGCTGTATATTACGTTTATATATGTTTATCATCGGCAAGACAATAACATCGTTCATTAATTAATTAATTAATTAATTAGTTCATTCATTTATTCATTCGGTGATAACAGAAGACGGAAACGAGTTGAATAATTTAATGCGCCACCTACTCACTCGCTGTAGTGACTCGGCTTAGCCAGCATTACCACCAAAAGCAGCCACATTACATTACAAATAAGCATGCAGTAGCTTATCATCAAAAATTCAGCTGTAATTTATGTGTGAGTGTGTGTGTGCGTGCGTGCGTGCGTTCGTTCGTGCGTCTGTCCGTGCGTCCGTGCGTGCATGTGTGCGTGTGTGCGTGCGTGCGTGGTTGGGTGCGTGCATCGTGTGTGCGTGTGCGGGCGGGGGTGCGTGCTAGTGTGAACATTTTAAGATAACCTGTTAACTTCTTTGCCCAGTTGTTATCCGAACCTTGCTACTTTAGGTGGTAATGCCGGGCTGAGCTAGTTAAGCCCTGCCAGTTAATTTCGTTAACGGGCGATGCCGCACAACTGTATCTCATTTAAGGTCAGCAATAGTCTCATATCGTAGTCCATTCGGAACGTTTTCTCTAGCATTACCTTAATTTGTTTTGAGCCGACATATCGATTCACTGTGAAAACAGAGCTGTCGCCCGTCTGAGCAGCACATCCAAGGAACCGTCTCGCGACAAGACGTCTATTAGTTGTGAATGGTTCTATAGGTATCACGTTATATAGTCATTCACGAAACACTGCGCGGATTGAATAGGAAGCGTGCTCTGGTATTGCAATTGCTCGCCGCATATCGCAGACTCCGCTATGGCGCCAATTCTCGGCGGAATGGCTTCCTCTACGAGGCGAAGTTGCGACCTTCATATGCGAGCAACGTGAAGTGTCCTCTATCACGGATACCCTTCAAGGGACGGTGATCACGTGGTCTATTATCGTTGGCCGTCAGCTTTATGGTGTTATCCACCACGGTGATTATGAGTCTCGTCGCAACACCGGAAGGCTAGCGACGGAATTAGCCGGACTTCGAATGAAATCTCTTGGATGTGAGTTTCTTAATTAAACTGGCCAGCAATGCGAACAGTCACACACAGACTACACTCTCACACTGTACAGCTGTGCGTTCGCGTGAAACAGTAAGAGGGATAACGGAACGCCGGAAAAGGCAAGACACGCAGATTGGAAAAAAATAACCATAAGTGATTGATCTGCGTAATGACACGTACAATTGGTTTACTGCGAGTGATTAGGTTGATAATACGCGGCGCGTAATCAGTTCTGAAACGCGTACTTATATGGCTCAATACGACCGTAAGGAGGAAAGTGAGGGGAATTGTAACATAGGCATAGGAACTCGGAAGTTTGGGGGATAGTGTTAGTTTTATTTTGGTTGGAGGGCTGGATATTATTTTAACCCCCCCAATATTTCCGGAATGTTTCCCAGTATCAAGGCGCGAATTTGGTAAGGGGTAAAAATTCCGATAAAAAGTAATGACTTAATTTTTAATTGACCCCATGCTGGTCCTTCTTGAGAGAATGTTTGTTTTAAATGGCAGTACTTATAAACAAATTGATCCATTTTCTGAAAGAAAACTCGTGAAAAATTACAAAACGAACCCACGTTGGACATACTAATGTTTTGTTTGTTAAATGGTATGTGTGGTTTAGATGTCGGCGTGTTTATAGTGAGCCTTGGGGGGGGGCTGCAGCCACAAGTCTAAAGGGAGAACAGTAGAAGGCCTCTAAGGGTGTAGTAGGAGGCACCAAGAGGGCTGCAGTGTGATGTCCCAGAGGCGTAGTTGGTGGTCTCAAGGGAGGTGCAGTTAGAGGTTTTCGAACAAAGGGACAATATACCCTTTCTGTCAGACGCCTCACTTCCTTCCTTAAATTGTGAGGACGGGCCTGCGCGCTGTGCACCCAGAGCCATCAACGTCACCCCTCATCCCTATATTCACCAGCTTCCGAACCTATGCATATGATCTAGGCATAGGCACATGTAAGACTCTGAAGCGCTGAAGAAATATCACAAATCAAGTACAGTAAACACTGGTAAATGCCCAAAATGATTACATTAAGAGTATTGCAGTATATTTAAGATATTACAATAAACGAGAAAGTTAAACGATTATTTGGCTGTACAAAATTAGGAATTCACAAGGAGACCCGATCGGTATCTTCCTACAATATTTCAAAGCTACCAACATAACTTAACGTCGTCACAGAGGTTGCGGCTCTATTGGTCACGTGACGCAAACAATGACCTAGTTGATGTCATTCTGGTACACATCACAATCACAAGGTCTCACTTATCTCCGACCTTCGACAATTTGCTTAATGGAATAAATTCAGCCTAACGACGTTACATGCCATACGTGTAATAATTCCTTGTATTTACTGTCCTCACGCGGCTCATCTGTCGATGGTAGATAACAACGTGTTGTTGTACGTCGTTGTGCGCAACCAGAACCCAGCTCGTCGTTTCCGCACGAGCAGTAGTGGAGTGTTTGCCCGATTATAACCTCGGTATTTTCCCGTTAATTGTAGTTTACTGACGTTGACTTGTTCATTTCTAACAGTAGCGAGGCTAATGTACGTCTACCATTTCGTCGGAAGAGTTGGAACTGTATTCCGTGTTACGACTTTCCAATGCGGTTTTTGAAATACATTGTAATGGCCAATCAGCGACCGCCGCGACCTTTCATCAAAGTTCAGTTCGGGATTGGCGCGAGTCAATAGATCGCCTTCGCTGTGTCCAGACACGTCACTGGTATAAGTGCACACTCGCGCGCATGCACGCACGCACACACAACACACACACGCAAGCACGCACACACACACACATACACACACACACACACACACCATATATTTGTGTGTCATCGTGCGACACCGCCTTGACAATGTCACAATGACATGGAGTCCTACGCAGAATATATCGCGAGGATCTAGCGTTTGCGATGTTGCTTGGACACCTTGTATCGCGTGGGTCTGGTGGCGTTAGCAGCTGCGCACGATACAGATCTTCACATCCGAGGAAAGGTCTTACGAAGTCACGTTATCAGAGTGGGTTGCAACCAGGCGAATCACGATTTAACAAGTCGCTTTCGCAAGGGGATGCACACGGTTTACGGGCTGTGACAGACGTATAAAACATACCACATATGGTAATTATATGCATCAAATGTCACCATTCTCAGCTTGCTCTGAATACCGATGTCTGCTGCCTGCACTTCACCTATTTGTACCTTTCTCGCCACAACAAAATAACTAAAATATTGATGCAGTTACCAGAAGATGAACACAGAACCATATGAATAACATGCATATAATTAATGAATTATAAATTGCAAACCAAGTGTTATAGGACTATGTATTATATGGGGATGCGTATGCGGATATTGTTTTTTCTCAACTAAATTACTTGATACACGTGTTGCAGTAAGCTACGGGTTTGCGCAAATCATCAAACAAATTAACTGTTATGGTAATAAACGACATAATTATTATTTCATGCGTTTTTCAAACCTGCAAGCTACATTGGAATAACATAGTAAACATTGGCCGGATATATATAACACCATCACCTGTTGACAACTGCACATCACGTTGCTGTCCGCGGGAAAAGACCCTTATTGCGGGCCACTTTCGGAAATGACCCCTCTTAATCATGATCATAACTCAACCGTGAGATACGATCATGCCAACCATCAAAGGGGGTGCACTTGGGTGTCTCATGGGCGCAGTTGGGTGTCTCAGGGGCGCAGTTGGAGGTCTCAGGGGCGCAGTTGGAGGTCTCATGGGGTGAAGTTAGACGTCTCAATTGGAAAACATTTGTAGCTTTTTGACGAGCGTCACTGTAGATATATGATATCTGTCTTCCACAAATTTGGTTGACGAGCAGGCCCGTATGATAGAGAGGATCCCCATTGAAAAACCTGTATACAGTCTGAATGCCCATTTTAAAAGTTGTCCATTTGTAATAATAGGACGCTTATAGTATATAATGTATGTATATATGTATATATGTATGTATGTATTTATGTATGAAATAAAGTATTTACATATGTGTGTGTGTGAGTGCGCGCGCGTGTGTGTGTGTATGTATGTATGTATTTATGTAAGGAATAAAGTATTTATGTATGTATGTGTGTGTGTGTGTGTGTGTGTGTGTGTGTGTGTGTGTGTGTGTGTGTGTGTGTGTGTGTGTGTGTGTGTGTGTGTGTGTGTGTGTGTGTGTGTGTGTGTGTGTGTGTGTGTGTGTGTGTGTGTGTGTGTGTGTGTGTGTGTGTGTGTGTGTGTGTGTGTGTGTGTGTGTGTGTGTGTGTGTGTGTGTGTATGTTCGTGTGTGTGTGTGCGTGTAAGTATATATGTATGTATGTATGAATGTATGCATGTATGTATGTCGGGTGTCAAAACGTGCACAAACACGGTCACCCATCCGCACGCACACCCACACGCACACATACGCTCACGCACACCCACACATACACGCACACCCACATAAATACATACTCGCAAACAAACCCTTAAACGCATGTGTTTGTGTGCACGCATGCAATGTTAGGGTCACGGGCGATTACTTCCAGACATTACTGGGAGCGCTTGGAAAACATCTCCATTAATCACACAACACCTCTGCATGTTCGTCGTAGCTTGTCACGTTGTTTCCCACACGCTGCTATGTCTTTATTATTAGTAATTTTATAACGCTAATAAAGACGAGCTAAAATATACTGGTTTGCAAGAAAACACGAAAGAATGTGGACACAAAGATAATTATCACGCCACTGCAAGTATTAATAAACAGCAAGTAAGTTACAATATAAATTTGGTGTCGGTTTGTATGTTCCTGGTATGCTTATGATGCGTTATTAATACAACCTTGCAACTATAATAACTGATTATCGATGTCACAGAGACCATACCATCGCCTAATTAGTTTATATACACTACCAACGTGAGTCCTTCTGTTTCAACAGTGCGCTGGTTAAATGTTATTTGTTTTAAAATGATTACGCGTTTGCGTTGTTTGTGTTCTATAACAACTACGCACGCCGCAACCTCGAGACTCGGCCGTCTTTCGTCTAACAGAAATGACTTATTGCGACATTGTTTATTCCGTATCTGTTAATATAATGTACGTAATACTTGACTAAGCGTGTTGAAGGTATTCAGCCGGCCAAATTGCGTTTAATAAGCCAGAACAGTGTTGCCAGTTTGAATGTTGCACCCACGACTCTGTCAAATTGTCTACAAAACAATCAAAATGTAAACACAGCTGCTGCAGAGGCAGGCTGGTCTAACCGCAAGTCCCTAGAATTAACATTTGAAGCGGCCTAGTTGGCGTAAAGAAGAACAAAAGTGGGACGAAGAATAATACATTAAGTGAACTTCCGGCTATTACGATTACCACCCCGTGACGTGGGAGGAAGAGATTCCTGGAACAGATCTGATAGTTTTAAGAGGAAACAAAAGGAATATGTTTGGGCCTATCCATATAATAGAGTTAACAAAATAGATAGATAAAGATAAAACGTGTTACACAGTTCACATTATACGGTCGATAAAAGAACACAATTAATACAGTGGAACATTACACCTTAGTACTACAATCTTCTTTTTTTGCCATTTAATGTTTATTGCCAGTTGTATAACACTCATAGTATTAAAGAGTTACGATATCTGTTCGTCCGGGTTCCTCTTATATCATAATTGGTCTGTCTTTTTTCAGGTAGCAGATGATTTAATTTGTGTGTGCTAATGTTCATCTTGTTGAACTATTTTTACACAGACAGTCTCGTCTTTCTGTCAAAGTCTGTAGGCCAACATAACTAAGTATCTCAGCATAACTTGTACCAGAAAAAATGCATTTCAGCGCTCTTTTCTGTATCATTTCAATATTGTCTGACAAATATTGATGTAAATTAGTATACCACACGGGGCATGCATATTCAAGTACCGGTCTCACAACGCTGACATATACAGTCACTAGACCATTCTGGCTAATTCCAGCTCTTTTTAATTGATACAACATGTATAATCGTTTCCCAGCCTTTTTCACAATATTCTCCACATATTTATTCCATGTAAGATTTTTTTGAAATTGTAACACTTCCAAGTTTTGCATTGGTTTACTTGATCTACATCCATGCAATTGATCTTTATTTTTGGTATGGTATTTCAAAAATTACCATCTTGTGCAAAACTGATGATCATCTCTTTTGATTTTCTTGAATTAATTTTCATGTCATTCTGTTCTGTCCACCTGGTGGCAACGTCAATCGATTCTTGCATAGCAGATGCACCTTTTCTATGGCATACTTCGAATAATGTACTGTCGTCTACATACCAAGTACTTATATAACGGAACAGGCGTTTCTAAAAATCGTTTGTGTAGACTAGGAAACATTTAAGTCCAGATATGATTCCTTGTGCTTCTCGCCCATTTGCGTGACCAGAATGCGAATATACATTTCTATTTTTACTTGTTGAGATCTCTCTAGTAAAAATGTTGCCATCCATCTTATAATGTGTGGGTGCAAATCATACAACTGTAGCTTTTCAGGTAACACATGATGATTAATGAGGTCAAAAGCTTTGCTAAAATTTTGCTTGACACTTTAGACATAAGAATCCAGTTTATCAGTCGCCTCATACCATATGTGTACCATTTCGATGCGAACGTCCAATGTAGATGTTCAACAGATTCCACCAAATTGCCTAGAATCTATTTTTCTTAAATTTTACATCCACCTATTTCATTACGATTGACTCAAACACCTTAGCAGCTATTAGAGTTAATGATATTGGTTTAATATCCTTTTCAATTGTTCACCTTAACATTCTGTAATGCTTTGAGAGTTGTCATAGCACTGATGACACACTGGTTTGGCAATTCCTCGTTTACTGTGAATAATTGATTATCCTTATTTTTTAGCTAAATCTTCACTTACATATATAAAAAAACTCGTTCATTCAAAACCATTAGAAACTACAATCAAGAGCATTTCGTAAGCAGCTTACTAGAGAAACCTTATTGAAGTAACATAATTTCAATTGTCCGGACAGCGCCATTGTGCTAGAACGACTGTCGCCACTAGTGCCTATTCTTCCCAACTCACCAGTCGCCAGATGGAGAATATTAGGACCTATTATAGTTTGTGTCGCCGAATTTGTTTTGGCGCTGAAACTACTAAAAATGTTACGTCCGCAAGGTGGCCTGCACGACATTATAATAGTTGTTACAAGTGTATCTCAGAATCGAAGGGAACGCGAGAAACCAACTTATGAGCTGGCATGTATTTTATATATGTCGAGAAAAAAGGGGCTTTCGACGCGTCATGGCAGCTAGGTGCTTATTGGTGAAGCGTCGGGGGAGTGTCTCAATATGTCAGCCGTCGGAAACTGGGAGATTTCAATATAGTCTCCCATTATAGTTGCAAATGGTTAGATTGTATTAACACTTGTGATTGCATAGAGCCAACAAATTGCCTTTTGTTTACCTTTGAGGAAAAGAGAGTGACAGGGAAAAGGAGGCGACTTAAACGACGGAGCGATTGTTCATAACAGAATAACGATAGCTAAACAAGGCGTTGGTCACGTAGACCAATATTGACCATAACTATTGCTTATTTGTTATCAGCCTCTGATTTCGGTCAGCGAAATCACCGTGAGACAAACAATAACACCACACCAACAGGGACCGGTGGGTAATGTTCCATATTCACGACACGTTCGGCCTCGGCCGGGAGCCGTAATAGCAGTGAACTACGAGCCGTAGGCGTCTTAATTAAATCGTTGGAAGAAACTAACTGGACAACATGGACATACTGTCCCGCTGACTGACACCGGGGCGCGTTTGACGGCCGTGACGCATTAATGTACGTACGAGGGGAGGGAGGGGAGGGAGGGAGGGAGGGAGGGTGGAGGGAGGGAGGGAGGGAGGGAGGGGGGAGGGAGGAGGGAGGAGGGAGGGAGGGAGGGAGGGAGGGAGGGAGGGAGGGAGGGAGGGAGGGGTATGCATCTATGTAGTTACATCGGAACGTTACCTAAAGCAAAGTGCACACCATCTCTTCTACTACATTTATTCCCCCACAATCCTTCCGTGAGCTCCTACATTTGAACGCCGTACAAGCCGACTGATTGTCCACTCATTGGACATTAGGCATACTACCATTGCTGTCAATGTGTAACCAGTGTTCAACAAGATAGATTCGCGCGGCATCGCCTAAGGGACCATATCTGATGCTACTGTTTTATTAATAGAGTTTATATTTAATGTACAAATTCCGAATGTTGTAATCGTGTAACCGTGTTATATAATAAGTACTTCACTCTTTTGATTCATTCACTCACTCGTTCGCTCGCTCGCTCGCTCGCTCACTCACTCACTCACTCACTCACTCACTCACTCACTCACTCACTCACTCACTCACTCACTCACTCACTCACTCACTCACTCACTCACTCACTCACTCACTCACTCACTCACTCACTCACTCACTCACTCAATTTCACCACTCACTCACCTCACCTTCACTCCACCACCTCACCCACCACTCACTCACTCACCTCACCCCCACTCACTCACCACCCACTCACCACTCACCTGCCACTCCACTCACTCACCCACTCACCTACCTACCCACCCACTCACTCAACGCACTCACCCACTCCACCCATTCACTCACCCACTCCACCCACTCCACTCCACCTACCTCACTCACCACCACTCACCCACTCAACGCACTCACCCATTCACCCATTCACCTTCACCCACTCAACGCACTCACCCACTCACCACCTCACCCACTCCACCCACTCACCCACTCACCCATTCACCCATTCACTTCCACTCCACTCACTTCCACTTCCACTCCATCACCACCTACCTACCTACCCACCACCACCCACTCACCCACTCACCCACCTTCAATCACCTTCCACCCACTCCAACCCATTCACCCATTCACTCACCCACTCACCCACTCACTCACTCACTCACTCACCCACTCACCCACTCACCCATTCACCCATTCACTCACCCACTCACTCACTCACTCACTCACTCACTCACCCACTCACCCACTCACCCATTCACCCATTCACCCATTCACCCATTCACTCACCCACTCACTCACTCACTCACTCACCCACTCACCCACTCACTCACTCACTCACTCACTCACCCACCCACTCACTCACTCACTCACTCACTCACTCACTCACCCACTCACCCACTCACCCACTCACCCATTCACTCATTCACTCATTCGCTCATTCACTCATTCACTCATTCGCTCATTCGCTCACTCGCTCATTCGCTCACTCGCTCACTCGTGTCGGCCACTGGGGTCGACCTATGTTGGCTATCTCCATTCTTCTTGGTATACTCAGGACTAATCTGACTCAGTACACGGTAATATACCTTACAGGTATTTCGTGCATATGACATCCCGTAGAATATTGTCAAAGATGTGAACATTTCTACATCGATATAAATGATGATATTTTACAGGGAAATTGTGTTTAATTCGTAAATTTAATTTTACTTATTTTCATTCTTTGTATAATTCATAAACTGATTAATATTTTTAGAATTTGTTTTAATTGCGATTACATGTTATTTATTAATTGTTGTATTTGTTTAATATAATACATTGTTGTGAATTGTATATTTTATCTAAAGCTAGAAATCTGTGTGAGTGTATGTGTTTGTGATGGCTCATTGAAAATACGCAATAGGCGTAACATAGTCACCGTCGTGAAATAAAGTATGTACTGTTCGTGCGCCTACGTCACACAGACCAAGTCGAAACAGCCTGGAGTCGTACTCTCTCTCTCTCTCTCTCTCTCTCTCTCTCTCTCTCTCTCTCTCTCTCTCTCTCTCTCTCTCTCTCTCTCTCTCTCTCTCAATATATATATATATATATATAATTATATTCTCTATATATATATATATATATATATATATATATATTTATTTATATATATATATATCTCACACACACATGCATACGCACACGCACACGCACACGCACACGCACTCTCTCTCTCCCCCATCAAACGCCGGCCTTATTCAATCTTAGTATTGGCTGCTTCGTCACAGCGCGTCACATCACCCACCAAACGAATAGAAGACGACGTTGTGATACAGTAGCTTCTATTCCATGTGGCGTCAAGCGATCTCTCCAGAGATTATGTCAGGGTCCATGTTTGTTAGCCATATATACGAGGATCAGTTCAGCAATGCTGAGTATATCACGTTAGGTGTGTACACGTATGATAGCTGTCCAAAGTTGACAAGCGCCTGAATGGGTGCTCATTCCTGGACCTTTCTGCACAGCAGTAGCTGTAAGGTAGCTCAGTAGCCTATATATTTAAAGTCTTTCTCTATTTGAGACGATGGAGACGATGCTTATCGAACGGACTGCTATGCATGAATTTGGTTTTGCTATGATTGCCGAATAGATAAATTGATTTGAATGGGTTTACGAAAGTATGAACTAGAAGTACCGCTTCCTGTATACCCCGTCAGCGAACAGAGCGATGATATTGACAAAATCGAAATTGGACAGTTGACGAGCTGAATGTCTGGCTCGTCGGCGTCTGACGACGGTTAGTGCTATATAAATGTGTACCAATTGTAATTCGTAGGACATCGTAACACAGCGTACTATGATAAACTGACAGAACGACAGAGAGAGAGAGAGAGAGAGAGAGAGAGAGAGAGAGAGAGAGAGAGAGAGAGAGAGAGAGAGAGAGAGAGAGAGAGAGAGAGAGAGAGAGAGAGAGGACAGAGAGAGAGAGAGAGAGAGAGAGAGAGAGAGAGAAGAGAGAGAGAGAGAGAGAGAGAGAGAGAGAGAGAGAGGAGAGAGAGAGAGAGAGAGAGAGAGAGAGAGAGAGAGAGAGAGAGAGAGAGAGAGAGAGAGAGAGAGGGAGAGAGAGAGAGAGAGAGAGAGGGGGGGGGGAGGGACAACAAAAGCTGGCTTTCAAAGAGCAGTGGACTATTATCAATTATTTACGATTCACGGGTTCCGTTGTAATGATGCAACAGCAAAATGTGTTTCTGCTTTAAAACACCCACAGTGTCTAATTATTCGGTGTTGACTACCAAGGGAATCCTGCATGTTGTTCTATAGCAGAATGTTCACAAACGGGCTTTATACTATGGAGCAGTGCATGGCTGACAGGCTGGCTTGAGTGTCAGCTGGACAATGGTGCATTTGCCAGGCGTGTGGCGTGATTCAGCAGCCGGTTCCTGTGATATGTTGGATAGCTTGGGACAACTTAGGCTGCGTCCGATCATGTGTTGACTGGTGTCCCGCCTCAAGGTTGATCTCGGTCTCTGTATCTCTCCGTTTCTCGGGTTCTGTCTCGCTGTCTCTCTTAGTTTCTCCGTCTTTTCGTTAGTCCGTCTGTCTGTCTGTCTGTCTGTCTGTCTGTTGGTGTGTCTGTCTGTCTGTCTGTTGGTGTGTCTGTCGGTCGGTCGGTCGGTCGGTCGGTCGGTCGGTCGGTCGGTCGGTCGGTCGGTCGGTCGGTCGGTCGGTCGGTCGGTCGGTCGGTCGGTCGGTCGGTCGGTCGGTCGGTCGGTCGGTCGGTCGGTCGGTCTATTTACATTAGTAATATTGCAGAATTACACGAAATAAAATACACCGATATGCAGATGTGACACTCTCGTCTCGTGTACAAATATTATTAAACCAACCCGATTGGATTCCCAGCAACATTGGAGCGTACATAGTCGATATAAATGTCATAAATAGTTTCGAAGATATTAAAAAAACATCGATTTGCCTCAATGGCTGCTACTAATTTGCATATTAAGTGGAAACTGGTTGGTGGAACTACTGTCTGAATGTCGTCGTCGATATTGTATATCCTCAAAACGCAGACACACACTTCATCTGTGTTGTTATCAAGCATTGACAGGGATATGTGCAAAATTCAATATTTAACAAATGGCGGCACCTAATTTGCATATTGTGGGTGTAGTGGGGTGTTGTATCCTTTTGGAAACATTCTGAGGTGTACCACAGACCTTCAAAACATGGGCATAGACATCTCATTTGTTGTGCTGGTTTCAATAGTTACTGAGATATTGACGATAACAGAATATTTTGTAATGGCGACACTAATTTGCATATTTTGAAAAATGCTCAAGAGTACCACGGTGGCATCACTCGGATTCCTTGTAAGGACCCCCGAAAGATACAGAAACTGCAAAAAAACTTTGTCCGGACCCTATTGCAAGGTTCACCCTTACAACAGCATTTCACTGCAGGACTAAGTAACAATATGCTCCATTTCACTAGTGGAGATGGAATTAATCGGCTTGTCGAGATTCCTACGATTCAAATCTGTTTTACACATTTTGACTCAGCTGGCATTTTCACAATCAATGTATCATTCATTACACTAATATATCATCCTAATTCAAAATGAGTAGTGTTTTTTTAGTCACATTACTGCACGTCTGCTACTACGTGTCAATAAGCAATAAATGCGAATATCGGCTGTTAACAAATTGAAGGTTTCACGTTCGCATCTTTCAAATTGCGGATACTGTTTCCAGTGTTTCGGATTTATTAAACGCAATTTGCGGGCAAAGTATATTCAACACATTTACTATAGTGTTAAGAACAATATATAAGTAACTGATATTAAATGAGGACCGGACTTCGTTTATTTATGCATGTCTGGTAATAATTATAAACAGTGAAAAGGACTCCCGAGAGCCGGGTGAATTATGCAAGAGAAGTGTCTAGACGGAGAAACGACACAATAATTAGACGCCACACATTGATGTAGTGAAGGACACAATGAACCAAGCGCACTAGAAGTAAGGGTTGAAAGGACATAAAGCGTCTCTAGATCTCGTGTTTACTCTGCAACCAAATTACAAACAACAACCTTTCCAGTGTAAACACGGCAGCTACTTTTAACGTATAACGCTACATTTCGGTAGCTTTACATCCTGGCATGCCATGCAGGGGACAGTACAGATCACATGAATCTCAGTAGTGTAGTCAACTACCACCCCTGGCTTGCTATGGTGGCGTTCTACGCAGTCTCGATACTTTCCTCGGCGACAAAAACCACTGGCTGTACTTGTGAACGAGATGTTAGTAATGATAGTGCCTACAGAGAGGAATCCAAGTCAACGAAAACCCAGCTTTAGACTCGGAACCGAAACGGTATCTTTGCATCGTGGTCCGATAAAATTATGTACTTGTAGGAACCATTATAATGTGTGTATAATAACTTAATGTATATTCGTGACCAAATATATCCATGTTAATACAGGACGTAGTATATATACGTGTTAACACAAACACAAACGTGGTGTGTGAACTAAAGATTTAATTGTGCAGGATTAGCAAACCGTCTGGCAATTGTTGCCCGACTTGTGAGCAACAGGCTGGCACTTATGAAATCACGGAGGAAAGGTCAGATTGGCTATTATGGAGACAGGTGGCCTACGCAGCTCGCACTACGGGAACGTGGAGTGACAGCCGGTCGGCCAATTCGTACGCAAGGCCTACTTCTGACGAGCGCCTAAACGCGAGCATTTACGCTGCATTTAATAGCAGCGCAGGAAAATATTAATTTCTGGACAGCACGGCTATGGCTAGAGCATCGGACTTTCGATTGAGAGAACCCGGGTTCGAATCCTGTGCTGCCGTGTCGAACCTTGGTCAGGTTCGTTCACTCTACGTTGCTCCAGTTCACTCAGCTGTATGTATGAGTACCTGGCTATAGACAGTGGTACATATTTGAGTACGAATAGTCTTCGCGCATTAATTGTAGCGTGGCTGAATGGTGCCCAGAGAAGTCGAGATGGTGTTCGATTGAACAGGTCTTTCGGGGAGTAAAGTGTAAAGCGCAAGAACTGAATGCTGCGCTATATAGGAACTTACTTTTACTTTATTGAAACTTAAAACTGTATTGACGCGATGCACAATATAACCGTTTGTCTAACAGGTTTGTCTTTATTTCCTAGTCTAGCGTACAAAGAAAGCAATGACATGGTGTTCTAACTACATTAAACATAACTCGTGGGTCACATCAACGTAAAAACATGCAGGCGGGCCCCTTTCAAATGATTCCCCTTATACATACATATTTATTATTTTGTGAGGAATACCTAAACGGACGGTGGATCCCATTTTAACACGGATTTGCTTTGGATGTAAAACTCGTGATAAAGTACGTCGTTTCGTGCAGTCATCACACAAATATAGATTCGAACGACAAAACGTACATCAGCCAACGAACAGCTTCTTTTAATGTTTGACGGATGTCCAGCAACACGCGGCGGAGTGCGATAGATACACTGGTAATTCCGGGGCGGTTCCTGAGAGGGTAGTTTAGAGGGGGCGGACAACAAATCTCCACTGGCAGCCGAACGAAATTCATATCGTGGGTTCTGAGTCGGAGTTTCAGCACGACTCCGCTGTCGCGCTGTTTGTTGGATCAAGACATCGGAAGACGGGGTGACGGGTGCTGTTGAAAATGTTTCGCCGCCGCACCGCCCGTAACTACAGTTTGCCTCTGCTGTCTCTCGGCTCGACTGATCACATCAGAAGACGGGCGGGGTGTTGTTGAAAATATTTGTCGCCGCCGCTCCGCTTTAACTTCAATAACGGTGGCACTCTAGCTCAGGCATAGTGCGGCCAAATTCAAAAAGGTCTACGGAGCCCGTGCCACCCAGGCCTTCCCCAGACACGCTTATAGGTATAGACGGAGACAATCGATAAGAATATAAATTTTATAGGTTGGTGAAATTAAAGCTGCTTCCTCGACTGGTATATCTGATCATGAATCCTGTACTTTGTTGTGCAAAATATGAAGTTTGAGAATAGTTTAAATAGCATCCGAGTTCGATTTAATTCAAAAGTGCATACATTTTATATAGCGGATGATATGAATTAAAGTTCAGATACCGGTCGGTGTGGGTCCTTTTTCGACACACTAGGCGTTTGACCGTTCCATCCTCCTTCCGTACCCTCGGTGTTTCTAGGTCGGCAGGCACCCTTCAATCGCATCTTCATATGTAAACGTTATGTTGCCTGTTGCATCTATGGTGTTGATGCGTTGAGGCAATCTGTCAGAACTTGTTGACACCTCTTCCTCACACAACTTCCATTACGTCATCCGCTCATCTCTTCATAGTTTAGGCTGACACGTTACTGGGGCTGTGGCGATGGCCTGTTATTGTGGCCATTCCGTAATTAGACAGGCTATGCCCGGTGTCACCGGGCTTCCCATCGCAGTGCCGAACTCCTCTTTTATAAAAACCATGTGGCGACCGATCGAAGAACGGTTTCTGGTGAAAAAATAGTCGAAACGTTGAAGTGAGTATCAAAAGTACGGTTGTGATATATGAAAGTTAGATTTGAAATTATGCTTCCAACTTGACGAACGTGTTTAATGGCAGATGTCATTCAGCAATGCTGATGGTGCTGTTCTGTCGGAATTAAACCACCGCCTTCACGACCTGGCATGCCTTGAACAATGACGGATCTCCGAGGAACTACGTCGTTAAAAAACCAAGCGTAAGACCCGTGGAGCTAGACGGAGACAACGTTAAAGACACCAATGCAATTGCCGCAAGCCGGTATGGGAGGGATATTTCAGGGCCCGTATGCATGAAGAGCGGATAACTCCCTTATCCGCGTTTAGCGGCTATCCGGCGAATAAACGTAATAAATCGGTATGCACAAAGCGCGGGTAGGTCTATCCGGTGACGTAAACGCGGATAAAGTTATGCACACATTTTTCTATGTCGGATAAAAATGGCTGCCGTTATTTTACAGCATTACGAATGTTGAGAAGAAATAGAATTTTCAGAGATCGAAGCCATCCTTTTAATGTGTTCGATGAATATGAAATATTTTAATAATTATTATTATTAACTAGTATTTGTAATATAGTATTATTATTACATGTTGTGAAGCTCCACGAACAAATTTTGATATATATATATATATATATATATAATATTATATATATATATATATATCCAAACGCAGAATTTAAGATATTCAGTGCATGTTTTAACCTACTGTTAAATATATACATTAGTAATAGGTATATAAATAAACACAATATGTCCACTTAGCAACATTTCCAAGAAACATGGCTTATCCCGAACATCATCGTTATAAGTAAGTCACTAAGCTTCCATCACTCACTACATAAACTATATTCGGATTATAATCACACTTTCGGCTGGAGAAAGGATGTGGCGCACCTAAGTGGAAACATGTCATATCATATGCAGCAGCCGAAGTGTCACAACGATTCCGTATGCAGAAGGCGAGGACGCGGGTGAAAACGAGTCGGCGTGCTATCGCAATGTCAAGACAATTATCTTCGCGTCAATCTCAACGGAAACACCTCGTTACGATTAGAAGCTAATCTGTGCTTACGTCTCCCCGTATAGCTCTCGCAGGAGTTTTTAAGAATATCATTACGGCGGTTCAAATGGCGAGACAGCGCGTCCGCTATACAATGGCAAAATAAATGTTGCATTCAGGTGAGCTTTCTATTCAGGAAGGTTCAGTTTGCTATGTGTTAGTTAAAGCGCCCTTGTCTATTCTGTTACCAGGATTCGTCCTCTAAAGCAACGTCTGGCACTATTATTAGCAGAACGGTTTCTGTATCAGGTGTACTTCGTCCCACTTTCTGGGTCTCTGTTGTGGGAAGCAGGCACCCCGATTCCCACATTCCCGTACACGCCCAACTTTAAAGTTAATTCGGGAAATTGCTGTTAGCCTCGACTGCCTCTGCTATAGTTGGTGCTTGCAATTTACATGGTTCGTATACAATGCGGACGTTTCGTGGACGAAACGCAAAAATTGCCGACAATGTTACTCACTCGTACAGCTGAGTGGACTTGATCAACATCGAGTGAATGGTTGAAGATGTATTTGCATGGAAACAGCAACGTTCATTTAATGTCAACTGATCTGTATTAAATGCACACAAGAGAAGATTGGATGCGTTCGAACTAACTGGATACTTGAGGTGACGCGAATGCTGCACTCTACTCGCTGTCGATTTTTCAATCGTAGTCTCCCTCGTGAGGAGTGGCACGACGCTAGACTGCCAGCGGGGAGGAATCAATCATTGTTCGGCGTTTTACCGTTCCATAAAACAAGCACGAGAAAGCACACACGACCGCACAGTATCGATTCGTTGTCTGCCGGTTTGACATGTTTATAAACATGATCCAGTGGTGAAACAGGCCCTGTGAAATAATGCCACGCAAGAAAGAAGGATGTTACGCTTCATGATTGAGACAACGTATTTAATTCACCGGGATCGTGGAATTAGTTTCGTTAGAGCGAATTGTGTGCTGATTGGATGAAAGTGGTCTAGCGGACGAAAATGATGTGTTAGCAAACGAGCGTGCATTTCCAAGTGCATTGAGCAAAACATTGCCCATTGGAACCATTTATTGTGCGTACGCTGACACAAGCACCACATAAAATGAGTTTAGTTTGCCACATCTGTGTTTGTGTTCTATCGGGTATCTGTTTGGTTTGCATTAATACAAAGCATTTGCCATTTAGACTAATTGATACCCCGTCGCCTGAAGTAATGTCTGCCGCTACTCAAGTTGTTGAACATACGGTTTCATTGCAACACCGATATAGAGGTAAACGAGTTTTTTTAGTTCATTGTAATGAAACGAAAGAGCCGGTGGGTGTTGCGCGAACAAGCCGCGCATGCATTCGCACACGCAAGCACGAACACAAGCAGGCATGCGTGCATAACATACATACATTCATATTTGTATATATATATATACATACATATATGCATACATGCACACACATACTACATACATACATGCATACATACATGCATGCATGCATGCATACATACATACATACATACATACATACATACATACATACATACATACATACATACATACATACATACATACATACATACATACATACGTACGTACGTACGTCCGTACGTACGTACGTACGAACATACAGTCAGTCAGTCAATCAGTCAGTTATACAGATGATCTATACATACATATATGCATCATACGGTCGGTACATGTTAGTCACAAGCCCAGTCCCAAAATCATACACTCGCTATTTTCTAACAAATCCGTCGTGGACTTGATTTAA
>CM034541.1:18325919-18357179 GCA_020002185.1 Paraescarpia echinospica
GTTTCATAGATTATTCAAAAGCTTTTGATAATGTTAGTCATCAACAACTCTGGAAAACCTTGATACACCTGGGATTTGACCAGAAAATTACATCACTTATCCAACATGTATATGTTGGACAGCAGTCTGCAGTGAGATTAGAGTGTGGTACCACAGATTGGTTCCCAGTCGGCAAGTGAGTGAGACAGGGGTGCATTTTGTCTCCCCCCCCCACCTATTCAGTCTATACACAGAGACTATCATGAGAGAAGTCGAGACTGACACGAGAAGCAAGTTTTTTAATGGACTGAAAGTGAATGGACAGGATATATATGAATTGAGATATGCCGATAACACAGCGTTAATATCCGATACAAAAGAAGGATTGAATAAACTGATAACTACTGTTAAAGAGCACAGGGAGATGAAATGATTGAAACTAAACGTAAAGAAGACTAAGATTATGGATGTGAAGGGATGTCGAGAACCATCAGGAGTCACAGTAGATGGCGAGGAAATAGAACGAGTGGAAAGTTTTGAATATCTGGGGTCACTGATAGAAGCGGACGGAGATGGGACGAAAGAGATGAAGCGGAGGTTGGCAATGGCGAGTAAAATTTGACGGAGATGAAGAAGCTGTGGAAAGCAACGAACAAAAATATGAAACTACGAATTATCCGAGTCTGCATATTTCCAACGGCTACGTATGGATGCGAAACCTGGACTCTTAATAAGAACATTACTAAACGTATAAATGCATTTAAAAACAGGTGTTATAGAAAGAAATTACGAGTTTCGTGGACTGAACGTAGAACTAACGAATCCATCGCAGATGAGCTTGGTGTTATACCCGGGACTTTATTGAACTTTGTAAAGAAATAGAAACTAAGTTATTTCGGCCATGTGAAACGGCATCAGTCTCTAGAGAGACTAATAATGGAAGGAAAAGTGGAAGGCAGCAGAAACAGAGGAAGACTTAGGAGACAATGGGGGAGGACATAGAGGAATGGATGGGAGCAGACGTCTGGCGAGTGGGGAGACTGGCAAACGAAAGAGTTGTCTATAGACAATCCATCAAGGCTGCAACGTCCGGAAATGGATAAGCAAACCCAATGTGCGTGCGTGTGCGTATTTCCCATGGCATACACACTGTTATAATTAATAATGTTATGTTGATATACCTAGGTGTCGGGACCGGGAGGGAAGCTTGGGGGTTAGTGTTAACCGGAAGTGCCGCGGGGTGGGACATTGACGGCAACGTTAACAGTCAAGTTTAATATTTAAACTAAATGATTTAATTTTAGTGTATTTAAAGTATCTTATTTTTAATGAAAGCAAGTAATGCAATGATAATGTACACGTTTTAATATAAAGCGCCTCAAACTGAGTGAGTTGCGTTCACGGGGCGATTTTGTGTAATTTACTTAGCAGTATCTTTAGTGCTGCGATAATTTTATTGAGTACAATACGGCTCTCCGGGGAACAACGTCGTTAACAAACCAAGCGTAAGACCCGGAGACAACGTTAAAGACACCAATGCAATTGCCGCAAGCCGGTATGGGAGGGATACTTCAGATCTAGTATCAACGTTTTAACGCTAAGACGGAAACAGGTTTATGTTAGTCTGACGTGCGGTCACTGAGACGCTGCTGGAAGTGTGGATGGCATTGTGGGCGAAAAGGTTTAACTTACTCTATCGAAATTATCCTTAATACCCTTGATATTTGTAGGACTCCTTCAACTGAATCCTTTTATGAGTATTGTAACATAATGTTGTGTCGTCTTGTAACAGTATGATACTTGTGTGAATTTGTGTATTTTATGGTGAATGTACGTACAATCCAACTGGGAAGTTGCAAATAATACTACATTTATTTTTATTCTTATTCTTAAACGTACCCAATGGCAACTAATAACAATAACTGACTCGCGCATGCGCAGAAACATCAACCGAATAAATTTTCAAGCCGGACAAATGTAAGCGCGACATCGCTACAAGTGACACCGGATGTAGTTGTCATGTGTTAGAGGAGTATCACTTGAAATGATACCGGATGTAGTTGTCGCGCGAAACTGTAACCCACCGACAAGCAGAATCCCAAGTGGGGGACATTATTTGTCTTCGTTCTCCGATAATTCACTTTCCCGATTTACTGACAACTCTACACAGCAGTATACCATCGACCATTCAAACGGACCCGTTTTTTCACCGAGAGTTGTTAAATGTTTTGAAGTAGATATGGCATACTACAAACACTGATGTTGATTTTTGAGATACATTGGGATTAGCAGTGTATTTATGGCATCAAATATGAGTAATAATGATTAGATGTGACACCGGCGTGCAAGCCCGTTTTGGCCATCCGTTAAAACGGTGAGTCATGGTGACATCTAGTTGTCACATGCAATACGATGTATTACTGGCACGTAGTGTTCAGTTGCCTGCCCATGTAATAATTAACCGACTCACCCACTCATACATCCTTCTGTCCTTGTATCCATCCGGTTTTCTACACACACGAAGGCACGCACGCACGCACACGCGTACGCACGTACACGTGCAAATACACGCGCACACGCACCGCGCACACGCACACGCACGCGCACATACACACACACACACACACGCACACAATTAATCTACTTTCATACCAGCAACGATCTACAAATGATCGAATTTTGAAAACTAATTATGTACTAGCCAATTAAATCAATTAATTGCTGACGATCAATTACCTTTCCCCGTGCGATTTATCACACGGAATGTGTGCAGCGAGTGTTGAAATAAGATATTCAAAATTCCATCACTGTGTGTCAACCGTGCCGCAACGATTGTGCACCAAACATCACCCTGATTACTGGTGTTTGCTATAACTATAACCTGATAAATTAACACATATGGAAAGTGCCTTTGGAGAAATGTAGTTTCCTTTAACGGAAGCTTGAGTAGGAGATTAAATGCACACGTCACTTGTAAACGGAAACAGGCGACGTTGTTATTTCTCTTCATAACTTCCATAACGATTTTGGCTTGTTGCGCTTTTGTGCTCGGATTCCCGAGGATTTGAGCGCTTCAAATGTTTCATTATTATTATTATATTTTGACGTGTCGGCCTCTGACAGATCAAGGTGCACTCGTAGCGCAACGTTGTATTAGTACAACCTCGGGTGGTCATGGGTCCTATAATAAAGGACACACTGCCCGCCAAATTGCATTTAATAAGCACGAACGATATGCTATGCAATATAAACGTTCACCCACGAAAGAATCAAATTGCATACGAAACATTCAATTAGTAAATAACCTATCTTGTGGAGGCAAGCGGAGCTAACCGCAAGTTCCAGGAATTGCTCTTTGACGTTTGGTGCGACCGAACTGGTTCCCGTAATCAATTCAGCAAGTGGGACGAAGTGCCGCTGATTCGGGGAACTTCGTACTAATACTGTTACCATATCTGGCTTGAGTACTATGTAACGGAACGGACCAGGTCACTTAAATGACATTTGCAACGGTACGGATAAAGTCGCTTAAACGACATGTATACAGGAACGGACAAGGTCGTTTTGATGACACGTGTAACGGAACGGCCAATGTCGCTTAAATGTCATGCGCAACGGAACGGGCAAGGTTGCTTTAATGACACGTGCAACGGAACGAATAAGGTCGCTTTAATGATATGTGTATTGGAATGGACAAGATCGCTTTAGTGACACATGTAACGGAATGGACAAGGTCGCTTTGATGACAAGTGAATTCGAAGAAAAACACGCTGAGAGGACACGCCTCAATACAACCCATTGAACACACACCAACAAAACGGGAACTTGAATGACCCTTGAGCAGATGTAGAACGTAACAGGCGACCCATAGTAAGCATTCGCTTCCTCGGCGTGGTAGGTAGAGACGGCTAGCTGTCGACGCTAACGTCATTACTACGTCAAGCCTCATCTCAGCTAGTGGCCATCAGCGGCTCTTGGGGGCTGGCCAAGTAGTCGCCATCACAGGCTGCACCATTAGTGATGATAATTTTGTATTGTATTATCTATTATCACACCTCGGGATTACCCCTCAGTATACCAATACGCACTCTTCCTCTGCTAATTCATATGTTGTTAGGTTATGTCATCAGATGAGCAGGTCAATCTGCCATTCTAGCTTTTTTGTAGTCGTTAGTAGCACTCGGCAACGTTCTATTGTCTGTGTGTAATATGGTTAGAATTTGATGGTATTATGGATGGTCTCCTATGGATGGTCTCCTAAGTTGTAAAAATTCAATAAACGTTATGCGTTTAGCATTGATTCAAACAACCCTCACCAAAGTGCAACGAAGCACGTACACTTTTTATAAAATAAAATGGTTATTTTACAGTCGATTTACATTAACGTATGCTTCTGCGAACAGAAGCGCCCATCCGTTTAGGAGGTCTCATTGAACGAGTCGTCCTATTCCGAACCTAACCTAACAAACCGCATCAGCACCGTTGCTATTGCTGCACAGGCCACGATAAGCATAGGACCTAACAACCTCGCCAAACCGAACACAATTATCCCCTCTGACTATGTCCGTATTACTCAGTTTGTAATGTTGTCGTTTTCTGATTTTTGTACACTTCATTCTGTTTTACCACGAGTTGCTGGATACATAACCTGGGGAAAAATCGGCCCCTCGAAGCAATGACATGTAATCAATAGATCAATCAATAGACTATTTCCAACACCAAGCAGAATGAATTCCAAATATAACAAAATTCGGCATCAATTATTACATGCAAAAGTATTTAAAACTTAATTACCAATAGTGTATAGGGTGTGGTACTACTTTTCTATGGATCATCCCCCCGAACCGGTATAATTGCTAGACAATATACAATATAACACATATATTTAAATTACAAATCCGTAGATACTATTATACACTGCCTACAACATGTGATGCTTGATTATTATTTAATATAGTGTGTAACACTTAATACACAGATGGGATATATAATTGTAACATTTAAAAAATCCGTTAATGTTTTGTTCATAGATGTTTTTTTGCAAAGTGCTCCAGTCGCTGTCTGGGCTAATGATATTACGAGAATCCATAACTTTGGTCTATATACAGGCGCTTAACCTATGGGATGTAGATGGTTTATTGATTATGGCAATACATTATTCGTATCTGTATCAAATCAGTAATACGAAGCATATCCTTAATTAGCTCATTAATATTGAGTCAAATTCCCAGAATTAGTGCCTGTTCTCACTCGGATTCATACTTTCTTACTTCAGCATAATAATCGTATTTCGGAATCTGGTTCAGTATTAACGAGCCATTTAAGGAAATCATTGGGACTACTTTTTAGATCAGCCCCGATCGATCTGTCTGCAACCAAACAGTTAATTGCCTGTATGAAGGCCGGCCAAAAATCGGGCAGCAGATAGCATTTGCAAAACTGGGCAGTTCGTTCTTCATTGTTTACCATTGTTTTTAATACTAGAATAAAACTTAATATATCGAATGTTGTTGGGGAACAGGGCCTAATAAGTAATGCGCTACTTTCTCCCGTTTAATTTGAACATTTTAAATTCATAATATATGTTGTATATAATATTATATATATATATATATTGTTTGCATCTATTTTTCACCTGGATATAAAATGAATTGAATTAAAATTATATATCGGGCATATTATGTGTAATACGCCAGCAACTATGTACGCAGTTTGACTGTTATGCCCGCGAAGTGTTCAAATTATAAACACGATATTACACTTCACATCCCCTATACCTGGCATTACTCCAGTGGCCGCCTGGGTTAATCTCAAGGGCTACTAATATTCTGCGCATTCAGAACGACTGATTCAGCGAACTTCCTTCTAATAATTACCACACATGGATGAATCCAGGTAACGGAACATGAAGCGTCGGACTTAGGATTGTCAAGGCCCCTGGTCAGTGGATGTCCGGTCATCCTAGCATAACAGTCCCTCCCTCCTCTCTACGTACTACAACATGGACCTCACAGCACAACCTTTCTAATTTAGAACACAACTCTGCGTCGTATAATAATTTTATTTAAGAATATACAACCTGCATAGTAGTTACCTCACTAGTTTGTTATTTGTAATTCTTCCACATAATTAGAACTGCATTTCGTCACCCGCATTTATTTGACCGCAAAGCCTTGGGGGCATTAACCCAAAACAGGTTTGTGGAGGTCCCCATAACAATATTTTCTGTGGGCCCCTAGACAACTGCCCCGTCTGCCCTACCCTACGTCCGGTTGAAATTGGGGTTGATTAGTTGGCGCACGAGGAAGCTTGTCCCAAACAACTAGTATCGACGTCATTTTGGTCTACATGCATCGTTTCAGCATTGTGGTCAACAAAAATGTTTCTGAAATGTGCCACAATTATTCAGTTATTCACGGATGTTGCCAGACGATTCGAAAATATTCTCAATCATGTCGCACTGTAGATATTAATCATTATACCTGCCGCAGTTGTTGGGTTGAATTCTGTATTTTTGACTTGACACTCCATAATAATCCGTATGAACCCGTATAACATAATGTTCAATTGGTTAATTCCTAGTCAGATGGGATGCTACCATCATCAATACCACATAAAACCTATGTATATATATATATATATATATATATATAAATATATTAATATATATATATATATATATGTTTCACAGCTCAGTTGTATTGATAGTTTCCAGCGACATCCATTTTTTACATAGGTTACATATATATATATATATATATACATCAAACCAAATCAGCTACGTTTTGTCGGGTGGATGTCTGCTACTATGATCAAAAGTACTTTCTCGTTTCCGATTATAAGTGTGTTATTGGACGATGAACACAATATATGTGTTCTTTATCACGATTTGTTCGTGCGAAATAAATCTGCATACTACGGGATACGATCGTTTTCCTCGCAGAATCCAAACAATCCGGATTAATAGTAGGCCTACAATATAAAAAAAATCCGCAAGCGCTGTCTGAATTGTAAACCAGTCACTTAATGCTGTCGTTTCAACATTAATAGTAGACACATTTATTCATTTAGTTTGCCGCATACTCTGCTCAGTAAGCGTTAACCTGCTAGTCACAATCTTCTCTGGAAGTTCCCAATGTCAAGGAAGTGGGTGTACGTTAAATAGTACGACTAGGTCATGCGATATATGATATCGTATGCATAAGTATGGCTTACATTGATGTAGCAATGTTGGTCGTAATCTAGTTCACCCATTTTTCTTACGTGCAGTAATAATAAATCATTACAATAAATAACCTGCATTCAGTTGCAACAACACGATATGACCAATGGCGTAAGAAAACGATCTGGAATTTTGCGTATCAAATGTGGCATATTAGCTATGACCTTTCCCATTTGTAATCAATGCCCGACTTCGTCACCAAGCAACTGCGCCGTGTAATTTGACGTCACATTCTTGGTATATGTCAACTGCGTAGCAGATGTACCATGAAGGCTTCGAAAAGCGACCATGTGCATTACATATGCTGTGTCGTGGTACAACCGTGCCTCTATGGTTTACTGTAAAAATTGCGCGTTGAGCTATTAAACCGGGAATCCGTTTGAGCTCACGAAGGTTACGGTCCCAATTTAAAGGATGAACCTGTGACGCTTGGTCAACTGAGTGAGAAAAGTAAAGGTTATGCCTATTCTTAACGGCAATGCATTCCATCCTCGCGCGCCAGGGGGCGCTGCCGATTACGTAAGTCTCAGTATGCCAAGGCAGATCGCCTTGCGAAACAAAAACTCAGCCAATCATATCGATTGTGCATACTGATGATTGGTAAGATGTTGTATTAAGTTTACCAGACGCACCACACCATGTTTGGTCTTCTTTCGTACAGTCTGTGAACAGCTAGCGTTATCACGACACAAGGCATTACCGGGTCGTGTCGAAGCGTCATAAACACACTATCGGAAGTGTTTCCCTGACCAACTGCCGTGAAATGAGCGAGTTGGAAGCCATGTGTGTCGGTCAAGCGAACAATGCCACAAAGCCGCGAGCTCCTTGATGGGCGATAAAACGTGTTGTTAGCACGCTTCGTTGTTCCTGCACTTCTGCCAATTCCCAGCACTCACTGTATTATATGTCGACAATCTATTGCCAAGTGAATGCACCCAATAGGTCTGATTTGCATTTCGCAAGAAGACGTTGACATCAAGTAATCATAAAATTGTTAGCAATAGACCCACTTGTGGTTTGAGTTGACGTAAGGAAATTAAGTTACTGTACTGTTCTGTACTTCGGCTTAGTCAAGACATCATTGGTTAAAGTCGGTGGTGTGATGTGTACGTCACCAGCTGACCTTGATCCATTAACAACGTCATCATATGCCAAGGATGTTGCTGGTACAGGCGATCTTCCCCCTTCAGTTCACGCTTTCAGAACTCACATACAATGAATAACTTAAGCAATAGATAAGGTCGGGAGACTCTCATTAATATATATAATATCGCTAGCACAGGAGCCACCCCATAAATATAAACAACAACAACATTTACATGTCACAAATCGGAATAGCATACGACTTGTTTTTATAGCTGATAATGACTCAATGTATCATTCAATGGCTGGCATTATTCACATGTGTCTGCGATCAGTTCTGTTGTTGTCTTAGCCAGGATTTCACTTCATTTCCGATCTCTGCTTATCTTCCCTTGGGTATTTCCCATTGTCGGTTCACGAGCCCTACCCCCCCCCCTCTGCATGGGTGGCGACTCCTCCTGCAAATGTACTTTGTCCATAAAAGAGGAGTGACCGATCTACAAGGGGACACGTAGTTAACCTCCTACATTCCATACACGATAGCAAACGCAAAATATATAAATTTATATGGATGTTTGGACACGCAAACCCTGTTTCTCACTCACTCCGATTACTGTGACTTGCATCCATTGTGCATCGACTTTATAGTCAGCGACCAACATCGTTTCGTCTGCTTTGATACGCCGCGGACTGATACGCAGCATGTGTGGATGATACGCCACCAAAATATATTGTTGTCAACACAGTCGAATACTTGGGAAGCACGGTTTCAATCAACAGCTGATTGGAGAAAGAACTACCAGTTCGGATATAGTCAGCAGGTTCTGTCTTTGGATGACTGGGTGATTGATTCTGGAAAAGACGAAACATCCAGCTCTCGGCTAAATTCCAAGTGTACCGAGGCACGTTTCCCTGGTGCCCATAACGTTACAGCGCAAATACATTTATGCTCTATCGAAGACAACATAGACGACTTTCAAGAGTTCGCCTCCGTCGGCGTCAGTTCTCTGAACCAAGTGGTCCGACCGCCTAAAGGGCCTAGTACACTGCTCGACGGCAACTGTTGTTAGCCAGAAGGCCAAGACAACGCAAACATAAAGCTTCTAATTAGATATGGCATTCACTGGATTACTTATTTTTCTGAAAATCAAATCAAAATTACACCAATTTAAACAAAAGATATAAAACAATGAATCTGCAATTTTATATTATAGTGTTTACATCGGTATATTGGAACAAGTGCAATATGACTTATGCAATTTGACGTCACACCAAAACAACTACGCTGATTGGTCAAAGAGTAAATTTGCGCTCGGCATTTTTTGAAAAATCGCCTCTGTTTCGATTCTCGACGGTTTGCCGTCTAGCAGGTTTGCTGTCGAGCGGTTTGCCGTCGAGCAGTGTACTAGGGTCTGTGTTAATCCAATTAGAGCGATTTTTATTTTGCCGCTTGCCGTCGAGGTTTGCCGTTGCCGTCGAGCAGTGGACTAGGATCTGTGTTAATCCAATTAGAGCGATTTTTATTTTGCCGCTTGCCGTCGAGGTTTGCCGTTGCCGTCGAGCAGTGGACTAGGACCTGTGTTAATCCAATTAGAGCGATTTGTATTTTGCCGCTTGCCGTCGAGGTTTGCCGTTGCCGTCGAGCAGTGGACTAGGCCCTTAACGAGCCATGGCGTCCTATTTCTTTCTTGGATGTCCAGTATCGAATCAACACCACTTCAACGGTAACTGAACTATCTAGGACATGTGGACATGTAGTACGCACAGATGTTGACAACAGCAATCGTGTCTGGTGAACTCTCGAAGCCAACCAATCCCTTAGCAGACAAAACTGCGCCGTTTCGACTACATGAATCGTTGTTGCATGGAAGCACGTGAAAGTGTGAGAGAAACATGCAGAAGGACGAATTTGGCGTACGACACGCTCTGGAAACGGAACGTACGCGAGCGAAGGAGGCTAATGTAAATTGACAGCGACATCTCAAACGGGAACTCGCGCGAACGACGACAATGAAGATTAACACCTCATATTGTGGAAGTGACGTTTGGCTTATTGGCGCATGAGCGTGCACGATCTACTGAAGTCTACAGGGCCATTATATGCATCTAGGAACGTTTAACAATGCTTTGGATATGTTTCGAACGTACGTGAACTTTTCATAGTACAGGGCTAAATTACTAGTAAGCATAATAATCGTGTACGATTAATGTCAAACCCAAAATCGAGTTGACCACGGAAGACAATGCCATGACGTAGCTATGACGTCAAATGCACCACACACACGCGCACGCAGTCAAACACATACCCACGCACGCGCGCGCGCATCACTCACACACACGTATGTATGCATACATGTATGCGTGTCTGTACGTGTGTACGTATGCATGTACGTAAGCGCATGTATGTATCAAAATGTACATTTGCAAAGGGCATAATATAGACATAATTAGGGCAGTCGCAATCGCTCACGTCCGGTTATGACATCATAACTGCATGATGATTACGAAGGGAGGGTATTGCGTACGTATGTAACAACTGGGGTAATATGTGATTTATTCGCCACATGAAACCATACTGACGATTTTATTAGCTGTATAAGTTCAAATTAAAGGACATGTCTCATTATTTTGCGGTATCCTGTCGTTAGGACTGCTCAAAGCGACATTTTACTGCATGGCAGACGTGTTCAATCGAACACCATTTCGACTTCGATAAGCTTTCAGCCGCGTTGCAAATACTGCGGGAAGACTGCTCGCACACAGATATCCACCACTGTCTATAGCCATTTATACAGGTGAGTGAACGGAAGCAACGTAGAGTGAATGAAGTTTCGAAACTGCAGAAAGAGGAATAGAACCCGGGATCTTTCGATTGTTAATCCCGAGACTTTAACCGCTACTCCTAGACTAGGGGAGTAACGTTCCTGTGACTGGATGTGGATTTACAGCAAAAGACAAGCTGCGTTTTGTGGGAACATCTTAATGCTCCTAACGATTAGACGGCGTTTCGCAAGACTGCATCTCTTCGGAGTAACCTGCCAATACAACATCTGTACTTATTAAGGGTAGTCGTTGTTAGTTAGTATGTTTTTTTCCACGTTACCCATTTTATACCATCGCTTTCCCGTGTGGAATGTGTGTTTGTTTTTGTGTTGGACGACATTTTGGCGATGGAATAATGACATTGTAAACTGGTCGACGCAATATTTATAACACATCGGTGAAATGAACAAGTATTGGCCTTTACAGATAATTGGATAATCATTCTATATGAAATATGTGCTTACATGAGCGACTCAATCAAAAGATCCAATAAAATGTTTTAAAAAACTAGACGTAATGGATCATCAATGAAAAACACATTTCATAGCAATAATATGATATGATTTCTGCCATTTTGTCAAAGCTGCACGGATGAAAATCGTTTTTATTAATATTTCTCCATGGCAAATAAACTAGGCCGATGCATTAGCTTATCTCTTTACAAGTACATTTGTTGCAAGATGCTCTTTATGTATTTTACATGCAAGGTAGAAAAGGAATCTCACGATAATTGACGTCTACGAGACAAAGATCTACGACACGTGTAAATCGTCAGACCGCGTTTGTGGTCTCGACAGGATAAGCACGCGCGTTGACTCGAGTGCACTTATCACATGGTTAAGATGCATCTGCTGATCGTTTATACCACACGTTATATTTTACGTGGTAGGCCTATGTAAGTATAAGTACACACACACGCCCGCCCGCCCGCCCGCCCTCCCGCCCGCCCGCCCTCCCGCCCGCCCGCCCGCCGCCCGCCCCCCGCCCGCCCGCCCTCCCGCCCGCCCGCCGCCCGCCCGCCCGCCCGCCCGCCCGCCCGCCCGCCCGCCCGCCCGCCCGCCCGCCCGCCCGCCCGCCTGTTTGACACGAACAACACGTACAGCGGCTGTGCACTGGCGTGGATGCACGCATGCATACACACTGGCGGTGTGGCGGTGTGGCGGTGTGGTAGTGTGGTGGTGACACAGGTCTGTGTGATGTGTCTATTGCCGTAGTGTAGTGAGTAGTTTGTAGTGCATGCGCTTCACGCTCTCGCTTCCAGCTACGACCGCTATCTAGCCCCTCACAGGGGTGGAAAGGGAGCCCAATGCGTAAGCCACCCCTGTTGGTACGTGTCCTCTCCATAGACACGAATCTAGCATGACCTCCTTGTGGTACACCTCGGGTTCTGGGGACTTGCGGCCCCAGGCTAACATGCTAGGGATCTAGGAGAAGGACAACTCTGATTCCAAATCTGGGCAGACCCAGCTCATTAGCCTTGGCAGGCTGTGGTTCTAGGAGAAGAAAAACTCTCATTTTAAACCAAAGAGACGGCCCCCCCCCTACAGTCTCTGAAATAACTGTAAAGAGGTTGGGCTTCAGGTTAGCGACCTGTCCCTGTAAAACAAATATGCTACGAAAACAGTTCAAAGCACACAAACGGATCCTCGGCAGATGAGATGACGGTCGTCTCCTACAGGAGACACAATGACAGATGCCAATGAAAGCCGATCAATGGAAGTTGGTGCGCCGAAGACCCGAGTTCTCTCGGTAAGGAGTAAGACACGCATCGGATATTGGAATGTCCGAACATTAGGCGAGAGTTCAAAGCTCGAACAATTGATTAAAGAAATGGAAAATTAAAAGGTCAACATACTAGGTCTCAGTGAGGTTCGCTGGACTGACTCAGGAAAATTCAAATCAGGAAACAAGACCGTACTGTTCTCTGGAAGACAAGACGATATCCGTTGTGGTGGTGTTGCCATCGTCCTTGACAAGGATGCAAGCAGTGCGCTTACAGAATGGACCCCAGTGAATGAACGATTAATTACGGCAATATTTGTGACATCACATGCCAAGGTCACCATCATCCAGTGCTATGCACCTCCCAACAACCACGACGACTATGAGAAAGACAGCTTCTATGAGCAACTATAGGACATGATAGACAAGATTCCACATCATGACATACCATTGTTACGGGAGACATAAATGCCTAGATCGGTGGAGATAGGTCTGGTTTTGAACATGTCCTAGGGCCTCACGCATTTTGGAAACATACAGATAATAGCAACCGCTTTGTGCAATTCTCTGCAATGAACAACTTAGTGATTGGATCTACACTCTTTGAGCACAAAGACATACACAAAATAACATGGTTTTCAAATGACCACAAAACCTTCACACAGATCGACCATTTTAATATCGGACCAGGCTGGGAGACCCCGTGTCTCCAGGACGTCCGAGTGCACCGTGGAGCAGACATCTGTAGTGACCACCACTTAGTTATTGCGAAGATGAAGATTAAGTTGAGGAGACAAAAGAAGAAGACAAACGTGACTATGAGATTCGATATGAGCAAGCTCCAGAACCCAGTGACCAAATATGAATTCCAAGCAATCCTGAGAAATCGTTTTGCGGCCCTTGCTACACCAGGTTCAACGGAATGGTGGGAGAAGATGAAAGATGTGATGGTGGCAGCAGGCAAAGACGTTCTGGGATGACAACTGGAGAGGTGTGACATTGCTGTCAGTATCAGAGAAAGTGTACTACCAGATGATACTGAACTAAATGCGAGATGTGGTAGTTGGCGAACTGCGTGAGGAACGAGCAGGCTTTAGGCCCAAACGCTCTTGTGCTGAGCATATATTCACACTCAGACGCATTATTGAGAAATGTCAAGAGTACCAGCTACCCGACGCAATCAGTTTCATAGACTTCACCAAAGCGTTTGACAGCATCCACAGACCCTCCATGTGGAAAATATTAAACACGTATGGAATCCCACAAAAGACTGTAACAGCAATCAAGAAGGTATATGAAAACTCGTGATGTGTAAAAACAGAAGATGGCTACTGGTTCCATGTGATGACTGGTGTCAGACAAGGCTGCATTCTTTTCCACCTCCTCTTTGCCGTGGCCATCGACAGGGTCATGCTGCTAGCAACCACAGGCAATGAAGGGATTGTGCGAGTTAAGGAGGAGCGTTTACCAGACCTGGACTTTGCTAACGACGTTGCTGCCCTCACATACGTTATGCACGGCCTACAACATTGCGTGGAATTAGTCAGCAAATACGCTAATGGCTTGGGACTTATCAACAGTGAAAAGTAGACAAAAAACATGCTGACAGGAGAGCATCAACCACCCACAGATGTTTTAATCAACCAGAAAAAAATAGAAACAGTCGAAAACTTTACCTACCTTGGCAGCTCCATCAACAACCATGGATTTATCGATCATGAACTACAGAGTGGGGAAAGCGTCACAGCCTTCAACCAGCTGAGGAAAATTTGGAACAACAAGAAAATTACATTGAAATCTAAACTCCGCTTTTATAACTCAAACGTTTTATTAACCCTCCTATATGGGTGTGAAACATGGCAACTAAAAACAAACCAAGAAAACAAAATTATTGCATTCAACACGAAATGCCTGCGAAAGATCTTGGGCTTACACTGGAGCGACCATGTGACGAATATAGATATCCGGATACGATCAGGACAACCTCTGGCATCATCTACTATCTGCGGAAGACGAATGAGCTGTCTCGGCCATGTCACAAGGCTCCCACCTACTAGACCTGTCCAACAAGCGCTATTGTGGATACAAGCTAGGCAGAGAAAGAGAGAACGACCAAGTATGAACTGGCGCCAACCAATCGACCGCGACCTACAGCTGGTCAACAAACGTTGGAGCGACGTCAGAACACTAGCAAGCAACAGATCTGGATGGCGTGCTTTAACTGCCTCATGTGTCTATATACGCGTGAGCCGCTAAGTCTAAGTAAGTACAAGTTGATGCGTGACATATAAACAAAACTGCTATCGAGTTTTCATCAAATTGTACAAGTGTGTTTTCGAAAAAAAATGATGTGGAAGATGTTTCCCGTCATATGTTGCCAGAAACAAGATGGCGTCGTCTACATACGCACATGAGTATAGGTGTGCAGTTGGTCACGCATGATTCTCAGTGATACTAGTGTATTCGACGCATAATATAATTAGGATAATTAACATAATATTATTATGTCAATTATCATGTTCATAACGATTTGTTTCAGGGTGAAACACATCCTAGAAACGGGGTAAGGTCTAAGAATAACTTGACCCGGAAATAAATTAATGATCATATTCACACGCACGCGCACGCGCATGCGCACGGCGGAGGGACACACGTGACTTTGCCTACCTGCGGAATGCTTGCGACGATGCTGAAGAGCCAGGCCATGGTGAGCATGAGTTTGCCTCTCTTGTCGGCGTCGTTGAGGTTGAGAGGATGGGCAATGGCGAAGTATCGGTCGAGGCTGATGGCGGCTAGGATGAAGGACGAGAGATAGAAGCCGAAGGCACGGAAGAACATGAGGACGCGGCATGCGACGTCGCCGGCGTTCCACGACACCGTCAAGTGCCAGCCGATCTCGAGTGGCATCATGACGAACGTGACGAGGAGATCGGCGATAGAGAGGTGCATGATGAAGAGGTTGACGCGTGACCGCCGGTTGCGGTTACGGAAGAGGGTAATGAAGACGGTGAGGTTGCCGAGGCCGGCGACACAGAAGAGCACGGAATAGGCGACGACGGACATGAGACTCTCATCGTTGAAGAGCATCTCACGTGGCAGTTGCGGCGTCGCGTCGTCAAGACCGACCGTGTCGTTACCGCGCCGGTAGAGGGAGCTGTTGTCGCCATCGGAGTAGGGCGTCTCGGAAAATACGGTCGTCTGTGGAAAGAAGGGAGAGTATTACAAAGACCTCATGAGCACACATTGTATCGCTAACACAGTGGATGAGTTTCGTGTGTCTTCGGTTCTTTTAAAGTGAGGTTGTCTATCCCGGAATCAGCTGGGATGGTAATTATTAGCAGGAAGTGCGCTGAATCAGGTGTACGGAAGATGTTTTCGCCCGACTGCTGGTTTGGAGTGTTGGAACCAAGAACTTGAAATGTGTCTACGAGTAGGGAAGCATACCTCTGCAGAAAGTGTCAATTACTGACAATAACGGAGATATAGCATTTTAAAGTTGTGTTTACAATTTGAACATTTTGTAGGGCGCAACTTTGATATTGCGACAAATGTTTCGGGCTTATTATTATTAAACGCAATTTGGCAGACAACATACCTCAAACATGTATATTGTAGCATTATGAACAATATATAACTAAATGTTAATATATTAGGAACGGACTTCGTACCTGTAATAACGCAGATGAAAGGCCACGTGTATTTTAGTTGGTTCTCTCATAACATGAAACGTGTTTACTCCCAGGCTGAACATTGATCACACGTAGGCCAACCTCCAGTCGCGTGCGGAGGGATAATAAATTATACAGCGACATCCGCCGATATACAACGCCGTCAACACAGGCGTTATTGTTCTCGACATGAGCAAGTTCAGTGTCTTCGGGTCTGCGGCATCCTCGCGCGCCAGGGGTCGCTGCTGCTGATTACGTCAGTGCCAGCCAGCAGTACCCACTGGCTGATCGCTTTGCGAAACTCTGAATTTAAGCTCAGCCTATGAAATCGCTCATTAGATCAGTGGTTGGCGGCAGATCAGGTGGTCATAATAAAACTAATTTCAACCAACCGTGGCTCGTGTTACAAGCAATTTTTAGGAAATAGAAGCAATTATTCGAATACACAATACCGCTCAGCTGCTCGTGCTAATGGGCGAACGGGTCATTATATATTGGGATTCCCAGAAGTCATTTATTCGTCTTCAAATTGGGGCTGGTATTTGCGCTGTTCTCACGGGTGATGCAGTCGTGACTGGCGAAGTCAATTACTAGTTTGACTCAGCTAATTTCCGCACTTCGCGTAGGAGATCTGCCAGGGCTAGTTTTGCACGGCAAACAGCCCTGGCTAGCGGTAATGCGTTGTAACAGCTATATTGAAATGTTACACTAATGGAAATTGAGCGGGAGTTTTTTGTAGCTACACTGGTATGAAAGATTGAATGTTGCATGTATAGGATGAATTGTTTGATCGAGATTCGCAGGCAGGGGTGGGTCTTAGGTGACACAGAGGACAGTGTGCCTGTAGCCGATTAAATGTAAGGAGAAAATTAAACATGTTTTTTTATACGAATACTCCGGAAACATTCTGCATCTGTTCGTGCTTGCACGCGCGCGTTAGTGTGCGTGTGTGCGTGCGTGCGTGCGTGCATGCGTGCGTGCGTGCGTGCGTGCATGCGTGCGTGCGTGCGTGTGCGTATGTGACACCAACCGGCGGTTGAGCATTTTTTTAATGTTGCTGGCTTACACAATATGTATTGGAAAGACTATAGCGGGAACGATAAGGGAAGGACGTCTAATTATTAGCAGGACATTCACTGTTGTTGGCCCGGCTACTGAGTATTTAATGACGAGGTGAGCGGATATAATGACCATAATCTGTTCGTTCGACAATTTAACTAAAGTTAGCAATTGTTTAAACCGGCTGGGGATATTACTTAAATTATTCACATATTACATATCTTGATATAAAAAGACCGGATTCGTGATGGGCGAAACTAGCTGAATCAGCAGTTTTACACAAATAACCCTGCTACACAGAATGATTGAATGAATGAATGAATGAATGAAAGGTAGATAGACCGATAGACAGATATACAGATATACAGATAGACAGATAGACAGATAGACAGATAAACCAGATAGACAGATATACAGATAGACAGATAGACAGATATACAGATAGACAGATAGACAGATAGATAGATAGATAGATAGATAGATATACATATATGTACACAGACAGGCAGGCAGGCAGGCAGGCAGGCAGGCAGGCAGGCAGGCAGGCAGGCAGGCAGGCAGGCAGGCAGGCAGGCAGGCAGGCAGGCAGGCAGGCAGGCAGGCAGGCAGGCAGGCAGGCAGGCAGGCAGGCAGGCAGGCAGGCAGGCAGGCAGGCAGGCAGGCAGGCAGGCAGGCAGGCAGGCAGGCAGGCAGACTGACAGAAAGACAGAAGGAAAGCAAGAACAAAGGAAGAAGGAAAGAAAGACATACAGACAGAAAGAAAGAAAGTAATAAGAAAAAAGAAAGAAAGAAAGGAAGGAAAGAAGGAAGGAAGGAAGGAAGGACAGAAGTAGGAAGGAAGGAAGGAAATAAGGAAGGAAGGAAGGAATGAAGGAAGGAAGGAAGGAAGGAAAGAAGTAGGAAGGAAGGAAGGAAATACGGAAGGAAGGAAGGAATGAAGGAAGGAAGGAAATAAGGAAGGAAGGAAGGAAGGTAGGAAGAAGCAAGAAACATACCAGCAAGAACCACGGTGTCGTCACGTTGACCGGTTCCTCCATGTCTTCGTGGGCCGTCGCCTGAGAATGACAGTCCAATAGTCATAATGTCCACGCGTGTCAGGTAACACAGTACTAGATAGCATAAGATAACATTACATCTATCACGCAAATGACAGGTGCTCTTGGGAAACCGAGGCCGAGGATAACGCGACGATGTTTACATGGAATAAATGTATGTAGAAATAGACGTAGTCACATAAATAAATGCAAAATTAATAAGATATACTTATATATTGCGAGCATTATGGCGTTTTACATAGTGCATCTAAAGTAGATAAAAGAGATACATTTATAGATATACCAAAATAGTGTAAGATATAAAATAACACAATAAATCTAAGACTATTTAAATTGCTCTGCATAGAACTTATGAACGGGCTAAATGAGTTTTTAACTTAATAACTGTACCTGTATATATAATTAAAGAGGTATTTCAACAATGTTAAAGCAGTTAAGCATAGCCTTGCCTAAATGAATTCAATGTCATATATAAGAGTTCGCTTAAACGTGGCAATTTGTCAGCATCTGTGAGGTTGGCAGGCAAACTGTTTCACAGACACGCAGATGTTTTCGCGAGCGTCCTGTCGTATTACATAGGTTCGCGTGCGAGGCACTGTCAGTGTCACTTACATAATGAAATCTTTATTGAATGATACAAATGTAAGTGTCCGCTATACTCTAACACACGCACACTTTCACTCACTCACTCACTCACTCACTCACTCACTCACTCACTCACTCACTCACTCACTCACACACACACACACACACACGCACGCACACACACACACACACACACACACACACACGCACGCACTCACAAGTAAGAATTTAACATGCACGGAAAAGGTACACGGTATGTGTTTTGCGACATAAATAGATGTGGTGGATATGAATAGGATTGATTCCATATGTAGTGCCTTCTGATGAGTTGTTTTTTTATCACGCGGATGCGGATGAGGAAACGTCGAATATGTAGCTATTTTAATCGTATCCGCATACGTATCGGATGGGAAAAATCTACATGTGACATCAATAGAATGGTATAATCGTGGCTAAGCAGGAGTACTGTTAAAACTGTTCCGTTTCCAGTTGAAACTCGTTGACCAGGTAAAAAATACACTCGATGTTGACGTTTTTTTTAGTACTTGAGTATTTTATGTCAGATGTGTGTTTTTGCATTTATAGCAATTCTCTCCTGTAGCAATACTTGTCATCACGTGATATTCTAAAAAACGACCGTTTCAATGCATCAATTCAAAGCTATGTTGTTAGCAGTTGGTTTGCAGGAAAGGCGGGTAAAACGCATTGTTTTCTGCAAAAAAAAAATGGAATCACATTATACGCATTCTGCATAATATATTGGGTAACTGCAAACGCACCCACATGCTACTTCTTTTATAAAAGTGGCACTTGGATGCATGTAACGAAGAATTGAGTCGCATAACACAACTCAACTCAACTCGTCCGTGTAAAACACAACTCAGCTATTCTTTGTATAACATAACTCAACTCGTCGGCACCTGTACGGAGCTTTGACGCCAGTTTCAGTTCGGTTTTGAGAAGAAAATGCTTGCATGGATGCTAAAATGTTTCGTCACGTGACCATGATGTCGACTCATTTATTGCCAAAATAAAACCATATTTTATATGTTATTATAACGTTACGAAATAATTATGTTTTAACTGGGATGCTTGAGAAATGTGCAAAATTCAGATGCATGGATTAAAAATATATTGTCGTGTTAAATTGTGCAATAAAATGACCACCGCCTGACAATCCCAATTTGTCCAACTCTCCGCACCGGCGAATAGCACATATGTCACTTGTTCAACGGAACAAACATTTTGCATTGTTGTCCCTATATCATTTCGGGTTTATTTTCCGTGAATTGTGCTTATCCCCAAGATGGACTATTGTCAGACGCATAAACCCATCACAAGAGTCCGACACACAAAACAACTACTCGCAACAGATACGATGCATACTGGATTTATGGAATAATATTCAATGGCAAGATGCATAAACATTCGTCAGAATGGAATTGCGACGGAATGTGAAGCGTCACAGCTAATCGGGCATTACGTCTCATACGCCTCAAAAGTCAAACATAGTTGTCTAAGCACTCTAAGTCATGTCCAACCAATTTTTTGATTTTCGCAGACAAGCATATCTTAGTATCTTATGTTTCAATGCCCACTTTATTTTCATCGACAAATATTGCAAAATACATGCCTTTTTTAACAGTTTTTATGCATATGTTCGGAGCAAACAGAAAGTTCAGGATAAGGTCGGTCCTCTAGAAGATAGTGCTGGAATTATAATATCAGAGGGATTCTTAATGGCAGAAGACCTGAATGAGTATTTTAGTTCAGTGTTTACCAGGGAAGATATTAGTTCACTGCCAGTACCAGAGGCTAAGTTCAAGGGGGCATAATCAGACTATTTAGGACCGTTAATTGTAACCCCGGAAATGGTAGCTAAGAAAATAAGGGCTATGAAGGATAATAAATCACCTGGAGTGGATGGAATTCCGCTCAAACTACTATTGGAAATTGTAGAACAAATTAGCGTGCCGCTTGCAACAGTTTTCAACTTGTCTTTAGAAGAGGGAGAGGTTCCTTTAGAATTGAAAGAAGCAAACATTATACCGTTATTTAAAAAAAGGTTCCAGAAACAAGCCAGATAACTACAGACCAGTGAGTTTAACGTCGGTGATTTGCAAATTGTTAGAAAGACTAATTAAAGATCACACGGTGAATTTTCTTGTTAACATAACTTGATAAACTCATCTCAATATGGGATTCTAAAAGCGAGGTCATGCTAAACAAATATGTTATGTTTTTTTGAAGACATCACTAAGTGGGTAGACGATGGATCACCAGTTGATATCATCTATTTAGATTTTCAGAAAGCTTTCGACAAAGTGCCACATCAAAGATTACTGCTTAAACTACAGGCCCGTGGCATAGGAAATGGTATATTAAACTGGATAGAAAAATGGCTGATTGACAGAATACATTTAAAATAAAGTTAAAAATATTGAATGGTTATGAAAATATTGATAGAAATATTTTTTCTCAGTTAAGAAACATAGAAGGACCAGAGGACATGAAGTTACATTAGCAAAGGACCAGTGTAGATTAGATATAAGAAAGTTCTCATTCTCACAAAGGACTGTAAATGATTGGAATAGATTATCTCCTGATTGTGTCGGTGCTAGTAGCGTGAATATGTAATAAAATCGATACATACCTTAAAAGGGCGGGATACATGTAGATAAAAAGTATTGGACTCTCGATAAGCCAAAAGGCTACCTTGTCCACATGCCAATTAGAGTTAATTTTCTGGATGGCAATCTTGTTAAATCTTGTTACGAACCGACATATTAAACAATAGTCAGTCTGAGTCAAGATGATCTTGTTTCTCAAAATATCACTTTTTTAAAGTTTGCTTAAATTTTTAGCAATAAATGAAAAACTACTGAATATATTTCAACAAATGAGGTATCATTTTAAAGCTTTCGATATGTGGAACCCAAAACGGTCCGGAACTCAATTTCAAAATGTTGCAACATGATACCCAGGTCGCATTATTGAATCCCTACCGGCATGCACTGGCCAAACAAGGCTTCGCCGGTGATCACGTTACCGTCTTCATTTGTTAGGGGGCGTGACTTGACCTAATTAATTAGTTCTATTCGCCAGGTGGCGCTACTTGACATATGACCTTGACAGGAAGTGACGTTTTCTCCTTCCCCGCGCATCATTTCTCTCTGTTTACTCTCGGGTTACGATTGCAGTGACAGTTTTAATACTCTCGTTATTCACGTAAAGTCACGACATAATGGCAAATGTAGCGGAAACCGGAGCAAAGCGGATACTCGAACAAACGTGGACGAGTTGATATCAGACTCAGATCACTAACACCATCTAAAGTGGATGAGACGAAAACATTAGCCTTACACCATACCGATGATAGAATTATCGATCGGATGAAATGCATTCTCGGCAGTGGTGGATTGTGAGGTACTTGGCTCTGGGACAAGTTGGGATTGTGAGACGGTGGTAATTTGTAATGCATAAATTTAAACGACAATATATTTGTTATCCATACATCTAAATGTTGCACATTTCTCAAGCTTCTCAGCTAAAATATATTTTTTTTATCTTAACGTTATAATGACATATATGGTTTATTTTGGTTATAGGTATGTCGACGTCATAGTCACATAACGGAACATTTTTAGCATCCAAGCGTTTTTTCTCAAAACCGAACTGAAATTGACCGATCTGTTGGTCATGTAGAGACGAACACCACGAGGTGGTCAGTGTTGATATATCGTCTCTGCGTTAGTAGGAATACTCTATCATTTTCCCAGAGCTCGACCAAATCTGTGACGATGATTTCGAGAGCAAATAGACCAAACCAAAGGCCCAGCGGCTCGCAAAGAATGTTTTGTTACGTCGAAACCGCACACGTGATGACAAGACTGAAACATTTTTGAACGCATGAATATGGCAAGAACATGCTCCAGAACCGACCGCTAGGTATTATTACAGTATTTACAAGCTTAATAGTGAAGTCATGATGGGGGGCTCAAGACAGGAGGCAAACTTCAATTTTTAGATCTTGGTACACACACACACACACACACACACACACACACACACACACACACACACACACACACACACATATATATACATATATATGTATATATATATATATGTATATATATATATTATATATATATATATATATATATATACCTATTCAATGTTTAGATCTTGGTATATATATACCAAGATCTAAAAGTTAAATTGGAGAGAATTCTTTGAAAATAATAGGGGCACGACTTTGAAACAAACTACCTGTAGATATTACAAATACAACATGATTGAATATGTTTAGACATAAAACCAGGAAATTTATAATTTGCATTAATTAAACTAACTGAACTATATATTTAATAAATATCCTTTTAATCGTCAGCTTCTCTTACATTATCTCTACCTTTATTTAAATGAAGTCAACCTGAAGCTATTACGTTGACTCAACTGTCCAACATTTATATATGTAATGGTATTTATATACAGGAGTGTATTATAGTTAGTTTGATTTAATAGGCTACCAGCTCGATAAGTTTTTAACTTCTCTGGTAGCCATTTCATTTATGTTGCTTTTGTCTTCAAATGCTTTTGTCTTTGTATATCATGTGGATGCGGAAATATGATGTACTTACTTACTTCTAAAATGCACTATCTTTGCTATCTCCACTACAGGAGAGTATTACATCTATGCGACCGCAGTTCGGCAGCTGTAAATGCCATAGTCAGGAATTAACAAGAGTCAGCTCTTTCCAGATGAACCTGACAACAACAACTCGCCGTGATTACGACAACACAGACGGTACTGAATTTAGTGCCAGGACTATTTCAAAGTCGACCGAAAACTTGCCGTCATCGAAACAACAACTAGTGCGATGTCGGATTGCGAGACAGAACTCCCATTGATCGTAGCCATCTTTCACACAAGGCGACCTTAGCTTATCCTAGTCACGCCCTGCATCCACTCTTTGTAACAAAACATTCTGGTAAAAGGCGTGTCTCTGTAGAAGCAAGAAAAACGAGCTACACTAAGTGTTCCGTACGCAATCAGACTGGTAAACAAACTGGGATGATTCTGTCAATTTCACTCATGTCTTATTAATGAATTTATGTTTATTCGTGTCGCCTCTACAATGCAGTATATCAGCTGTTCGAGATTTGAGGAACAAGAACACGGGCGAGTTGATGGACTGCTACTTGGGTCGCAGTTATACTAATTAAGACCTGAAGGAAATTGACCGACCAACTCAGCCAATTTGCATCTCTGCTGCGCACTCCAGTAAAAAAACAACTTTGCTGCGTCGAACATACTTCACTAGCTTGTCAAATATGATTTGTCACAGAAGACATTTTTTCCGGAAACTAGACTTTCCGTTAATTACTGTCGACTTCTTGTTACGAAAATATCGACAGGTGATATTTAGATGCATATTAACTAGACCTATTTTTTGAATTCTGGAATTTCTCTTAATGTTGTTGCTTTCAATTTATTCGATTTCCGCTGTATTTTCTTGTTATTTAAGTGAGGCCCCCGGGAGATTGGGACCCCGGGGAACGTGCCCAAGTTGCCTCTATGGTAATACGTCACTGATTCCCGCACTAAATCAATATATATCTTGGCGCTCTACCAGAAAGACGCATTTATACATTTCTACATAACTACGCACTTTTTCTATTGATTTACATAGACGTATGTGTTAGAAATATTCTGGAAAAGATTCTTACAGTATCAAATATAAGAAACTATGTGTGCGTAAAACTTAGCTATCGAAAATATTCAGGGAAATGTGTTTGGATAAATAAACTGGGATTTGAATTAATACAGTTTCCACTAGTATAGTTAGGGATAAGAATAACTCAAATAGTAGCTTTTTCACAAATAATCTGCTTATAATAAGACTTGAATGCCACCCTTCTACGTCTATGTTGAATGTTTAAAATCCAGGTGATGTATTATATAAGAAGCCGTTTATGATCAGAACACTGTTTTATCTTTATTTCGATCTAATGCGTTTCAAGATTGCCTTGGTTTTCATTTTGTATCGTACGAAAAGTTGGCTAATTTTATAGCGCTGACGAGTATTTTAGCAAAATGTTAACGTTGCGCCACGTTTGGGGCAAAGGGAACACATGGCGGTGGATACACTTTCAGTTGTGCATGTCCTCCGAGTATCATTTACCAGACATGCACATTATTCCTTCGTTAAAACAAATATCAGTCTTAGGTCTTTAAAAAGTACTTAGAAATACGTGGACAACGTAACAGTTGTTTGCTTAGGATGTCCGCTTTTCCCCGACCTCCCCTACTTGAACTTAAGTAGAATTTTTGAGGATTAATAATAACCACTTACCAACCCACCGACCCATCGACCCACCGACCCACCGACCCACCCACCGAATGACACAAGTCCCGTAAGGAATAATCTCACAACTTCGATGTCCAATATCAGACGAAACTACATTCATTTGGGAGGATAGTAACGCTTCAGCCCGATACTCTTAATATATTGATATCATACCAATTTTTACAAACTTTCGTCTGAGGGATGGGGTGGCGGGTGCTGAGGCTAGATGAAAGTAATATCTTCTGATATTGGACATCGACTGACATGATCCCTAAAATAGCTCGTAAATGCATGAATCTGCGCTACGTATATTTAAATGCGCCTATGCTTTTTGTATATCGATTTACGTAGCAATTATACATAGTTGTTCACAATCACTGCATTATTGTTTCATAGCATTTGCTAACAACTGTAACACCTCAGTATAAAGCGATACAGGTAATACTATATATATAATAATCCAGTTGCACTTTCGACAGTCGGTGCTGAGTAGCCTTGCTGCTGACGAATCCCCATGCCACTCCATTAACGCAGTTGGTGCCTAGATTTAGTAGATGCGGACTAAAAGCCTAGATTAACGTTGGCATATATTTTCCAGTTATAATTTGCTTCAGATTATACGACTGTGTCCTCAGTTCTGCTAATATCCCCAATGTCCCATACAGCGTAGGATAACCTCTATGAACTGGGCCCCGTTTCCGCGTAACCATTTATCACCGTGCGCTTTTCCTGAACTACAGTTTACGTTGGTTTGAACGATAAACAAATTGTTATTTATTATACAAATCGTCAGTTTACTCTGCGGAGCTAGACAAAAGCAAAACGTCGTATTCTGCCAAGTAAAATATATTCTAAGTTCATCCTGATTTGTGCATTAAACTATTAGCAATAATGGGACATTCTAAATAATCCCGGATAGCTGTAGCGGAAACAATTTACTGTAATAGGACTGAACTGTAATGGGTCTAGCGCACTCTAGCCCAGGCAACGTTAAGTATTAAGTCGTGTGCGGCCGTTACGTGCTTGGTGATAGACGAACGCGCACCCAACCACACATTGCTCTTCCCCCGACGGACAAACGGTCTCGTTAGACCCTATAGGTCAACAACTAGATACATATCGCGACCATAATATTATACCATTTTTTGTGCAGTGACTTCTCCCGCTCAAGACACGCCGGGGAGCATGTGGTAGGAATGGATGTATGTCAGTGACCTACATATTGCAGTGTTCAAATTTCGCCATATTCCTGCTCAAAAACAGAACTTCACTATTAAGGCCATCATCGGGACTGGGCCAAGCTTACCTTAATAGAGAGATGACCGTATTAGCAGGACTAATTTCATATACTTTACTGCCCTCAAACGATCCCCTAGGGTGGCCTTAATAGCGAGGCGGCTGTATTACCGAGGTGACCATGAGGCGAGGTTCTATAGGCGGCTGTATTACCGATGTGACCGTGAGGTGAGGTTCTATAAACGGCTGTATTACCGAGGTGACCGTGTGGCAAGGTTCTATAGGTGGCTGTATTACCGAGATGACCGTTGTGGCAAGGTTCTATAGGCGGCTGTATTACCGAGGTGACAGTGAGGTGAGGTTCTATAGACGGCTGTATTACCGAGGTGACCGGGCGGCAAGGTTCTATAGGCGGCTGTATTACCGATGAGACCGTGAGGTGAGGTTCTATAGGCGGCTGTCTTACCGAGGTGACCGTGAGGTGAGGTTCTATAAACGGCTGTATTACCGAGGTGATCGTGAGGTGAGGTTCTTTTGGCGGCTGTATTACCGAGGTGACCGTGAGGTGAGGTTCTATAGGCTATTGTATTACCGAGGTGACCGTGAGGCGAGGTTCTTTTGGCGGCTGTATTACCGAGGTGACCGTGAGGCGAGGTTCTATAGGCGGCTGTCTTACCGAGGTGACAGTGAGGTGAGGTTCTATAGACGGCTGTATTACCGAGGTGACCGTGTGGCAAGGTTCTATAGGTGGCTGTATTACCGAAGTGACCGTGTGGCAAGGTTCTATAGGCGGCTGTATTACCGAGGTGACAGTGAGGTGAGGTTCTATAGACGGCTGTATTACCGAGGTGACCGTGCGGCAAGGTTCTATAGGCGGCTGTATTACCGATGTGACCGTGAGGTGAGGTTCTATAGGCGGCTGTCTTACCAAGGTGACCGTGAGGCAAGGTTCTATAAACGGCTGTATTACCGAGGTGATCGTGAGGTGAGGTTCTTTTGGCGGTTGTATTACCGAGGTGACCATGAGGTGAGGTTCTATAGGCTATTGTATTACCGAGGTGACCGTGAGGCGAGGTTCTTTTGGTGGCTGTATTACCGAGTTGACCGTGAGGCGAGGTTCTATAGGCGGCTGTATTACCGAGGTGACCGTGATTTGAGGTTCTATAGGTTGTTGTATTATCGAGGTGACCGTGAAGTAAGGTTCTATAGGTTGTTGTATTACCGAGGTGACCGTGAAGTAAGGTTCTATAGGTTGTTGTATTACCGAGGTGACCGTGAGGTGAGGTTCTATAGGCGGCTATATTAGCGAGGTGACCGTGAGGCGATGTTCTATTGCACTTACATCCAGGACAGAAACTGCCAAAACGTGTTCGATTAAGCCACAGGCCTATATATGACATGATGATAATCTAAATACAACTTTTATGTTTAATTAATTACTTTATTCATTATTATTTTATATGTAAAGCGCCTTGAATTGTTGTTTTTCCTGTTTCATTCACAAGTACTTCATTTCAATTCCTAGGTCATGAACCCGGAAGTTAAACAGTGACCTATATCCAGACCGTTGTTTTCGCCATTATACACTTGAATGGAATATAGATTATGTTTTGTCCAGGGGCGTGTCCAGAGAGGGTAGTCTAGGGAGGGGGCACAAGTCTCCATTGGCGGCCGAACCAAAATTAATGGTGTACACAATGTTTCGCTCCTACGTCACCATAACTCCAGCTTTCGCTGTCTCGGCTTGACTGATGACATCTGAAAATGAGGGGGGGGGTACTGTTGACATTTTTCGCCAACGCCGTAATTTGAGCTTATTGTAACTTGAACGGGGACACATTTGCCATGGTCACGCAAATTCCCAAAGTTCTAGGGAGCCCCTCAGACATGCCTATACTGTCGGTTGGTGTTGCTTGATTCAAGCCAACTGCGTGATTTGTGAGAAGTCTATGTGTTTAATCCTATCATGTGTCCGTTTTCATCCCTTTTATGTACTGATTCACGAAGAGGTTTGGCATTTATTGACATGGGCTATTTCTAGTCCGTGAGATACGCGCGGACACATTGTAGTTAAATTGTGCTATTTGGCGCATTCATGAAATCTGATATGCTTAAATTGATCTGACGTAGTGGCAATTAATCAATTAGAGCCCACGGTGACCACAGCGGTAGATGACACTTGCTTAAATTGCCTTTTTTGTCAAATACGATTACAGTGAATATCATACACACGCACGCACGCACGCACGCACGCACGCACACACACACACACACACTCACACACACACACACACACACACACATAGACCATACGAATTTGGCGTGCCCGTAGGCCTTTTATAATGGGCCCACGCGAGCGGGCCCCCTAGACTTTTGGAAATGTGCGATTTGAATCAGATTTAACAAGATTTAACAAGATTGCCATCCAGAAAATTACTCTGGATGGCAGGTGGACAAGGAAGCCTTTTGGCTTATCGAGAGTCCAATACTTTTTATCTACATGTATCCCGCCTTTTTTAGGTGTGTGTCGATTTTATTTTTAAACATATTCACGCTACTAGCACCAACACAATCAGGAGATAATCTGTTCCATTCATTTACAGTCCTTTGTGAGAATGAGAACTTTCTTATATCTAATCTACACTGCTCCTTTACTAATGTAGCTTCATGTCCTCTGGTCCTTCTATCTTTCTTAACTGAGAAAAAAATGTTTCTATCAATATTTTCATAACCATTCAATATTTTAAACACTTCTATGTGATCTCCTCTCAATCTCCTGGTCTCTAGTGTTGTTAAACCACATTCTTTTAGGCGTATTTCGTAACTAAGATCCCTCAGATTTGGTATCATTTTAGTCGCTCTCCTCTGTACTCTTTCTAGCATATCTATGTCCTTCTTGCGATATGGCCTCCATGCTTGTATACAATATTCTAAATGAGGCCTCACTATTGTTTTGTACAGCGGTACTATTAATTCTTTTTTCTTATACGCTATATTTCGCCTAATTAATCCAAGGATTTGATTTCCCTTTGACGCTGCAATTCCGCACTGCTCTGAAACCTTCATATCAGCACTAATGGTTAACCCTAAGTCCTTTTCTTTTACGGTAATTACTTAGAACGAGTACCCCCATTTTATATTTTACCTCTTCATTCCCGCTGTGACCTGTGTGGAGGCATTTACATTTCCCAAAAGATTGAACAGCATTTGCCACTTTCCGGGCCATTTGATCAACCTGTAAGATCATCTTGGCGTGCTGTGTCTCCATCACTTTTAATCCTTCTAAACACTTTTGTATCATCCGCAAATTTTAACACCTTGCTTGTTATTTCATCATCCAAATCGTTGATATATATTAAGAATAATATAGGTCCTAATACTGATCCCTGTGGTACCCCACTCAATACCGATTTCCAGTTTGAAGCCTCCCCATCAACAACTACACGTTGTCTTCTGTCAATCAGCCATTGTTCTATCCAATTTATTATACCATTTCCTATGCCATGGGCCTTTAGTTTCAGCAGTAATCTTTGATGTGATACTTTGTCGAAAGCTTTTTGAAAATCTAAGTAGACAATATCTACTGGTGATCCCTCATCTACCCACTTAGTGATGTCTTCCAAAAAACATAACATATTTGTTAAGCATGACCTCGCTTTTAAAAGCCCATGTTGAGATGGGTTTATCAAGTTTTGTTTAACAAGAAAATCCACCATGTGATCTTTAATTAATCTTTCTAATAATTTGCAAATCACTGATGTTAAACTCACTGGTCTATAGTTCTCCGACTTGTTTCTCGAACCTTTTTAAATAACGGTATAATGTTTGCCTCTTTCATTCTAAAGGAACCGCTCACTCTTCTAATGACAAATTGAAAACTGTTGTTGCAAGCGGTACGCTAATTTGTTCTAATTTCCAATAGTAGTTTGGGCGGAATCCCGTCCACTCCAGTGATTTATTATCCTTCATAGCCCTTATTTTCTTGGCTACCGTTTCCGAGGAGTTACAACTAACATCCTAATAGTCTGAATCTGCCCCTTGAACTTAGCCTCTGGTACTGGCAGTGAACTAGTATCTTCCCTGGTAAACACTGAACTAAAGTCCTCATTCAGGTCTTCTGCCATTAAGAATCCCTCTGATATTATATTTCCAGCACTATCTTCTAGAGGACCGACCTTGTCTTGAACTTTCTGTTTGCTTCGAACATACGCATAAAAACTCTTGCTGTCATGTTTTATATTACTAGCTAATTGTTGTTCATAGCTTCTCTTTGAATTTCTAATTTCAGCTGTAGCTTGGTTAAGTGCTTCTTTATAACTGTTGTAGTCTTCATCATTTCCAGTACATCTATATGACTTCCACATCATTTGTTTATACTTAATTTTTCTAATGGCTTCTTTCGATAAGTGTTTCTTTTTGGACCGTTTCCCTTGTTTTTTGAAAGTTACAAATTTATCGACTATGCACTTAATTTC
>CM034541.1:18358179-18442485 GCA_020002185.1 Paraescarpia echinospica
GACTAAGGTGTCCTAAAATACTTTATCTAACTAACTTTAAGCACAACTGCTACTCAATATATGTTTACTGCTACTTTATGAATGATATTAAGGCAAGAATAATACTTATCAATCAGTAATTCCACTTGCTTATGAACTTTGATACACCACCAATTTCAACGATCTATCTCCGCCAAATATAGCCTCGAAGAAACAACGACGTTGATAATTACAACTACTCTTCAGATCGTAGTCATCAAAAACTCTGAAATGACAGCAGCAGCACCCGTACAAACAGCCAGGCCGAAGACCACAACACATGTTGCACAACAACGTTGTACTTGTTTTTCCAATCACGAACATAATGTGTAGGTTCACACGCTGCACCACGTAGTCACGACACTACTGCCAGTATACGGGTACGTACTCAATGGTACAAAACATTAATCTGTATGTATCATCAACATCGAATGTGGAGATAACCGCATAGAACTACAAAATGATGGTCTTTGACCCAGACAGAGGTTAGCAACATTTATTGCGAATGCTCATTTCCATAGCAACATTACGTATAGTGGCTGTTTAGATCAAACAAACATAATCTTAGATGTTAAGTATCACTGTTTTGCAGTGGCGAATCCTCACGCCTCAACAGCCTCTAAAGTATATAATCTACTGAACATGTCACGTGCATTGAAGATGAACTAAGTGATACAGATATGCTGTATTAGCATTAGCAATTGAGGAACCACGCAATGCAAATGAACGGGACGCGAATTTGCGAATCGTACCCGACTTAGTGAGTTTTGAATCCGACAATGCAGCGGGCGGGCATTTAACACAGTACGGAATACAGGCAAATCTCCTGGATTTTTTCTGAGAATCTCCAACAGCAACCCCCCCCCCCCGTCTTCGAAACAGCGCGACACCACGGAAGACGGGCTGAACCGCTAAAAAACAATAGCATTCAATGATTTTATTGTCAAAGTCCGTCTTCAGTGGGTCCGTGTCGTCATGAAGTATGTATGTCAGTTTGGTTGTCAGTCGTTCCAGGTAGCGTCTGTCAAACGTGTCCTATCTCTTGCCTACGCCACGTCCCGACTTCTTTATAATCTTAGCCAGTCTGTCCCTGTCCTGCTTTGGACCATGCCACCACAGCAGACACATCTAAAAGTAAGTAAATGGAAGAAGTAAAAAAACATTGGTAAAATCTGATAACTTACGTCAAATGTTCTTAATTTTCTTAAAAGTATAATCGAGTATGTGCTTTCTTGACAATGGTGTTTATGTTCTCTTCCAGCTTAAAACGTTATAAAATACGACCCATAAATATGTGTATGTCTCCACTCGCTCGACCTCAACTCCTTTGATGACAGCAAAATCAAGCACATTTGTGTATCTTCTAAAATCAATCGACATTTCTTTTGTCTTATAAACGTTCAATTCCAGGAGGTTCTGGTCACGCCACTGAACAAAGCTGTTAACCTCCTGTCGGTAGTGGGTGTCATCGTCGTCAGTTATCTGTCCTGTCAGTGCGGTGTCGTCAGTGTATTTGTCAATCATGCAGTCATCGTGAGAGCTTCGACAATCTGCTGTATACAGAGAAAATAAACACGGCTACAAAATGGTCCTCTGTGGCGTACCTGTATTGGTACATCTATCTGATATACGTCTGATCTAAAATTCTGTTCTGAAGCAAGAGCTTACTGGTGACTGCAAGAATTGCGTCCTGACTGCACTTTGACAAATCGTGGACGGTTTGTAAGATAATCTAAAATCCACATTATGGTCGACGCCTTGACATTCATTGATAACAGTTTTTCTGAGAGTAGGTGAGGCTGAATGGTATTAAATGCACTGGAAAAATCGTACTACACCACACGATTACTGTGCATGTTTTTTTCCAAATGGGATTGTTTAAGACATGTAAATAGCATCATCTACAGTTCTGTTCTTTCTGTAAGTAAAGTGAAGAGGATCCATAAAATCTGCTACTTGTTCCTGAAGGTATACAGGTACAACTCTCTCAAACACTTTCATGACACAGCATGTCAGAGCTACATGACGCAGATCATTCACCAATTTCACTGGCTGCTTTTTTGGCACAGGGACAATACAAGACGTTTTCCAGATCACTGGAAATTTTATATAGCTTCTATACACTTGTTCTCAATACATTTGGTCTGACGTCATCTGGACCTACTGCATCGTTGGCTTGGTTTTTCTAAACATCTTAACAACTTCGTCATCAGTAACATTAATCTCCCCTTGTCCCTATGTAGGCGCGTTTACCAGTCTGTCTCTTATCCCCTCCCGCTCCCAAACAAAGTCATGACAATCAAAACGTGCATACAATCCACTGAGGTCGTTGGCATAGTCAGTAGAGTTAGAGTTGACCTGGTTTCCTTTCGTATAGACCAAATATAGCTATAGGAGGTGAATTGTGTTATTGCAACGTAGCTAATTCGGCATCACAGCTTCAAACGTCAATGATAGTTATACTGATATACTTCTGTCTACAACGACTCGTTATGTTTGCACACAAAAAACATACCTTCCACCAGACTGGCTGATATGTTAATATATGTCACAATCAATGCCAACTACACAGGTATCTTATCTCCTCATTTAGAGACGGATATATAGACAGAGATAGATAGACAAATAGATAGAGGGAGAGAGAGAGAGAGAGCGAGAGAGAGAGAGAGAGAGAGAGAGAGAGAGAGAGAGAGAGAGAGAGAGAGAGAGAGAGAGAGAAAGAGAGAGAGAGATACAGACAGACAGACAGACACACATACAGAGAGACTGAGAGAGTGAGAGAGTGAGAGAGAGAGAGAAAGAGTGAGAGAGTGAAAGTGAGAGAGAGAGAGAGAGAGAGAGAGAGAGAGAGAGAGAGAGAGAGAGAGAGAGAGAGAGAGAGAGAGAGAGAGAGAGAGAGTGAGAGAGAGAGAGAGAGAGAGAGAGAGAGAGAGAGAGAGAGAGAGAGAGAGAGAGAGAGAGAGAGAGAAAGAGAGAGAGAGAGTGATATATATATATATATATAGAGAGAGAGATAGAGTGAGAGACAGAGAGTGAGACTGAGATGGGCAGGATGTGCACAGAGAATGAGTGAGGAAACTGACAAAGAAGGCAGACTGAGATGGGCAGGATATACACAGAGAATTAGTGAGGAGACTGACAAAGATAGCAGACTGATATGGGCTGGTTATACACAGAGAATTAGTGAGGAGACTGACAAAGATAGCAGACTGATATGGGCAGGATATGCACAGAGAATGAGTGAGGAGGCTGACAAAGAAAGCAGACTGAGATAGGGAGGATATGCACGGTGAATGAGTGAGGAGACTGACAAAGAGAGCAGACTGAGATGGGCAGGATATACACGGTGAATGAGTGAGGAGGCTGACAAAGAAAGCAGACTGAGATAGGGAGGATATGCACGGTGAATGAGTGAGGAGACTGGCAAAGAGAGCAGACTGAGATAAGGAGGATATGCACGGTGAATGAGTGAGGAGACTGGCAAAGAGAGCACACTGAGATGGGCAGGATATGCACAGAGAATTAGTGAGAAAACTGACAGAGAAGGCAGACTGATATGGGCAGGATATGGGGAGGATATGCACAAGGAATGAGAGCGAGGACTGACAAAGAGAGCAGACTGAGATGGGCAGAATATGCACAGGGAATTGGTGAGGAGACTGACGTAGAGACCAGACTGAGATGGGGAGGATATGCACAAAGAATGAGAGCGGAGACTGACAAAGAGAGCACACTGAGATGGGGAGGATATGCACAGGGAATGAGAGCGGGGACTGACAAAGAGAGCAGACTGAGATGGGCAGGATATGCACAGGGAATTAGTGAGGAGACTGACATAGAGACCAGACTGAGATGGGAGGATGTGCACAAGGAATGAGAGCGGTGACTGACATAGAGACCAGACTGAGATGGGGAGGATATGCACAAGGAATGAGAGCGGCGACTGACAAAGAGAGCAGACTGAGATGGGGAGGATATGCACGGGAAATGAGAGAGGATAGTGACAAAGAGAGCGTGGGAAACAGAAGAGCGTGTAGAATGCGATGAAGAAAAATATATATAGAGAGAGACAGTTTAAAGCGAGATCATAAAAGGGCAAGAATTAACGGCCAAGAGTGGAAAACCACTCCAGAAGACCAAGCATGATGGAGATAAATAGTAACGAAAGCAGAACAGAACGAGTGAAGTGAAAACCACCCCGCATGGGGTCGATGGGAAAACGAAAATGCTTTTGATAGACACTGATAATAATAATATTAATAATAATCTTTATTGATACATAATGTTAAGTATAGCACAGATGTAGCAGTAATATGAAACATGTATACATTACGTATCAAATGGAACGAAGCAACACATTGCTTGTGTTCCTTCATATATGCAATGAAATCTATGATTCGTGTAAAAAAAAAATAATAAAAAAAAAAAAAAATAAAAAAAAACATCTTCATAATAAACTAACAATTTATTTAATAATGCATTATACGAGTACCGTAAGTCTGAACATCAGGTACATCTTAACATGACATCATTATGCGAGTACCGTAACACTGAACACCAGGTACATCTTAACATGACAACATTACACGAGTACCGTAACACTGAACACCAGGTACATCTTAACACGACAACATTATACGAGTACCTAACACTGAACACCGGGTACATCTTAACATGACAAAATTACATTAAAGCAGCATTTAGCATATGTTTGCTAGAATTAGACGCTTGGTCCTTTGTTTGAACATATGAATAGATGTACAATATTGTAAATAGTTATTTGTAATAAATGTATTCCAGATTTTAGGACCAACATAAGCCAAAGACAGTTGTCTACAATTAGTCTTGCAGTATGGTATTTTATATGTTACTTCCTGTCTTGTATTATATTTATGTGTGGATATTTGCAGGACAAATACATCATGATATATATCTGGCAACATACCCCTATTATGCTTGTACATTAGAATACAGCATAAATATTTATTTACGTCATAAATATTCATTATTTGATAAGATGTAAATAAAGGCTGCGTATGATCAATAAATCCTACATGACTTATTACACGCAAAACTCGTTTTTGGAGTAAATGAATTTTAGCAAGGTATATATTCGGGGCCCTTCCCCAGACGACATTACAATAAGTAATATATGGGTATATAAACATGTAATACAGGTTTAACAATGATTTGTTATCTAATTTGTTTGTCACCTTTTTTATAATACCAATATTCTTAGAAATTTTATTTGATATATATTTAATGTGTGTGCTCCAATTCAATGTATTATTTATAAGCAAACCCAAAAACTTTATCTCATGTACAGTGTTAATTTGTATACCGTCTATGCAAATGTTATTACACCTCTCTCTTATACTGATCGTATTACTAAAGGTCACTGTGTGAGTTTTCTGTATATTCAAAGAAAGTTTATTAATGTTAAGCCATAAAGATAGTTTTTTTATTTCAGAGTTCAAAACATTTTCCATTTCATCTATATTGTTGCCTTGTATAAAGATGCTCGTGTCATCAGCAAACATAATGGTAAACGTTGTGTCAGATAAACTAGATAAATCATTTATATAGATAAGAAAGAGTAAAGGTCCCAGAATTGAACCCTGCGGAACACCATATGTTATGTTTTAAGGGAAGATTTTGTTCCATAGAATTTTACTCGTTGTTGTCTGTTACTTAAAAAGTTACGAATCCATTGGAGTATATTTCCTCTGATTCCATAATGTGTTAATTTTCTCAATAATATATTATGATTAACGGTATCAAAGGCTTTGGCTAAATCCAGAAATAACCCAATTACGTGCTCTTTGGTATCAATTGCCTTACTAATTTTGTCAATTAGCAGTGAAATAGCCATATCAGTAGAATGTCCTTTCCTAAATTCAAATTGGGAATTAGACAAGATGTTATGTTTCATTATGTAATTCATTAATCTATTGTACATTAATCTTTCAAAAACCTTTGAAAATACAGGCAAGACAGAAATAGGCCTGTAATTATTAATTAATGATGTATCGCCATTTTTAAAAACAGGAACTATATCAGCTATTTTTAGTTGATCAGGAACATATCCTTGATCAAATGATAAATTTACAATGTAACTTAAAGGATCAAGTAGGTTGGAGAAGGCCTGTTTGACAATAATAGGTTTTATGCCATCCCATCCAGGACTAGTTTTTAAAATTCTTAATAATTCCCTTTATCTCATCTGGTGTGGTTGGCGACAAATACATTGAATTTTTATAGACTCCTTGGAGGTAGTCATCAGGTCTCTCTGATATGACTGGTATTTTATCAGCCAGTTCTGGACCTATACTTGTAAAATATTCATTAAATGTATCAGCTATGCATTTTTTTTTTTTTGTTAATTTACCGTCAATTAGTAATTTGTCATTAGATAAAAAATGCTTCCTTCCTTCCTATAATACTCTTTAAGACTATCCAGGTTTTTTTTAAATTACCCTTGTGCTGTTGAAGCTCATGTCGATAGTATTCTCTTTCTGCTACAGTAATAAGACAATTTATTTTATTTCTATATCTTTTATAATTAGTTTAATTGAAGACAGTCGGTTTTTTCAAGTAATACATTTACAATTTGTTTTTAGTTCTAATGGAGTGTTGGAGTCCCATAGTAATCCACGGTTTATGTTTTCTTTTCCTAATAGTTGTGTTAGCTAACGGAAATGAATTATTGTATGCAACTAATATCTCATTAATGAATACAGAATAACATTCTTGTGGATCTCTGCATGCATAAACGTCATCCCAGCATATTTTATCTATACTCTCTTTGAATGTAGCAGTAGTCTGCGCATTATATATTCTAGTCGCTATTGTCATTTCTACCTTTGTGCTATCAGTATGTTTAGTGAGCAAAAATATTGGTAGGTGGTCAGAAATATCTGTATATATTATTCCATGCAATTGATAATTTGCACCAATTAAATCATTGCTGTATATATTATCGATGACAGTGGCACTTGTTGCTGTTATTCTAGTAGGCTTGCTGATAATGGGTATAAATGCCTGTTGGAACATTGCATCTATGTAATCTTGAGTTTCCGTGTGACTACCATAATTAAGTAGATTAATGTTAAAGTCACCCATTGTGTAACACTGTTTATTATCAACCTTGAGAGTTTGTATAATATTGATAACATGTTCTGTGAAAGCAGTAATGTTTGTATTAGGTGGTCGATAGACAACACCTACAGTTGTTTTGTTATTGCATGTCTTAGACCGAGTCTTGATTTCAATAAAAACGCATTCCAGATATTCAGTTATGACACTCATTTCTGGTAATTCAGTACACTCAAGGGACTTACGAACATATAAGGATACACCACCTCCCTTCTTGGAGGGCCTAGTCAAATGTATACTTTTGTACTCTGGCAATTCATACAGATCAAGATTGTCATTATGTAACCAAGTTTCGCTTAGACCGATGACCGAGAACCTGTTATCGATCAGTGACAAGAAATCACCCAATTTGCTCATGTTCTTTGGCAAGCTACGGATATTTAAATGCATAAGTGAAAACTCTTCATCAGAGATATTATTTCTTGTTATAACTTCATTTATATCATCCTCAAGATAATATTTAGTATTTACAAAGCTATCTGTTGTGAGTAAATTACAATCGGGATCTATATTCCGCATTGCAGCATTGCCAGTTTCATAATCTTGTACATCACCTAAGGTAGTATTACGTAATTGGCTCATAGCAATGAAATGCAGTATATACATACATATTCACACGGTACACAATAATGCTTCTATAGCTGCATATAACATTTACAGACCGTTTTATAAAAAAACAACGTTATGTGACATCTGTTAAGTTGTAGTAGGTTAGCTAGAATACATGATATGTATCGATAACATATAGTAATAAAGTATATATGAGTAATTAAATAAGACACGAACCATATGTAGAATACAAAGGTGTCCATGAATGAGTCCATGAATGGTACAGTCCCTATGTGAACAAGCACCATGATAGGCCGACTAGAGATACAAAATATCCACCGTGACTTGGGCCAATGTCCAACGCAATTACAGCATTTAGTTCATCATCTCGACTGACGGTTTTGATTGTTCCCTTTAGGTACTTTATGACAATCCTTCCATCATACGACCAACAGTCGAGAATCTTGTGCTGTTTCTTTAATGTCCGGCACAAGAACAGTAGTCTTGCTCTGTTCTGGGTGAGATCTTCCGATATGTAGACATTTGATCGTTTAGTGCGTAGCCGTTTTCGAGCTTTAATGAAGTCATTCTTCGATTTATAGTCTTTGAACTGGACTATTATTTGGCGCGAGTGGTTTTTGTTTGTGGCGGATTTTCTGGGCCCAATCCTATGGGCTCTGTTGATATGGTCCATTTTTAATGGCACGTCCATATCGTTAAACAAGTCAGTGATAATCTTATCAATTTGTTCACCGTCTTTGTTTTCAACTATTCCTGTAATGCGCACCGAGGACCGACGGCTGTACTGCTCCAGATTATCAACAGCTTGCTCAAGTTGTTCAATTCGTGCATCCTTGTCTGCCAACTCCTTTTCAAGATTTTCGAGCCTTCTATTTATTTTGTCAGCAACTATTGTAGCAATCCGGGTAGCAAGGGCCGCGATTACGTCATCGTCACTTAGCGCTAGCTTGATTTGTTCTACAAGTTCAACGGTGGTCGAGGTCGGTCTCTTCTTGCCCATTGTTGCTGGTGGTTGTCTGTTACGCAATAGTAGGGTCTAATCACAGGCTAAGCAGCAAACGTTGGCGGTTTTGAGCGTGTCGTGGGCGACAATATGGTTGTTACACGATCCGATATATTTTACCGGCGTGCAAGCTCAAGAAAATATCACAATTTAACACCCACCGCGTTCCTGAGTGTCCACTAGTCGACCTTGTTCACTTCAGCAAAAACACGGGACCTTTCAGAGCATTTCTCTTACATTCTCACCCCCAAATCGAGGAGTGCGAAAAAATCGTGCAGTCTGACCATGGCACACCATGGCACACCTTCGTTACGGTTTCTACCTTAATCTGGTATCTTTCAGTGGAATGGTTAAATACCAGTGTGACTCTCACGCTAGAGTGGTCAAACTGTATTGATCCACCGCCTGGCTTCAAAACGATAGTCACGCCAACCATTCAGCATAGCACGGCCACGTGAAGACTAGGTCATTCCTTGCGCACGAGAACTGTCTCTAGTCAGCCCCGTAGGCTGTAGGATGCGAACGGCGCTGAGGCAAAATAGTTCTGCGTGAGGGGAGAGAGCTCCGTTGGAGTTCGCAATGAAGGTCCAGTTACAGGTTTTTGGGAGTCTCAAGGTGAGCAGTAGGAGGTTGTTTAGGAGTCTAAATGTGAGCAGTAGGAGGTTGTTTGGGAGTCTCAAGGTGAGCAGTAGGAGGTTGTTTGGGAGTCTCAAGGTGAGCAGTAGGAGGTTGTTTGGGAGTCTCATGGTGAGCAGTAGGAGGTTGTTTGGGAGACTCAAGGTTAGCAGTACGAGGTTTTGGGGAATCTCAAGGTGAGCAGTAGGAGGTTGTTTGGGAGTCTCAAGGTGAGCAGTAGGAGGTTGTTTGGGGGTCTCAAGGTGAGCAGTAGGAGATTGTTTAGGGGTCTCAAGGTGAGCAGTAGGAGGTTGTTTGGGGGTCTCAAGGTGAGCAGTAGGAGGTTGTTTGGGAGTCTCAAGGTGAGCAGTAGGAGGTTGTTTGGGAGTCTCAAGGTGAGCAGTAGGAGGTTGTTTGGGAGGTCTCAAGGTGAGCAGTAGGAGGTTGTTTAGGAGTCTCAAGGTGAGCAGTAGAAGTTTGTTTGGGGGTCTCAAGGTGAGCAGTAGGAGGTTGTTTGGGAGTTTCAAGGTGAGCAGTAGGAGGTTGTTTGGGAGTCTCAATGTGAGCAGTAGGAGGTTGTTTGGGGGTCTCAAGGTGAGCAGTAGGAGGTTGTTTGGGGGTCTCAAGGTGAGCAGTAGGAGGTTGTTTGGGGGTCTCAAGGTGAGCAGTAGGAGGTTGTTTGGGAGTCTCAAGGTGAGCAGTAGGAGGTTGTTTGGGAGTCTCAAAGTGAGCAGTAGGAGGTTGTTTGGGAGGTCTCAAGGTGAGCAGTAGGAGGTTGTTTAGGAGTCTCAAGGTGAGCAGTAGAAGTTTGTTTGGGGGTCTCAAGGTGAGCAGTAGGAGGTTGTTTGGGAGTCTCAAGGTGAGCAGTAGGAGGTTGTTTGGGAGTCTCAAGGTGAGCAGTAGGAGGTTGTTTGGGGGTCTCAAGGTGAGCAGTAGGAGGTTGTTTGGGGGTCTCAAGGTGAGCAGTAGGAGGTTGTTTGGGGGTCTCAAGGTGAGCAGTAGGAGGTTGTTTGGGAGTCTCAAGGTGAGCAGTAGGAGGTTGTTTGGGAGTCTCAAGGTGAGCAGTAGGAGGTTGTTTGGGAGTCTCAAGGTGAGCAGTAGGAGGTTGTTTGGGTGTCTTAAAGGTGAGCAGTAGGAGGTTGTTTGGGGGTCTCAAGGTGAGCAGTAGGAGGTTGTTTGGGGGTCTCAAGGTGAGCAGTAGGAGGTTGTTTGGGAGTCTCAAGGTGAGCAGTAGGAGGTTGTTTGGGAGTCTCAAGGTGAGCAGTAGGAGGTTGTTTGGGAGTCTCAAGGTGAGCAGTAGGAGGTTGTTTGGGGGTCTCAAGGTGAGCAGTAGGAGGTTGTTTGGGAGTCTCAAGGTGAGCAGTAGGAGGTTGTTTGGGAGTCTCAAGGTGAGCAGTAGGAGGTTGTTTGGGAGTCTCAAGGTGAGCAGTAGGAGGTTGTTTGGGAGGTCTCAAGGTGAGCAGTAGGAGGTTGTTTAGGAGTCTCAAGGTGAGCAGTAGAAGGTTGTTTGGGGGTCTCAAGGTGAGCAGTAGGAGGTTGTTTGGGAGTCTCAAGGTGAGCAGTAGGAGGTTGTTTGGGGGTCTCAAGGTGAGCAGTAGGAGATTGTTTAGGGGTCTCAAGGTGAGCAATAGGAGGTCTTAAGGTGAGCAGTAGGAGGTTGTTTGGGAGCAAGGTGAGCAGTAGGAGGTTGTTTGGGGTCACAAGTGAGCAGTAGGAGGTTGTTTGGGAGGTCTCAAGGTGAGCAGTAGGAGGTTGTTTGGAGTCTCAAGGTGAGCAGTAGAAGGTTATTTGGGGGTCTAAAGGTGAGCAGTAGGAGGTTGTTTGGGAGTCTCAAGGTGAGCAGTAGGAGGTTGTTTGGGAGTCTCAAGGTGAGCAGTAGGAGGTTGTTTGGGGGTCTCAATGTGAGCAGTAGGAGGTGTTTGGGGGTATCAAGGTGAGCAGTAGGAGGTTGTTTGGGAGACTCAAGGTTAGCAGTAGGAAGTTTTGGGGAATCTCAAGGTGAGCAGTAGGAGGTTGTTTGGGAGTCTCAAGGTGAGCAGTAGGAGGTTGTTTGGGGGTCTCAAGGTGAGCAGTAGGAGGTTGTTTGGGAGTCTCAAGGTGAGCAGTAGGAGGTTGTTTGGGAGTCTCAAGGTGAGCAGTATGAGGTTGTTTGGGGGTCTCAAGGTTAGCAGTAGGAGGTTGTTTGGGGGTCTCAAGGTGAGCAGTAGTAGATTGTTTGGGAGTCTCAAGGTGAGCAGTAGGAGGTTGTATGGGAGTCTCAAGGTGAGCAGTAGGAGGTTTTTTGTGAGTCTTAAGGTGAGCAGTAGGAGGTTTTTTGGGAGTCTCAAGGTGAGCAGTAGGAGGTTGTTTGGTAGTCTCAAGGTGAGCAGTAGGAGGTTGTTTGGGGGTCTCAAGGTGAGCAGTAGGAGGTTGTTTGGGAGTCTCAAGGTGAGCAGTAGGAGGTTGTTTGGGAGTCTCAAGGTGAGCAGTATGAGGTTGTTTGGGGGTCTCAAGGTTAGCAGTAGGAGGTTGTTTGGGGGTCTCAAGGTGAGCAGTAGTAGATTGTTTGGGAGTCTCAAGGTGAGCAGTAGGAGGTTGTATGGGAGTCTCAAGGTGAGCAGTAGGAGGTTTTTTGTGAGTCTTAAGGTGAGCAGTAGGAGGTTTTTTGGGAGTCTCAAGGTGAGCAGTAGGAGGTTGTTTGGTAGTCTCAAGGTGAGCAGTAGGAGGTTGTTTGGGGGTCTCAAGGTGAGCAGTAGGAGGTTGTTTGGGAGTCTCAAGGTGAGCAGTAGGAGGTTGTTTAGGAGTCTAAATGTGAGCAGTAGGAGGTTGTTTGGGAGTCTCAAGGTGAGCAGTAGGAGGTTGTTTGGGAGTCTCAAGGTGAGCAGTAGGAGGTTGTTTGGGAGTCTCAATGTGAGCAGTAGGAGGTTGTTTGGGGGTCTCAAGGTGAGCAGTACGAGGTTGTTTGGGTGTCTGAAGGTGAGCAGTAGGAGGTTGTTTGGGAGTCTCAAGGTGAGCAGTAGGAGGTTGTTTGGGGGTCTCAAGGTGAGCAGTAGGAGGTTGTTTGGGAGTCTCAAGGTGAGCAGTAGGAGGTTGTTTGGGAGTCTCAAGGTGAGCAGTAGGAGGTTGTTTGGGAGTCTCAAGGTGAGCAGTAGGGGGTTGTTTGGGAGTCTCATGGTGAGCAGTAGGAGGTTGTTTGGGAGATTCAAGGTTAGCAGTAGGAGGTTTTGGGGAATCTCAAGGTGAGCAGTAGGAGGTTGTTTGGGAGTCTCAAGGTGAGCAGTAGGAGGTTGTTTGGGGGTCTCAAGGTGAGCAGTAGGAGATTGTTTAGGGGTCTCAAGGTGAGCAGTAGGAGGTTGTTTGGGGGTCTCAAAGTGAGCAGTAGGAGTTTGCTTGGGAGTCTCAAGGTGAGCAGTAGGAGGTTGTTTTGGAGTCTCAAGGTGAGCAGTAGGAGGTTGTTTGGGAGTCTCAAGGTGAGCAGTAGGAGGTTGTTTGGGGGTCTCAAGGTGAGCAGTAGGAGGTTGTTTGGGTGTCTCAAGGTGAGCAGTAGGAGGTTGTTTGGGAGTCTCAAGGTGAGCAGTAGGAGGTTGTTTGGGAGTCTCAAGGTGAGCAGTAGGAGGTTGTTTGGGAGTCTTAAGGTGAGCAGTAGGAGGTTGTTTGGGAGTCTGAAGGTGAGCAGTAGGAGGTTGTTTGGTAGTCTCAAGGTGAGCAGTAGGAGGTTGTTTGGGGGTCTCAAGGTGAGCAGTAGGAGGTTGTTTGGGAGTCTCAAGGTGAGCAGTAGGAGGTTGTTTGGGTGTCTCAATGTGAGCAGTAGGAGGTTGTTTGGGCGTCTCAAGGTGAGCAGTAGGAGGTTGTTTGGGCGTCTCAAGGTGAGCAGTAGGAGTTTGTTTGGGAGTCTCATGGTGAGCAGTAGGAGGTTGTTTGGGAGACTCAAGGTGAGCAGTAGGAGGTTGTTTGGGAATCTCAAGGTGAGCAGTAGGAGGTTTTTTGGGAGTCTCAAGGTGAGCAGTAGGAGGTTGTTTGGGGGTCTCAAGGTGAGCAGTAGGAGATTGTTTAGGGGTCTCAAGGTGAGCAGTAGGAGGTTGTTTGGGGGTCTCAAGGTGAGCAGTAGGAGTTTGTTTGGGAGTCTCAAGGTGAGCAGTAGGAAGTTGTTTGGGAGTCTCAAGGTGAGCAGTAGGAGGTTGTTTGGGAGGTCTCAAGGTGAGCAGTAGGAGGTTATTTGGGAATCTCAAGGTGAGCAGTAGGAGGTTGTTTGGGGGTCTCAAGGTGAGCAGTAGGAGGTTGTTTAGGAGTCTCAAGGTGAGCAGTAGAAGGTTGTTTGGGGGTCTCAAAGTGAGCAGTAGGAGGTTTTTTGGGAGTCTCAAGGTGAGCAGTAGGAGGTTGTTTGGGGGCTCAAGGTGAGCAGTAGGAGGTTGTTTGGGGGTCTCAAGGTGAGCAGTAGGAGGTTGTTTGGTAGTCTCAAGGTGAGCAGTAGGAGGTTGTTTGGGAGTCTCAAGGTGAGCAGTAGGAGGTTGTTTGGGGGTCTCAAGGTGAGCAGTAGGAGGTTGTTTGGGAGTCTCAAGGTGAGCAGTAGGAGGTTGTTTGGGGGTCTCAAGGTGAGCAGTAGGAGGTTGTTTGGGAGTCTCAAGGTGAGCAGTAGGAGGTTGTTTGGGAGTCTCAAGGTGAGCAGTAGGAGGTTGTTTGGGGGCTCAAGCGGTGCAGTTGGTGATCCCATCAGAAGAATATAGTTAGCTCTTTGATGGCCAGCAATGTCACGAGGTTCCCATATTGAAGACAACAAATTCAGTGAACTGTTTAACGACCTTGTCCCCGGTGCAATTTGCTCAACTATATGATACACGCCGCGATATATTCCGGTCATCAACCGACCCAGTCGCTTGAAAGGATTCGGTTCCCAGTAGACAAAATATCTGATTTCGCTGAATCGATACCGACAATAAAATATATGATTCCGATGTATTGACATCGACGATTAAACTGTTCGTGGAATTGTGTCTGGGTTCTAAATATATGTAAAATCGGCGCTATCCTTGCGCAGCCACTAGCCGGGTTTAGCAAGCTTGTCGGACACATCGAGGTTACCGGCAACAACATATCTGAATAGGCTATTAATGATACGTTATCTCGCGCAATTTTGATTGTTACCATTTTGTAATTTCACGGGCTAGTTACAAGCGCACCGATCGTGTCGTTAATCTAGTACGCATCAAGTTTCAACGTCCAAACGTGGGACGTGATACATTTGTGCCGTGCATAATTGAGATAGGAGCGTGTCGGTTACCGCACGGCAACTGTATGGTATTTACATTTGTCTGCGGACGGGTTTTAGTTCGTTTAAACATCCAAATGGTAACAGATGACGACTTTTCACTAAGCACCTGTAAACAAATGTACGTTCCCGTGGCTTTAGTGCAATCGTTGGATCCGAAATTAGAAAAACTCTTCCAATATCACCATGTTTGCCGTAACTTAACCTAATCACACAGGAACCGGAAATGAGAGGCTAGGCGCATGCCAATAGGGACATCTAACTTCGGAGCATTGTGATCCCGGGTTCGAATCCTATAGAAACAAACTCTTTGTATTCTTTTAGTTTAGTATCATCTTTATTTTGTAAAAGAAGGGTTGATTACAAACTTATATGTTTAAATGTTTAAATCTAAACAGACATGTATGCGCGTGTACTATAAGTCACACACACACACACACACACACACACACACACACACACACACACACACACACACACACACACACACACACACACACACACACACACACACACACACACACACACACACACACACACACACACACACACACACACACATACACACACACACACACACACACACACACACACACACACACACATACACACACACACACACACACACACACACACACACACACAAACACACACACATACATACACACACACACACTCTCTCTCTCTCTCTCTCTCTTGTTCTGATCTGTATTAGGCCCTTATATTGAAGCCATTGTGAGTGAACTCATTTTGTATCGATATGCTAAAACACTAAACGACACACATTGTTTACAGATAACACAGTAATTATTGCTATAAATCTGATTTTGACAGCTAAACGGCTAATACGTATTAGCTCATTTCATAGCTGGATTAGGTATCATCATGATCATATTGGCAGTGTTCAATTTGCCCAAGTGTGGAGGCAAACTGGACATGTGGTAATGTGTACTCTAGCACTTGTAGCATTGCATGACTTCAATTTATCTATTACCGGACACGAACATTATTTCAGCGTTTAAACAGTAGTAGTAGGCATCCGTCTGTCTTCTCAGACAATGGTTTGCGCCGTAATTGTCAATTTGGTAATGTATATCGCCTGGAGTGGCTTAAAATTCCCACTCTGGCGTTGCAGTATCTGCCGCATTTGTTGCAGACATAGTCAGTGGGCTGAGAAGAGAATGCAGAATTGGTAGATATCTGCTTCTCAGCCAGTTGTGTTGTTCTTGTGTCGTCTCCTTTCCTCATGCCTGTTTTAATGGACGACTTCCCATGAGTGCGATCATCAGCGGCTGTCTCCCAGCTGTTTGCATTGATTTCCGCTATCTTCATATCCCGTTTACACACGTCTTTGTACCGAAGATATGGACGGCCAATAGGACGCATCCCTGTGACAAGTTCACCATAGAGTACATCTTTGGGTGTACGACCATCAGCCATTCGGTGAACATGGCCGAGCCATCGCAGACGTCGTTGGCTTAACAGTGTGCCTACGCGGAAACACGAACCACGCTCCAGGTCCTATGCATTCATGACCAGATCTTGCCTGCCAGGAGATGCTGAGAATGCGTATGAGGCAGCGAAGGTGAAAGTTATTCAGTCTCTTTTCATGTCTGGTGTAAGACGTCCAGACCTCACTGCTGTAGCGGAGTGTGCTGAGGACACACGCCTGGTTTACACGTAATTTGGTATTCTCCGTCATAGAGTGCATCGTAGATAAATTTGTTCCCTTCAAAAAACAAGGGAAACGGACCAGAAAGAAATACTTATCGAAAGAAGCCATTAGAAAAATTAAGTATAAACAAATGATGTGGAAGTCATATAGACGTACTGGCAATGACGAAGACTACAACATTTATAAAGAAGCACTAAACCAAGCTACAGCTGAAATTAGAAATTCAAAGAGAAGCTATGAATATAAATTAGCTTGTAATATAAAACATGACAGCAAGAGTTTTTATGCGTATGTTCGAAGCAAACAGAAAGTTCAGGATAAGGTCGGTCCTCTAGAAGATAGTGCTGGAAATATAATATCAGAAGGATTCTTAATGGCTAAAGACCTAAATGAGTATTTTAGTTCAGTGTTTACCAGAGAAGACACTAGTTCACTGCCAGTACCAGAGGCTAAGTTCAATGGGGCAGAATCAGATTATTTAAGACAGTTAATTGTAACCCCAGAAATGGTAGCTAAGAAAATTAGGGCTATGAAAGAAAATAAATCACCTGGAGTGGATGGTATTCCACCCAAACTACTAGTGGAAATTGTAGAACAAATTAGCATACCGCTTGCAACAGTTTTCAACTTGTCATTAGAAGAGGGAGTGGTTCCTTTAGAATGGAAAGAAGCAAACATTATACCGTTATTTAAAAAAGGTTCGAGAAACAAGTCAGAGAACTATAGACCAGTGAGTTTAACATCAGTGATTTGTAAATTATTAGAAAGACTAATTAAAGATCACATGGTGGATTTTCTTGTTAAACATAACTTGATAAACCCATCTCAACATGGGTTTCTAAAAGCTAGGTCATGCTTAACAAATATGTTATGTTTTTTGGAAGATATCACTAAGTGGGTAGATGATGGATCACCAGTAGATATCTTCTACTTAGATTTTCAAAAAGCTTTCGACAAAGTGCCACATCAGAGATTACTGCTTAAACTAAAAGCCCATGGCATAGGAAATGGTATAATTAACTAGATAGAAAAATGGCTGATTGACAGAAGACAACGGGTAGTTGTTGATGGGGAGGCTTCAAACTGGAAATCAGTTTTGAGTGGGGTTCCACAGGGATCAGTACTGGGACCTATATTATTCTTAATATATATAAACGATTTGGACGATGATATAGCTAGCAAAGTGTTGAAATTTGCAGATGATACAAAAGTGTTTAGAAGGATTGAAAGTGATGGTGATAGACAGCATTTACAAGATGATCTTGACAGGTTGATCAAATGGTCTGAAAAGTGGCAAATGTTGTTCAATTTTGGGAAATGTAAATGCCTTCACACAGGACATGGGAACGAATATGTAGAATATACAATGGGGGGAACTGTACTAAGTACTACTGTAAAAGAAAAAGACTTAGGGCTGACAATTAGTGCTGACATGAAGGTTTCAGAGCAGTGTGGAATTGCAGCTTCAAAAGGAAATCAAATCCTTGGATTGATTAGGCGAAATATAGCATATAAAGAAAAAGAACTAATAATACCACTGTACAAAACAATAGTTAGGCCTCATTTAGAATATTGTATACAAGCGTGGAGGCCATACCGCAAGAAGGACATAGATATGCTAGAAAGAGTACAGAGGAGAGCGACTAAAATGATACCAAAACTGAGGGATCTTAGTTATGAAAAACGCCTAAAAGAATGTGGTTTAACAACACTAGAGACCAGGAGATTGAGAGGAGATCAGATAGAAGTGTTTAAAATATTGAATGGTTATGAAAATATTGATAGAAATATGTTTTTTTTAGTTAAGAAAGATAGAAAGATTAGAGGACATGAAGTTACATTAGTAAAGGAGCAGTGTAGATTAGACGTGAGAAAGTTCTCATTTTCACAAAGGACGGTGAATGAATGGAACAGATTATCTGATGATTGTGTGGGTGCTAGTAGTGTGAATATGTTTTAAAATAAAATCGACACATACCTCAGAAGGGCTGGATATATGTAGATAAAAGGGTTGGACTCTCGATAAGCCAAAGGGCTTCCTTGTCCACCTGCCATCTAGAGTTAATTCTCTGGATGGCAATATTGTTAAAGTTGGTATTGTTCCAAACTCTCCTGTTCGGTTTCGACATGACTACGGCAGCATTTGGTATGCGTTTGTTAATTTCAGCATCTAATGACTAATTACTTGTGACTGTGGAGCCTAGGTATGTGAACTTATCGACGACACCAATTGTCACATCGCCAATGTTAATTAGTGGTTGCATGACAACGTCCTGTCCGGTGACATTAGTCTCGGTGTGAGTTGCCAGCGCAGCATCATCAGCGAAAAACATTTCTCGGATGAGGATTCGACGAGCTTTTGTCTTAGCTTTCAACCGGGCGAGGATAAACAGCTTCCCACCAGTTCTAGTGTGAAAGTAAATACCCTATGTAGATGTACCAAAGGCATATGATAGCCTAATCGAGAATACTGTGCCAAAGAGTATTGGTGCCAGAACGCATCCTTTTTTATTTCGCTGCGGATCTCAGAGGGTTCGGATGTAGCCCCGTCATAATTAACTATAATCTTCATGTTGTCTTGGAAGGAGGAAATCTCACTGAGCAGTTTGGGGAATAAGCAATTTTCTCCAGCAGCTTAAATAATCGCTTCTGCTAACGAGGTCTATGCCTTTGTAAATTCGATGAAGGCAATATACAACGGCCTTCTTTGTTGTCAATATTTCTCTTGCAGTTGTCGGACTGAGAATATCATGTCTATTGTGGATCTGCCGGTTCTGTAGCCCCATTGAGATTCAGGATAGACGCGTTTAGCCAGACTATGCAGTCTGGCCAGAGCTACACGTGCAAAAACCGTTTATACGACGCTCAACAGGGAGATGCCACGGTAATTGTTGCAATCGCTACAACCACCTTTGTTTTTGGACAGTTTTACTATATTCGCATCACGCATATCCAGAGGAACTGTTCACTCATTCCAACAGAGGCAGAGCAGTTCATGAATATATTGCAGTTGTGCAGGCTTTCCATGCTTGATGATTTCGGATAGTATGGCATCATTTCTAGGGGCTTTTCCATTGGTTAGTGAGTCAATAGCTTTGCTGACCGGATCCATGTCGGTCCTGTGTCTAGCTCTTCTACAATGGGCAAGCTCTCAATGGTGTTTAGTGCATCCTTGGTTATAGTATTTTCCTGGGAATAGAATTCGACGTAGTGCTCTATTGGTTTATTGCTGACTTCTCCTGACTTTGATTTCAGTGGAGCAGTTTTCTTTACAGATGGACCTGTTGCCTTCTTCATTCCACCATACATGCCCCTGACATTCCCTGTGTCAGATGACATATGAGATTATCTGACTAAGTTGCAGCCAGTAAGTATTAGCCAAAGCCGAGCAGTCTGTTGGGTGTTGGTCCTAGCAGCTCTTAATGCATTCATATTCGTTTTGCTTGGATCTCTCTTGAACTTGATGAGAGCAGAACGCTTGGCCTCGGTGATAGGTTCCACGACAATGATGTTTGCTTCGTACCAGTCAGTGTTTGTCCGTTTCTTTTTGCCATACGTTGTGAGTGCTGTGTTGTATATCGCATCACGAATACGCATTTTGAGCTGTGTTGTTGGAGAGCACCGCGCCAACTGAATCACAAAACAGGTGATTCTTCACTGTGTAGACAGTGTGGCTGACGTTGATACGTGTACGTTCTTTCTGTTTGGAGTGTAAAAGCTTCTTTGGTTTTAGTTTAACCCTGGTGCAAACCAGAGAGTGATCAATGTCACTCTCTGCGTTATGATAGCTGCGTGTGTTCAGAACAGTGTTGTGAGCATCGCGTGTGGTGATGACTAGATCCAGTTGGTGCAAATGACCCGATCTGGGATGTCTCCAGGACACCTTGCGACACAGCTTGTTCTGGAAGTAAGTGGTTGAGATGGATAGCCCGTGATAGCTGTAGAATTCAAACAGCCTCTGTCAATTTTCATTCATTCTTCCTATTCCACAGTGTCCGAGACAGGCAGGCCGAGCATCATGATCGGCACCCACTCTTGCGTTGAAGTCTCCCAGCAGGTAGAGTTCTTCTGTTTTTGGAATTCTGCTGATAACTGCATCAAGCTCCTTATAAAACTGATCTTTGGACACCGAGGGAGAACAAAATGTTGGAGCGAAGACACTGATCAGGTTGACTGGTCCTATTTGGGTTGAGAGGCGCATAGAGAGGAACTGTTTTGAGCCATATGTTGGGGGTTCAACCAATCGTGAGCAACGGGTTCTTTACAGCAAAACCTACGCCATCTTCACGCTTTTCTTCAGAACTCTTCCCCTGCCAGAAAAACGTGTATCTGAGCTCCACACACCCATAGAAGCAGGCGAACAGTGGCGAGTCAGCACCTTACTGGCCAGGGGCTGCCCAGCTTGTGGCGGGCGGTGGCTGACCAGTGGGACACGATGGTCCCTCTCACCTTCGGAGTCAACCCGTAGCTCCCGTTCCCTATGCCAATTGGGTTGGGTTTACAACTCGTCACTGCTCCCTCCCGTGATGTGCTGCCGCTAATCAGCGACGCTGAAGTGTCCTCTCGAGCCTGGGCAATGTGTATGGAGATCCTGGGTTGCCCAATCGTCAAGGGGTTCAACCATTTGCACCTCTCTGCCTCACTGGTGTGATCCAAAGGAATGCAAAGCAAAACATCTGATACCAGCTCAGCTGTATAAGCTGCCGGGAAGATAGTACGATTGACACCAACCCGCCTACGGGGCTCCACTCCGGATTTTCTGTTAGGGTTTACTCCCTTAGATCTCTGGCTACCAAGGATAAAGAGCGTGATCGACCCTGTACTAGTTTCCCATAGATGGGGATTGGAATTGTGCAATGTCGGGACATATCCACACGCCGGTGGGCCTTGCATACCACACCTCAGGGGCTCTAATCTGCTCCGAGATCTCTAGCACATTAGCCTGCGTTGTACTGATCGACCCTATTTGAAGACAACATAATAATTAGTATTATAAAGTGTTTGTATAGAAATACATAGCTTCTTACACGCATGTAACATGGATAAATGGTGTAACACCGACACCGATATCCTTAAACATGGCAACATGTACACAGGCGTTTGTTAATATAATGATAAATACGGTATATCTATCGTATCTTATTATGGTTGCGTTGATGGGCTACGTGTGTGGTGCAATCGGTCGCGTCAATTCAAGGCGTACAGGGGCGACGTAGCGGGCCCGGGCCTGCGCGGGACGGCATCTCACGACCCCAAAACAATTACCCAAAAAGCGTTTTGTGGAGGCTCCCATAACAATACATTGTGGGGGCCAAGGGTAACCCCATCTGCCTAAGTCCGGCACTGTGCTGTACAACAACTGCAGAGAAAGGTGTTTGTTACCAAACGTATAATGTATGTATTGTATAAACTACCCGCAAGTCAACAGGAGCCAAACAGCCGTAAACCTAACGATATGTAAATCCCGAGATTGACAAGGAGGTTGAACGTCTGGAAAGCACGAGCAAGTAAGATCAATAGATATGTTTGTCAGTGGACAAAAATAAGTTAGCATTCCAACTCCCCCTAATCAACCGCCGATTTCACCTGTGACATTTCGTCGTTGGCCACCTTTGAGATGAAGTATATCAGCCAACCGGTGATAAAATATAAAACAAGTTCGTATAACACTGACATAACACATACAAACGACGACTGGAAATAGTGTCAAACGGGCCAATAGATTGTTATCGATTACATGATTAATTCACTGGACGGGTACAGGGTGAGTGACATAGACAGCTGATAAATCAACCTGGTTTTCAGATATATCTCTTCTTTCGTTTGCGTGTTCCGACTAACTGAAATCAGGATTCCCGGAAGTCATATCAGAAATGGAATGTTTATCAGCTCTTGAGACTGTCAGTGCATCTATACTGATTTACTATTGATATCGTCAACGTGGAGAACGGATGACAGCGTTCGCTGAATTGCCTGAAAGCGAACTGCAAAGCTAAATCATGGACAATGGCATCGGTTTCAAGTGTTTGCATAAATCTTAATATCTGCGTCATTGTTTACACTGCATTCCCTTAATATATCGACGTTACTACTTAGAATATTGATGTTAAGTCAATTGTGTCTCTTTCTGAATAAAAGTTTGCCACTGCAGCTAGACTTATTGCTGACAGCTGTTTATTGGGTGACGAATGTCATATCTGCGTAGTTAGCACTTGGCGTATATGCTGGATGGAGGTAACGTACGGTTCTAATTCTACATACCTTAGACAATTTGTGCGTGTATCTTGTTAATGCGAGGGGTCTGTTCCGTTCCTAGGAATCATCTAGGGGTGGTAATTATTACTCAGTTATACTCCGTCCCAATTTGCAGTTAGGAATGTAGGATGCGTCCAACTTCTAAGGTGTTTTACGGGTAAAAACGCATGGTTTCGCAACGATTTCGTTGGCGCAACATTTAAATCGCGAACACTGTTTCTGGATAATTACGCACTATACGCAGTTTTGCCATCTGCATACATTCAAGAATATATATATATATATATATATATATATATATATATTATAGTATTAAAGGGAATAAAACATCTATGGCTTGAATTCATATTATATTACATCCTGCAATCTATTTCCATGTCCACCAAGCCAAAAAAAATTCAATGAATTAGAAATTCCACAATTTATGCTGTGCATCCCAACATTTTCGAATATCATATTTTTGGCGCGCTTTTCGGGATGCCGGATGTGACGTCACATATGACTCATAGTCGCACCAGGCCGACCCTTTCCATGCATTCAGAGCATGTTTACAAGGATAGCTTTCGGTTCGAAACGAGCGTCAAAATTAGTTATTATGCGATATTCCGATGTAATACAAACACTAGTCATCATAGAGGAACAAGCAGTTACCTTACGGTTCCACATTAATCCAGTTTTATCCTTAAAAAAACAATGAATGCGAATGAGCCTACAAGTCGACTAGGTTTCGCCGAGCTTGGGTTCGTTTTTAGAATAATTATATCGGATGCAACCAACGGGAGATAATCTACACCAATAAACATACATAACAAACATATATTGTATCCAGCTACAGAAAGTAACGTGTATAAGTGTATAATCTTATAATATCACTAGAATATCGATGTATGAAGGAGGAGTTGTACAATTTATCATAACAACTTAAATCAGTCAGAAAATTTCTGTCGGTCCTGCTAGCTCAGTTGTTAAAGGCGCTGGTTCCTTGGCATTTATTTTGTAATCGGGCGACGCTTGTTCAATCCCAACACCAAACCATTGATTTTCTTTACACTTTTCTTGTGTTTATGTTTTCACCAAGTAATATAAACCAAAACATTTTTATACTATGATGCACTGTTTGTAAATATTTTTTTGTGTGTAATTATTTATTCGCCACAAAAAATTAAAACATGGGAATTATATAACGATTTTTCTAAATTTTATTTATCCAAACAAATATAACGTAATGGATACATAATGTATTAACTGTATATATATATATATATATTGTACGGTAATATATTGTAATTATATATGTGAAAACAAATGGTGATCTGTCTGGATAAATAAAATTTAGAAACATCATTATATATAATTACCATATTTTCATTTTTGTGGCGAATAAATAATTACTACAAAAATATTTACAAATAGTGCGTCATAGTATACAAAATGATTTGGTTTATATTACTTGGTGAAAATATAAACTACAAAAAGTGTAAGGAAAATCAATGGTTTGGTGTTGGGATTGAACCGGCGTCGCCCGATTACAAAATAAATGCCAAGGAACCAACGCCTTTACCAACTGAGCTAGCAGGACCGACAGAAATTCGCTGACTGATTTAAGTTGTTATAATAAATTGTACAACTCCTCCTTCATATATCGATATTCTAGTGATATTATGAGATTATACACGTTACTTTCTGTAGCTGGATACTAAGTATGTATATTGGTGTACATTATTTCCCGTTGGTTGCATTCGATATCATTATTCTGAAAACGAGCCCAAGCTCGGCGATACCTAGTCGACTTGTAGGCTCATTCGCATTCATTGTTTTGAATAAAATTGAATTCATTTTTCTGTATTTTTTTATGTTCTCGAATGTTACATACAATGTTAAACTTTGTGTACACATGGAAAACGGATTTTAGCTAATGCCTTGTTTTTATTTCCTTTAAGATCATTATATTACAAAAATGGCGCGAACACAATGCGTCATTGTAACAACAAATTGGTCAAAGTGCGTTCTTATATCATTTCAAACGAAACTGCGTACCTGTAATCGACAGAGCTTGAAGCGTTGAGGTTTAGTTCTGGTGGGATTGATGGAAACCGAGATACATTCTCCCCCGGGATCGAATTTGTGGGATATCCGGTGCTGTTCAACTTGGCCGTGGGATTAGCGGACCACGCCGAGCACAAGTATTCCGAGAACTCACCGACGTCTCTAAACACAGGCGAGTGGCGCGGTGTCCCTACAACTGGACAATGGTCACTCGCGTCGCTTGGCGCTTGTTTTCATCGCAACGACACTCGTGCGGTGGATATCAAAACAGAGCGAAGAACTGTTGGCAATTGAACGTAGTTTTCATGTATGTCGTTTATGTCGTAAAACCCAGGCATGTCGTTGCAGCGCAGCACGCTAAATCAGGCCGCAAAAGGGTCACCTTTGACAATGAATGTGCTCCGGCTGCGGCGACGGTGCTACGCGAAAGCACGCGTATTTGCTAATGGTGCGGAGTTAGGTTACGTGAACGCAGCGAAGTCATTGATTACTGACGCGAAAAATCGCCGTTGGTGTGGGTGGATCGACTTTCACACGATTTACCCAAGCGCACTGTAGTGATGATCTCATTTTGAACAAATAACTGTTCATTTGTGTTCCTTTGCAGATGCTGTTTGCTTGGATGTCTTTACAAACTCTCTTTCTGCCGGCGTGGAGCCGATAGAAGCCGTTTTGCAGTAACCACCACAGCAAGGAAAGCCGACTAGCACCGGGAGACCAAGCGACGAGTGACGGCAACGTTGCCTGACCCGTCTGATGGGCCCGTAGCGGTTGTACTTCAGCCGCCGATTTCCCGCGGTCGAGTAAGGAACCGACGCGACCAAGCAGCAGTTTTATTATCGATCGCCGCTCCACCACCGGGGAGAGTGAAAAGTAGCCGAGTCAGCTTCCAGATGATCGCTCACTCTCGCTGTTAACACAATCGAGCGACCACTGCGATCGCAGATAAGATTAACTGAATGCAGCATGTTTATGAAATCTCGACACAGGTCGTTGTCATACTACGTTAGGGCAATGGAACCGCATAACAAATCGTGTCGTCCGACTGGCCAGTAGAACTTACAAAGAGAGGACGCGTCCAATAGCGTATTTAATATGGGGGGGTTGGGCCATACAACTTTGGAGTTTTTGGTATAAGTTTGGTATGCTACCTGTTGCGCCGCTACACGGTGGCAAGGCGAACTATGGGTAATTGTTTTTATTTACGTATAGTTATGTATGTATTGTATAGTACTCTACAACTTAAAATAATAGTTAATAGCGTTAGGTCGTTTTGTATAATTCTATTTGTACAGCGCATCGATCAACCAAGTGGGAATTAGTGCATTAAAACACATTATTATTATTATTAAAACTATTGCTATTTTATTATCACTAAGTTCAGTTCATCACCGTTCCCCCGAGATATTAAATACGCATTGACACCTAGCCATGATGGACATAATCCCCTGATTAACAGTACAGCAGCACTTTCCAGTCGGAAGATCTACCCTCGCGAGCCAAGGGCCGCTGATTACACCAGTACCCCTGGCATATCGATATTTCAAAACGTAGAACTATAACCGTCGAAGCATTATCCAATCAAATTTCGGTTTTTGGATTTGGGCGTTTTGAGAGACTGCATAAGAACACGTAAAATGTAAAGGTAAGTTCTTATATAGCGCAATATCCAGTGGTAAGGACTGGTCAAAACGCTTTACACTTTACTCCCTGGCAGACCTGTTCAATCGAACACTATCTCGATTTCTCTGGGAAGCATTAAGCCACGCTGTACTTAAAGCGCGAAGAATATTCGTACACAAATACCCACTGTCACTGACTATAGCCAGGTACTCATTTATACAGCTGAGTGAACTGGAGCAACGTAGACTGAACGAACTTGCTCAAGGTTCGACGCGGCAGCACAGGATTCGAACCCGGGTTCACTCGATTGAGAGTCTGATGCTCTATCCACTGCACCACTGCACTCCATGTGGCTGTAATTCCCTCTCGCTACCTCTTGCCGCTGGTTGGACGGGTATTAACACGCGCATACTTGAATTGTTCTTTGAAGTTGTTCTGGTTCCTGGCATCACGGATGAGAACAGCAAACGGGACGAAGTACACATCACTCACCGTATAACCATGCGTCGCGTAGGATAAATGCCACTACTAAGTGTAATGTAAAGGGCCTAGAACACATGGTAACAATAAATCTCGATAGAAAGCAGGTAAATAAAAAACCGCTATAATTGGAATAACACAAGGTGAAGCACATATACGACGGTAATCCGCTCGACGGTAAAACCGCTATAATTGGAATAACACAAGGTGAAGCACATATACGACGGCAATCCGCTCGACGGTAAAACTGCTATAATTGGAATAACACAAGGTGAAGCACATATACGACGGTAATCCGCTCGACGGTAAAACTGCTATAATTGGAATAACACAAGGTAAGCACATATACGACGGCAATCCGCTCGACGGTAAAACCGCTATAATTGGAATAACACAAGGTGAAGCACATATACGACGGTAATCCGCTCGACGGTAAAACCGCTATAATTGGAATAACACAAGGTGAAGCACATATACGACGGTAATCCGCTCGACGGTAAAACCGCTATAATTGGAATAACACAAGGTGAAGCACATATACGACGGCAATACGGTAAAACTGCGGAATAACTATAATTGGAATATAATTGGAATAACACAAGGTGAAGCACATATACGACAATCCGCTCGACGGTATACGACGGTAATCCGCTCGACGGTAAAACTGCTCGAAGCGGAATCCTGACGGTAAAACGAGGAATCGGTGAAGCACAGAAATCCGACGGTTATAATTGGAATAACACAAGGTGAAGCACATATACGACGGCAATCCGCTCGACGGTAAAACTGCTATAATTGGAATAACACAAGGTGAAGCACATATACGACGGTAATCCGCTCGACGGTAAAACTGCTATAATTGGAATAACACAAGGTGAAGCACATATACGACGGCAATCCGCTCGACGGTAAAACCGCTATAATTGGAATAACACAAGGTGAAGCACATATACGACGGCAATCCGCTCGACGGTAAAACCGCTATAATTGGAATAACACAAGGTGAAGCACATATACGACGGCAATCCGCTCGACGGTAAAACCGCTATAATTGGAATAACACAAGGTCAAGCACATATACGACGGCAATCCGCTCGACGGTAAAACCGCTATAATTGGAATAACACAAGGTCAAGCACATATACGACGGTAATCCGCTCGACGGTAAAACTGCTCGACGGAATCCTGTCGAGAATCGAAACAGAAACGATTCTCAAAAAATTACCTCACGGTAAATTTACAATTTGGCCCATCAGCGCTGTTGTTTTTTGTGGCGTCAAACTGAATACCAAAATAGAATTTTCATTTCAAATTACAGATTCATCGTTTTATATGTCCTGTTTAAATTGGTATAATTTGATTCTAAGGAAAGCTAAGTAGTTCAATTAATTTTGTTTGTTTTAATTATTTTTATATATGACTAGTACGAAGTTACCTGGAAGCAAGGTGAAAGTCGGCCGACTGAATTAGCGGAGTTTCTCTTTACCGCATGTTTTAGCGTCCACAAACTGTTCATGTGACCAGGAAGGTGTCAATATTTGCATACACCGTCGAGGATTACCGCGTTATGTTGCTAGCAAAATACCCCGCGGCATACAGCTTTCAGTCTAGGTCTACTGTTATCGCTGGCATGTGTACTAGGGCCTTTAGCTACCATAACTACGATGGGGAGACGTAGACATAATGTATGTGATCTCCTCTCTAGCCAGCTGTGCTGCGGCGTCACGTCCCCGAGGATCCAGTCTTCAATCAGGCTACGATAAGCTTTGACGAAAGAATAACTCAATGGTTCGCCCGCACTCTTGTGGTAAAGGTGTTTAGCCGACCACCTGTCTCAATAGGCTACGATGGAAAGCTTGACACCTGGCTCGCTTCATTGGTGTCAACCAATTGTTACCTGTCTGTGTGGCACGTAGGACGTACTCAGATGTGGGCAGAAGAACAAAACGGAAAAGACGGGCAAAGTGCCATTCTTCTCAATTTAGTCGTTTATTAATCCAAATTACACAGACGGCACAAACCTGGTATGTTTTGTTAATTATACATAATAGCAAAACCGTTGATACATCGGATGGCGCTTCATAATCATGGACGCAGAAGACGGATTCCCGAAGTATTTGTTCCGGTGCCATATGTCATATGGACCCGGTGATATTTTGACCCGCGGGTCCAAATATCATCATGATATATGCACCCGCCTTATGATAAAATTACCAAATGTTAAATAACACGTACAAAATTAAGGATTTCCTAGCCAAATAGTATCACAGTAATATATATCCCAAGGATGTCATTGTAGGCTGCTTTTTGAGCTACAGTTTTTTATTTTTCGTAAATTTATTTTTCTAACATAAATCCTGGGTCCAAATATCATATTAAATAAGTCTTATTATGATACTTGGACCATTCATATAAGGATTTCGTATTTAATGTGTACCCGCTTTTAAACATTTAAATATATAATTCATTACATTCACACACAAATATATATATATATATATGTGTGTGTGTGTGTGTGTGTGTGTGTGTGTGTGTGTGTGTGTGTGTGTGTGTGTGTGTGTGTGTGTGTGTGTGTGTGTGTGTGTGTGTGTGTGTGTGTGTGTGTGTGTGTGTGTGTGTGTGTGTGTGTGTGTATATTTGTGTGTGAATGTAATGAATTATATATTTAAATGTTTAAAAGCGGGTACACATTAAATACGGAATCCCCACTTATTTACCGGTTTTAGGGGAGGAACCCTAAAACCGGTAAAACGATTGAGTTTCGGTGAAGTTCAATTCAGCTTCTATTTTTTTTTTTTTTTCAATTAAAAATTGATGCGAACAAGATATAAATTATACATGTTATAAATACCAAAAGTTCAAATGAAAACGGAGAAAGTAGACGCGTTTTGCTTATTAAGCGCTTCCCCCATTATCACTGCAACATGTGCACAATATGAATCATAAACAGAAATGTGTGGTATATGTTTAGTAACTAAATAATACGGCTGTACACTTGATTTACAAAGTGAAATCCATTGCAACATTTGTACTTCAAAATACTTACTTTTCCGCAACAATATACAATTTAATTATATAATTTGTAATTGTCAAGAAAATACTTTATATTGTTTTTTTATTTCTTGTAGTATCCAGTGTGAACCAGTCAACTTGAAAGAGCAATGCCCATACCTGTTCACTGCCCAGCAAATGCGTTTAATAAGCCAGGTATATTGTTCGCAATTTGATTGGGATGTCCACGAAACTTTCAATTTAAATATAAGACATTCAAATAAGTAACATCCGCTATTGGTCGTATCTCGGAGGCAGGCGCAGCTAACCGCAAGGTGTTCCTGGAATTGTTTTTTGATGAAGGCTTGTTGTATAAGGAAAATAAAAGGTCCGCTTAGTTAAAAAGAGAGGGTCGCTTTAATTAAATTTTAGTACAAATAATAGAAGCGAGTTTTTGTTAAGGGAGTCGTACATCGATGCGTTGTTTGAAGTTTTTGAGGTCGAAGAATTGTTGTCGTTTCACGACAATTTTGAGTCGGATATTGACGACAGCTGCCTCATGCGATTCAACAGCGGGCTGTTCCTGTTCGCAAGATGTGACAGCTAGGCACGGAGTTTAGAGGACGATAATCCGCTATTTGCCTACAGCTCATTTCACGGAGTACTTTAGCCCCGTTTATTAGCATGGCACCGTCCTTCGTAAATTTGACATTTGTTGTTTATTTCAGCCGTGTGTTCTTGGTACGGTCATATCGCTGAAAACATACCTGCCAAAGAGAATGTTATTTTCAAGATGTTGGTTGTATATAATTTTGAATTGTATCAAAACATTCAGGCACAATACACAGAACACAGTTGCCAAGCACCTTGCAAATTACAATTTGGTATTTTCTTGACAAAAAAGTCAACGTCTGACAAAAACTAGGACGATTGTTATGATTCTGTTTAATAAATACAAATTTTCTAATTGTCACAGCTTAAGCTTCAACTGCAATCTCAATAGTTTTGGTATCATATGAAAAGATGCACTCTTTGTTATTCTAGCGTCATTTATATTTCCCGGTAACCGATCATAGAACACCTATAAACGGACCTATAATCGTGCCGTTTTCGGTGTTCGGTGCGGTTCCGAACGATGTTGGCGGCTGGTACTTAGTATAATAATTGTTCGATTGGGACGCTGTTTTCCTCATTTGCATAGGTTCAGACATGCGCACTTCACCATTTCTTGATTTCATGTTATAAGCTCCATCCACTTTTAAACGCAACGAAACTTATGTGCTTTGATCGCAGCAAAGCACATAATCTACGTCGGCGTGACGTCACAATAACGTACGCCATCCAACGGGTCAAAATTTGTTGCGTTGATTGATCAATGTACGTGATTGTGACGTCACGTCTACTTCGCGTATGTCATTCTAGCAGCCGTTTGAAAGTGGATGGAGCTTATACTATGAAATCAGATAGTGGTGCCCAAACACCTTATATCAATACAAGACGGTGCAGTGCGCGCTATCTACATTGTTCGAGGAAAGTACATAAGCAGTTAGTCCGCCATTCTGGAGTTGCGCAAAGATAGACCATACGCGCGCAGAAAATGCAGTTCTTTGCATTATCATTGCTCAACATTTTCAACGATAACCTCAATATTTTAATTATATAAGAAGTGATACGGCCTGATGATCATTCTGTTGAAACACGACGAAGTTCAGTTGACTCAATAAATAATTGCAACGTTTCTACGTGATTTATTTGCAAATTTAACTATTTTGAATTGTTATACGTAAAAAACTTCAAGGATTACTTTAATATATTTCTTTTTATATGACGCATCACAACTTGGTGATTATTCTGATGAAATTAGGTGACTGAACAAATACGCTAACATCGCGCGCTGCCGGACCCGCTTGCCTCCCGAATGGCGGACAAAAACTTTCAGTGTAGACTGCCATTTTCTCGCTCAGTGACGCCTCCTGTCCAAACAGAGGCTCCTTGGTGGTGCCTCAATCAGTAGATTGGTGAACTGTGTCGACGAAACAACATCGTTCGCAGTGTCTAAGACACCGGAACCGACACCGTTGTATGTCCGTTTATAGTTTATTTTAGGAATGACTATCAAGAAACCATTTATAAATATTTGGATAGCAGAAATCGTAAGCTGTCAAACGATATCAAGATTGTTTGGATCGGACGAACCGTAATGGTACAAGCAATCGTTCAAAAAAGCATTTTTGGGATGTGATTTCAGTTGTTCATTTTTCGCTCGCTTATCTATTTTTGATAGTAGGTATATTTACAACCTGGTGCAGTTAGCATTAATGAATACAAGTTAGGACAATTTATGTGATTTATATTATAAAAATGTCTACCTTTTAAGTTTGGTCATCAACCCAAATTGACAGTTTTGAAATCGACTTATATCAAACAAATTTATAATGTGGTTAAGATTCAACTTGATATAAACGTGGCAACTTTGAGCATTGTTTGTTTTTAAAATGTGCAATCCAACAAGGCTAGCATCTAGCGTGTGAGTGAGAAACAATTCGTTGGACGCATGTCAATAGGGCCTGTAAGTCTCGCGCCTCGTTTTCGATCTGGAGACATCTGGCGACATCTTGTTCTCTACGGAATCATCTTCGCCACTTATCTGACTACGCCTGTTCTAAAATTTAGCGTATTTCTGTTAAAATTACTGTATCTACGGGATGGTTCAGAACAAGACCCGATGTTTGACTTGCTAAAAAGGTGCGCCCAAAACGGGCCCCTGCACATCCATTTGTATTATTTATGGATGTGCATCTAATCTAATACATATACATCATAGCATTTACGTTTGTCGAATGCATACCACAGTTTCCGTTGTTTTCAACACGCACAAATGATGTCACAAGCGTAACGTCAATTTTCAAAAGGTCAAAAAATAGCTAAATCTTGTTCTGTTGAGTCCACGTGTTATAGCTGAGATCATCAGGGGTCAGTAAGCACATATATCTACTAAGCACATATATCTACTTTCTACGTGATTGCATGGATAGTTTTTTTGAGTCACGGCTGTTTCCATGGCAAGTGTATGATAAATTACTGAGAAAGGGCGGGATATTGTATTTTCGTACTGTAACTCGTAGTCTGCGTTTCGCACTATTACATAGTAGCATAGCCTGTCTGCAGCTGTAATATCTAGTATTTGTGAGATTGGCCCGCAACCACGGCACACAAACCGCGGACACAACGACATCGCCAACAGCAACTGTTGATGATGGGAAGTGCCTCCTCCCAATCTGAAGCAGGTCTGGACCAATCCAGCAATCCAAGTGAAAGAGTTTGATTTCAAAAAGCAATGTTTGTTTTGTGCTATTGCTTGTAAACCTATAAACCCTAAACACCCTCATAGGTGGGACAGGATGGTACAGTGTGAACGCAAGGGTGTCGCAGATGCTCCACCTTTCAAGGGTATTGTATTAGGTTAGTGCGATGATCATAATGATGTGTGGGGTAGGGAAGTTTCTGTGCATTGTAACGATGTGCATGATTTAGCTGCAGCAGAGACACAGTATCATATTCGCTGGTATGATGAGTTCAGGGCAATCCCTGTGCATGCTGACCAGAACTCGATGATTGATGATGAAGTTATGAAATTGCTTGTTGATGAGATATATGCTAATCGAAAGCTATGCACTTGGACATGCATTGGACTGCGTGACAAATACGTGAGCTATGGTGTTCAGTTGACGCGTAAGCAAATATTTACCAACCAGATTACGCATTTGGGTGATGATGTCGTGGTACTTCGTGTGGAGGGTTGTGTGTGCATCCAGCGTTGGATTCTGGGAGCTTGTAGGTAAAACCTTGAAGGTTGTTGTTAAAGTGGACACTGTGGATGAGGAGAAAGAGGACGCTTTAGTGAGAAAGGTCACAACCGAGGCACGTGGTATTCCATTTAGCCAGGATAACTATGATCTTGGTGATTTCACCCAAGCCAAAACAAAGTAACAAACTAGTGCTGCACTGCTTCGGTTTGTCTCAAAGCTCATATCAAATGGGGAAGTCACAAAAGCATCACTGAGTCTATCACAATACATACAATATCGCATTACCAATGCAACCAAACAACACTTGGGTTGGGTATCAAACTACAGCACAAGTTTGGTACGAGTGATCTCATTAAAATCTTATATGAGCATGGGTACACTGTGTCATATGACGAGGTGCTGCGGTTCCGGAAGTCGGCGGCAAAGTATGTCGGTGACAATGCTGCCACACTGCATCGGATAATGGGGCTCAGTAGGACAGTCGGAATCGTATTTGTCTGGTACGACAACTTCGACTTGCTGGTGTCGCCTCGAAATGGTCGCCGTGAGACCCACGCCGTGGCAACAGAATTTCAGAAGCATCCAGCTGGGATCATCGAGACCGGCAGCGCTCAGCCTAGCATCAGTACTCACATAATCCATCGCCTCACATCCAAGGAGGCCAAGTCAACGCCGTTCCACGTATACACTACACTGGCCCTAAGAAGGTGATACCCCCTGCGGTGCCCACAGACAAGATCACCGGGATCAGCTACACCGACGCGTGTGCTCGACTAACCAGTCTGGTGGCTGCCCAAGAGATGACACGCAGTGGCTCAACAGCCTGAGCCGGGTGCAAGATGCTATGGAGTGGATTGGCTTGAACAATCAGCTAGCCAGGAGCCAGGGCGTACTCAAACCTGCGAGCACCTGTATGTTCGGTTCTTTGATTGACGCGCCATCCTCTCACCCAGACATCATCATCACAACGCTGACGTACATGCAGAGGGCACTGCTTGACATGGGGATGACATACGTTCATCTTTCCATAGACATGCAGTTGTTTGTAGTAACAGATGTGCTGGTATCTGCCCGTGCAGTTTCAGAACGTAATCGCCCATCCTGGTGGAATGCATATTACACCGTCGTTCATTGGTTGCATCACGAAGCTGATGAAAGGTTCAGCGTTTGAAGTGCACGTGACCGCAGCACATCGGGGGCTGACAGGTATTTTCAATGGGAAGTCCTGGGTGAAAGCCATGCGATCCTTTCGGGGCGTATCAGTAGAGCTCTTGACGCAGTTTCTATCAACTGGGCCGAAGATATTAGAGCAGTATCTGGACACTGCTCGCCTCCATCCAACTGGTCGGCACTGGGTGGACAACTTCCTTCTCCCCACACTCCTCGTCCATCACTTTAAGCGTGCAGAGAGAGAGGGTGATATTTACTTTAAGCAGCTGACCATGGAGCGCATGCAGAAGTACTTCTTCATCGCTGATCATGTGCAGTATTCCCGCTATCTCACTCAGTACCTGCTGGAGATGCGTACTGAGGTCAAGGCGGACCTTGTGTCCGGCGCCTTTGTCTGTCGACACCATGAGGGATACTTGAACGCTGTATCTGGTGATCAGTTTGGCGAGCAGACTGGAAAGGGCGCTCTTAAGAACATGACTCTGTCTGCTGAGCTTGTTTGTGAGTGGATTGATGCCTTCCCCGCCAGACCGCGTGAACTGCTTCTACTCTGCTGATCCACCAGGGCAATATGTGCAGAAACAGCACAAGGAGGAGTTGAAGCACAGGTGTGTCTTCGATGCGGATGAACGGGGTCTTATTGATGCAGAGGTGAAGAAGTATCCTCATCCACTGGAAGATCACCGCCTTCATCTGTATAATCCCGTCACTGGCCAAATTACTCCTGATGAAGTGAATGTTGCTGATTCAATTGTGCTTGAAGAAAAAATGGAGAGCAAGCACATTGCCAGTTTTCCCGATGGGTTCTACGACACTAGCAGTACTCTTATCAAGAAGATGGACGTTCTAAAGAAGCAGGACAAGGCCAACAAGGGCAGGCCAGTCATCGATCTTGAGACATTTTTTTATCTGGCTCTTGATGATTGGTCAGCGGCGGCAGATGGAGCTTGGGCCTCTGTTCAACTACGAGCTGTGTGCAGTGCCTCCATCGCTCATCAACGAGCGTGGTTGTCTCCGCAAAGCCAACAAGGGCCTGGGTGTGCTCGAGATCTCGCAAACAGCTGATGAAATGGTCATCGTGGATATTCAGCAGCTGTTCTACTGTATGGTGTGGCCACACGGCGCCAGTCCCTCAGCCTCATCCGCCGAGTCAGCCGATATCATTCACTTCGGGTAGGAGATCCGCTCCGACTGGATGAGGCTGGGCTTTGACTTTGGGTCTTTTAGTCTCCTGTTATTGCTCAGGGTGACCTATGTCCACCACACCTGTGTGATGTGATTCATTGTGAATGTAGGGCACAGGGCGAGAAGTGCAGTACGGATCTTTGTGGCTGCCACAAAGAACATCTTTCGTGCACGTCATACTGCAATTGGTCTGGCGAAGAGGGCTGCTGTAATCTGTACACAACGACAGAAGAGGCTCAGACTGGAGACGAGGAGGGTGTCGAGATAGAGGATGCTGAGGATGCTGATTTTGAGGATGAGAGTGTAGAGGATAAGGATGTAGATGAGGAGTGTGAAGGCCTTGGCGATGTTGAGGATGGTCTTGCTGATCATAATTACCTGGATCATGAGTGGGAGTAGATAAAAGGTCAACATTATTAGGCGATATCTGCAGTTATTAAGATAGCGAAAACCTTACGCTTATAGCATAGCATTGTGTAAAACTATCCTTTATCTATAGTTATTAAAGCCATGCGCGGGCTGGAAATTTGAGCCCGCACCCGCCCCGCAACTATGTCATTTGATTCGCAGCCCGCCCCGCATATTACAACTCAACCAGCAGCCCGCCCCGCATAGTTTGCCACATCCTGGCCCGCAGTCCGCCCCACCCCGCAGTAACTTGGCCCGCAACCCGTCTCGCCCCGCAGTAATTAGTAAAACGTCAGCCCGCATCCGCCCCGCAGCCAACAACAGATGACATGGAATTGTTTTAAATATATCATCTTTATTAATCATTGTTGTTTACAATATATTAACATGCTGAATTATACAAAAATATGGCTATTTGATAGTCTTTAACCATATCGTTCACTTAAGGCTGCTTTTGACGAGCAAAATGAGTTACAAAAGTCAGCCCGCAGTAGCCCGCAAGTAGAAATGACTAGTATGCAGACCGCAGACCGCAGACCGCAGACCGCAGACCGCAGACCGCCCCGCCCCGCCACGCCCCGCCACGCCACGCCCCGCCCCGCCCCGCCACGCCACGCCCCGCCACGCCCCGCCACGCCCCGCCCCGCAGTGACCTGGCCCACAGCCTGCCATACCTCGCACAAATAGAAACTTAACACGCACCGCACCGCAACAAATACAAAATCCAGCGGGCTGCAGGCCAAAAGATTGATATCCATAATAGTTATGGATATCAATCCTTGTAACATCCCTACAATGACGTTCGTACAAGATTACTTTATGCAAGAATTTTCCTCACAAAGAAATATCAGTCCATTTTTGTTCGTCGTGATAGAGCCGGACGTGACGAAAAGCGTCAAACCCGGTGTTGTCGTATATTTCGAATTTGCATCCGGTATCGCTCTACTGTCAGAAAGATCACACATACACATAAAGATCACGAAGTTTCACCTCTCAAAATTCATGACAGGGGAATTTCATGTTTGAAAATTAAGTTGAAGAAAATGCTAATAATGCTACAAAGGCTACGGTGTTGGCTTATAAAAATAGTTACAATGTTAACACCGTGACCAGAGAGAGAGAGAGAGGGGGGGAGGGAGAGAGAGACGGAGAGACGGTGAGACGGAGAGGAGAGGGAGACGGAGAGAGGAGAGAGGGAGAGAGAGAGAGAGAGAGAGAGAGAGAGAGAGAGAGAGAGAGAGAGAGAGAGAGAGAGAGAGAGAGAGAGAGAGAGACAGAGAGAGAGAGGGAGAGAGAGAGAGAGAGAGAGAGAGAGAGAGAGAGAGAGAGAGACAGAGAGAGACAGAGAGAGACATATATATATATATATATATATATAGAGAGAGAGAGAGAGAGAGAGAGAGAGAGAGAGGAGAGAGAGAGAGAGAGAGAGAGAGAGAGAGGGACAGAAAGAGAGAGAGACATATATATATATATATTTAGTTACATATATATATATATATATATATAGAGAGAGAGAGAGAGAGAGAGAGAGGAAAGGATGAGACAGACAGACATACAGGCAGACATACAGGCAGACAGACAGAGAGACAGACAGACAGACAGACAGACAGAGAGAGAGAGAGAGAGAGAGAGAGAGAGAGAGAGAGAGGGAGAGAGAGAGAGAGAGAGAGAGAGAGAGAGAGAGAGAGAGAGAGAGAGAGAGAGAGAGAGAGAGAGGGAGGGAGAGGGAGAGAGAGAGAGAGAGAGAGAGAGAGAGAGAGAGAGAGAGAGAGAGAGAGAGAGAGAGAGAGAGAGAGAGAGAGAGAGAGAGAGAGAGCCACATAATATGTCATTCCCATTTTTATTTCTCTGTCAAATATTTGTCAAGCCATATCAGTGCGTACAACACTTAAGATTTCCCGGATTTAGGCGGGCCATCAGGTGCAATCGGGGACGACTGTCTGGTACATGCTGAGCCACAATTGTTTGCCATTTGTATAGTGCCAATCATAGCCGGATTTAGGATTGTGGGGATCCCTGGATATTGATTGGCCAGGTATCGCATCTAGGTGGAGCGCTGTAGCGCAGCGGCAAGAACTTCAGACTCTCAACTGAGAGAAGCTGGGTTCGAATCCTGTGCGGCAGTGAACCTTAGGCAAGTTCGTTTACTCTACATTGCTTCAGTTTACTCAGCTGTATGAAAGAGTATTAAGCCACAGCTGGTGCTTGGTATCACTCACCATATGTTTATGTTTGCGCTACACTATATTTTTGAACTTTATTATGTAATAATATGATTGTTATATTTTACTAATGCAATAATTTAATACACACGGTACACGTGAAATTACCGCGTTGCTATATAGTTATGTTTGGGTTGACAACAACTAGTTATTGAATAATTTCTTAAACTTATTATCGTACTATCATTTATCAACTGGTTACAGCCTTAATTGGCTCCGCTGTCAACCCGAAATTGTGTACGACTTTACTGTTTATTCTACTTGTTTGTATGTGTGATTTACACTATTCCAAAATAAGCTATCTATCTAGATATCTGACGTCTACGGATATCAAAGTTATGTATGGTAACTTGGTGAATTTCTAGCATTAGCGAGTCGTGTGGGTTTGTGTGTAAGCTGCGTCTACAATCACCACACACATAATGGTAGGCTATCTTTTATGGTGGTTCCACGTCTACTTTGCAGTTTCAATAAAAACGTGAGTTCCCTGCTTTATGGGTTTCCTGGCGAAGTGAATAAGTCACTTTAATTTTTGCAAATTGTTCACAAAAGGGTATTTACCGCAGTTATATAAAGATGCAAATCGGGCTGCAATGTCAGGGAAATGAACACGTGAATAAACGTTATAGGTGACAAAAATATATTTGTACACAAATTGCGACTGCAAAAATATATTCCAATACCAGAGCACACGTCTAGTGTGTTTATAAGAACTCTCACTCGTGAGAAGGTTGTTCACAAGGCGCGCGCGCGCACACACACACACACACACACACACATACACACACACACACACACACACACACACACACACACACACACACACACACACACACACACACACACACACACACACACACACACACACATGTATATGTGTTGCCCCCTACAAAATAGGTCCACCATAAAACGTTTATTGGATTATGCTCTCGTGGCTTTGGGGTCGACTAAATGCAAGTGATTTAGCTATGTGATATACGTGGTCGAAGACACTAAACGTATTACATATTCTTGCACGGATTTATTTCCACTGTAAAAAGGTACGTTTTTTGTAGAGCGCAGTATCCTGTCCTTTGAACTTCTCAAAGCTCTTTACACTTTATTCCCCGGCAGACCTGCTCAATCGAACATCGTCTCTCCTTCACTGGGAAGGGACAAATTGGTTCAATGATTTGGTATTGAGCTGAATTCTCAAAGATATTCAAAGATGAGGAACGCGATATCATACCGACAGACAGAGAACACTTAATTTGTAAGCTGATACTTGATAAGTGCGTAAATGTTGCATTGTCTAATGTCGCGACAAAACATCTTATTTACCTGTTGCTGGCGGTCACCAACTGCAGTACTGAGCATGCATTCGCTTTAAAATTAAAATACATAAAAAAATACGTCTCGCACAACCACGACACAGGAATGTCTCTCCTATTTAGTCTTATAGACACATATCTGGCACTACAATGAATATAGAATATGACGTTTCGGGTCTCTTGTGTACCACGTCTGTATCTGCAGATATATACGTATATTATGAAATAAAATTGATATTTGATGCCGATTTATGTTTTATTTTCTTCTGTGAAGTCCATGTTGTATTAGGTAGGACGGAGTAAACAATTGTGACAGGACGAATGCCCAGGGACCTCCACAGACCTAAATCCAGCGCTTGTCACACCCAGAGTAACATGACATGAATACTTGCAATAATAAAGATCAGCAACACGCAGAAGGAGGTAGCTATTTGTGGTGTCCAGGGCTGTGTTGCTCTCGAAATTGTTTTCTGTACGCGGTGTGTTGTCAGTATTCACAATCAGCACAAAACCACCACAACGTCCTCTCGCTTAACACGTGTCACCTTCAAAGGCGTCATTACGCCGCGCGATGTCGTTATTCGCTGTCTTTGCTGGATCGTCGCAAATCACACCACGGAGGTAAAGCCGTAAACATGCAATTTCCATAACATTATACAGGCGACAAATGGGTGCATTGCGCAATGTTAGCCACATCGATGTGTTGGGGTACATGCGTAGAAGCAGACCGTCTATGTTCGCTGACAGCTCAATTTCCTTTAATTAACTATGTTGTTTTTAAGACAAAGCAACCGTTATTGGCTGGACTTTTCTATCCAACATTATATGTATTACCCATCTAATTTGACGGATTCATCTACTACACCTAGGAAGAAAAAAATTCCTTTATTTGATTCTCCGAAATTCCCCGTTGGATATGGGTTTTTACTGGTTTTAGGGTTCCTACCGGACGTCAGACGTAATATAACCCTACGTAAACCGCCCACCGATCCCACGAGGACGTCTTACGTAACTTGAATTGTAATTTTTTTTATTCATATTGACGTCATAAGAAACGCCCGGAACAAATACTTCGGGAAGCGCCATCCGGAGAATCAGCGGTTCTGCTAGTACATAATTATCATTACCAACACGGATCGTGTTCATACCATTTGCATAATTTGGATTAAAAATGATTAACTTGAGAAGAAAATGGCTGTTTGTCCGCCCTTTTCGTATTGTTCTTATTGCCCGCATTGCTGGAAGACCACGTCAGCTACATGTTGCTTCATTGATTTTAAAATGCCACTCACTGAAGCACGGGTCTAGTTGATATGGCACGAGCATCATGCGAAGGAATAAGATACGCTCAAACACTATCATAATACGTCATCGGATACAGAGTCGCAATTTAGTCCACTTCCACAGCTGTCAAGTGAAAGTGAATTGTCAGTGTGGTCTATTTCACCTATCGTCGGCGGCCTTTCTTATTTAATTCTACTCTGCCATTTGGGCGCCAACGCTGAAGGCATAATTTCCAGTTGACTTGGTGAAAGGTCCTTTTTTTCTTCATTATTTTGTACCGGAAGTAGAACTGTGTGCAGCAGCGTCGGGTTGTGAGGATGCTTGGAGTTGTGTTTGTTCTAGTTTCGTCACTACAACGAAATCAAGTCTCCTTCGGTAGAGTTGGTTCCAAGGTAATTTAGCAACTATCGTCGTTTGTTCAAATGTAATTTAATATAACGTTCTTCTTTCCTCTCTACGTTCATTCATAGCTGTCCATCTTATCATTATTGCAAAGGATGTGTCATCATGTAGGATAAAGACAAGTTAATAGACATGTTGTTCTGTACACAGTAGCATAACACAAGTTTTTGAAATGTGTTTTGGAATTATTCTGGATTTAGTTCTATGCACAATACATTTAATTAATTATTTTGAATTAACATGCACAAATAATAAAATATTCAACTTACTAATAAATAGTATACATAACTCCGTTCCACAGTCTTTTTGGAATAATATCATGAACAATATTGCCGGGTGTGTATGTGTGTGTGCTTCTGCGTGCGTGCGTGCGTGCGTGGGTGCGTGGGTGCGTGCGTGTCAATGGAATTTGGTATTCTTGCTTTACTACAAGCTGTGGGTGCAGTTTCGCATGTGCCCGCTTTCAGTATGTTCCGCGTTAAGGTCTATCATTTTATTTTCATTGGCTTCCGTCATATGTCCTCTGCCATTGTAGATATGCTGCGTTACGTTATCTTTTTACATCCGGGTTCAGGATAGACGAATTGAATGGCAGTGATTTTGTGACGGTACGCTGTTTCTTGTTGTTGTTTCTTTTTAACTTAGAATGTTTTGGACACGGAAAGCGGCGTATTTAAGGTTAATAACCCCTATGCTGTATAGAAAACACATTTTCTTGTGACTGTTTGGGATCATAAGAATGCGTCAACAACAAAATCCTTGTAGTTTAATGTAATAATAAATACTGACATATCGAATTCCTAGATTAATCAAAACGTAACACTAACAAACGTAACATTTATATAAATGGAGAAACCAATATTGACTCCTCATCAGTATCGCACCAAATGCCCTCCTCAACTGGCCACGTGAACGGGTGTAAACCACCGGACCACAACGTATCGGTAGATCCCCTGCACGACTGCACTGTGCATGTGTGGGTCCTGTGCCCATACACCCTATGGTCTCGCGAGGACGGGCGCCAACGGAGTGAGCCAAGTTCGATGCATTCCCTCGGGTGAGGTAATCCGTATCAAATCCACTCGGCGAATACGGACCAACGCCCTCTAACACACAGTTGAGTGCAGGCAGCGGAGTTTGTCTGCCAACGAAGCGCGGGTGCGCAGGCGCGCGCGCAAACACGCACACACACGCGCACACACACCACTTGTAAAACTTGCATGATATAGTAATACATCATTAATACATTAACCAGTAAAGCACAACACAAATTTAATGCACTGATTGGTGTTATAAAAAGTACATCTGCACGTGTGCGTGCCATCAAAAATAATTCAATACACTTATGTATCCGAATACATAAATCCCGAAAAATTCAAAGCATGATCCATTTAATTAGAGATGTTGATAATTGCCTGACATATTAACCCCGTAACAGCTATTACTTTATACAACATGTATCATTTTATTACATATATATATATGTATAAAGTATATATATATACATATATATATATGTATATATATATATATATATACAAATTGTTTTATACGTTAATTAATAAATTACAGAAACATTGGTGTGGTGGTGACACAGGTCTGTGTGATGTGTATGGTGTCGTGGTGTAGTGAGTAGCCCCTTCACATGGGTGAAAAGGGACACGAGTGCGCAAGCCTACCCTGCTAGTACACCTATCAAATACACTAGGCACGAGTGCGCAAGCCTACCATGCCTCTCCGTAGACAAGACTGTAGCTTGACCTCTTACAGCCCCTGGCTAGTACGCAAGGGTTCTAAGAGAGTGACAACTCTAATTCAAAACCTGGGTTGACCCAGCTCATTTGCATTGACAGGCAGTGGATCTAGGGGAAGGAAAACTCAGACTTCAATACATTACTTGGTCAACTCAGGTAGCCTGAGTGGGCAAGCAGGAACCCTGGTGGAGGAAATTCCATCTAAAGGCGGAATAATCAAATTCATTGCCAACGGCGACCACGATCCGATCAGCCAGTGGCGCGTCGACGGAAACAACAGCTACCGAAAAAACATGATGAGCACAATGACAAGCACCAGGGATGAAGGCCCTGATACCGAAGATGATTGCAGCAATCGGAAACAACAGCTAACGAAAGAACATGATGAGCACAATGACAAGCACCAGGGATGAAGGCCCTGATACCGAAGATGATTGCAGCAGTGGGAAACAACATCTAACGAAAGAACACGATGAGCACAATGACAAGCACCAGGGATAAAGGCCCTGATACCGAAGATGATTGCAGCAATGGGAAACAACAGCTAACGAAAGAACACGATGAGCACAATGACAAGCACCAGGGATGAAGGCCCTGATACAGAAGATGATTGCAGCATTGGGAAACAACATCTAACGAAAGAATACGATGAGCACAATGACAAGCACCAGGGATGAAGGCCCTGATACCGAAGATGATTGCAGCAATGGGAAACAACAGCTAACGAAAGAACATGATGAGCACAATGACAAGCATCAGGGATGAAGGCCCTGATACCGAAGATGATTGCAGCAGTGGGAAACAACATCTAACGAAATAACACGATGAGCACAATGACAAGCACCAGGGATAAAGGCCCTGATACCGAAGATGATTGCAGCAATGGGAAACAACAGCTAACTAAAGAACATGATGAGCACAATGACAAGCACCAGGGATAAAGGCCCTGATACCGAAGATGATTGCAGCAATGGGAAACAACAGCTAACGAAAGAACATGATGAGCACAATGACAAGCACCAGGGATGAAGGCCCTGATACCGAAGATGATTGCTGCAGTGGGAAACAACAGCTAACGAAAGAACATGGTGAGCACAATGAAAAGCACCAGGGATAAAGGCCCTGATACCGAAGATGATTGCAGCAATGGGAAACAACAGCTAACGAAAGAACATGATGAGCACAATGACAAGCACCAGGGATGAAGGTCCTGATACCAAAGATGATTGCAGCAATGGGAAACAACAGCTAACGAAAGAACATGATGAGCACAATGACAAGCACCAGGGATGAAGGCCCTGATACCGAAGATGATTGCAGCAATGGGAAACGACAGCTAACGAAAGAACATGATGAGCACAATGACAAGCACCAGGGATAAAGGCCCTGATACCGAAGATGATTGCAGCAGTGGGAAACAACAGCTAACGAAAGAACATGATGCGCACAATGACAAGCACCAGGGATAAAGGCCCTGATACCGAAGATGATTGCTGCAATGGGAAACAACAGCTAACGAAAGAACATGATGAGCACAATGACAAGCACCAGGGATAAAGGCCCTGATACCGAAGATGATTGCAGCAATGGGAAACAACAGCTAACGAAAGAACATGATGAACACAATGACAAGCACCAGGGATGAAGGCCCTGATACCGAAGATGATTGCAGCAGTGGGAAACAACAGCTAACGAAAGAACATGATGAGCACAATGACAAGCACCAGGAATAAAGGCCCTGATACCGAAGATGATTGCAGCAATGGGAAACAACAGCTAACGAAAGAACATGATGAGCACGATGACAAGCACCAGGGATGAAGGCCCTGATAACAAAGATGATTGCAGCAATGGGAAACAACAGCTAACGAAAGAACATGATGAGCACAATGACAAGCACCAGGGATGAAGGCCCTGATACCGAAGATGATTGCAGCAGTGGGAAACAACAGCTAACGAAAGAACATGATGAGCACAATGACAAGCACCAGGGATGAAGGCCCTGATACCGAAGATGATTGCAGCAATGGGAAACAACAGCTAACGAAAGAACATGATAAGCACAATGACAAGCACCAGGGATGAAGGCCCTGATACCGAAGATGATTGCAGCAGTGGGAAAGAACAGCTAACGAAAGAACATGATGAGCACAATGACAAGCACCAGGGATGAAGGCCCTGATACCGAAGATGATTGCAGCAATGTGACACAGCAGCTAACGAAAGAACATGATGAACACAATGACAAGCACCAGGTTTGAAGGCCCTGATACCGAAGATGATTGCAGCAATGGGAAACAACAGCTAACGAAAGAACATGATGAGCACAATGACAAGCATCAGGGATGAAGGCCCTGATACCGAAGGTGATTGCAGCAATGGGAAACAACAGCTAACTAAAGAACATGATGAGCACAATGACAAGCACCAGGGATAAAGGCCCTGATACCGAAGATGATTGCAGCAATGGGAAACAACAGCTAACGAAAGAACATGATGAGCACAATGACAAGCACCAGGGATGAAAGCCCTGATACCGAAGATGATTGCAGCAATGGGAAACAACAGCTAACGAAAGAACATGGTGAGCACAATGACAAGCAACAGGGATAAAGGCCCTGATACCGAAGATGATTGCAGCAATGGGAAACAACAGCTAACGAAAGAACATGATGAGCACAATGATAGGCACCAGGGATGAAAGCCCTGATACCAAAGATGATTGCAGCAATGGGAAACAACAGCTAACGAAAGAACATGATGAGCACAATGACAAGCACCAGGGATAAAAGCCCTGATACCGAAGATGATTGCAGCAGTGGGAAACAACAGCTAACGAAAGAACATGATGAGCACAATGACAAGCACCAGGGATGAAGGCCCTGATACCAAAGATGATTGCAGCAATGGGAAACAACAGCTAACGAAAGAACATGATGAGCACAATGACAAGCACCTGTGATGAAAGCCCTGATACCGAAGATGTTTGCAGCAATGGGAAACAACAGCTAACGAAAGAACATGATGAGCACAATGACAAGCACCAGGGATAAAGGCCCTGATACCGAAGATGATTGCAGCAATGGGAAACAACAGCTAACGAAAGAACATGATGAGCACAATGACAAGCACCAGGGATAAAGGCCCTGATACCGAAGATGATTGCAGCAATGGGAAACAACAGCTAACGAAAGAACATGATGAGCACAATGACAAGCACCAGGGATAAAGGCCCTGATACCTAAGGTGATTGCAGCAATGGAAAACAACAGCTAACGAAAGAACGTGATGAGCACAATGACAAGCACCAGGGATGAAGGCCCTGATACCGAAGATGATTGCAGCAGTGGGAAACAACAGCTAACGAAAGAACATGATGAGCACAATGACAAGCACCAGGAATAAAGGCCCTGATACCTAAGATGATTGCAGCAATGGGAAACAACAGCTAACGAAAGAACATGATGAGCACGATGACAAGCACCAGGGATGAAGGCCCTGATAACAAAGATGATTGCAGCAATGGGAAACAACAGCTAACGAAAGAACATGATGAGCACAATGACAAGCACCAGGGATGAAGGCCCTGATACCGAAGGTGATTGCAGCAATGGAAAACAACAGCTAACGAAAGAACGTGATGAGCACAATGACAAGCACCAGGGATGAAGGCCCTGATACCAAAGATGATTGCAGCAGTGGGAAACAACAGCTAACGAAAGAACATGATGAGCACAATGACAAGCACCAGGGATGAAGGCCCTGATACCGAAGATGATTGCAGCAGTGGGAAACAACAGCTAAAGAAAGAACATGATGAGCACAATGACAAGCACCAGGGTTGAAGGCCCTGATACCGAAGGTGATTGCAGCAGCGGGAAACAACAGCTAACGAAAGAACATGATGAGCACAATGACAAGCACCAGGGATGAAGGCCCTGATACCGAAGATGATTGCAGCAATGGGAAACAACAGCTAACGAAAGAACATGATGAGCACAATGACAAGCACCAGGGATGAAGGCCCTGATACCGGAGATGATTGCAGCAGTGGGAAACAACAGCTAACGAAAGAACATGATGAGCACAATGACAAGCACCAGGGTTGAAGGCCCTGATACCGAAGGTGATTGCAGCAATGGGAAACAACAGCTAACGAAAGAACATGATGAGCACAATGACAAGCACCAGGGATGAAGGCCCTGATACCGAAGATGATTGCAGCAATGGGACACAGCAGCTAACGAAAGAACATGATGAACACAATGACAAGCACCAGGTTTGAAGGCCCTGATACCGAAGATGATTGCAGCAATGGGAAACAACAGCTAACGAAAGAACATGATGAGCACAATGACAAGCACCAGGGATGAAGGCCCTGATAACAAAGATGATTGCAGCAATGGGAAACAACAGCTAACGAAAGAACATGATGAGCACAATGACAAGCACCAGGGATGAAGGCCTTTATACCGAAGATGATTGCAGCAGTGGGAAACAACAGCTAACGAAAGAACATGATGAGCACAATGACAAGCACCAGGGATGAAGGCCCCGATACCGAAGATGATTGCAGCAATGGGAAACAACAGCTAACGAAAGAACATGATGAGCACAATGACAAGCACCAGGGATGAAGGCCCTGATACCGGAGATGATTGCAGCAGTGGGAAACAACAGCTAACGAAAGAACATGATGAGCACAATGACAAGCACCAGGGTTGAAGGCCCTGATACCGAAGGTGATTGCAGCAATGGGAAACAACAGCTAACGAAAGAACATGATGAGCACAATGACAAGCACCAGGGATGAAGGCCCTGATGCCGAAGATGATTGCAGCAATGGGACACAGCAGCTAACGAAAGAACATGATGAACACAATGACAAGCACCAGGTTTGAAGGCCCTGATACCGAAGATGATTGCAGCAATGGGAAACAACAGCTAACGAAAGAACATGATGAGCACAATGACAAGCACCAGGGATGAAGGCCCTGATACCGAAGGTGATTGCAGCAATGGAAAACAACAGCTAACGAAAGAACGTGATGAGCACAATGACAAGCACCAGGGATGAAGGCCCTGATACCGAAGATGATTGCAGCAATGGGAAACAACAGCTAACGAAAGAACATGATGAGCACAATGACAAGCACCAGGGATGAAGGCCTTGATACCGGAGATGATTGCAGCAGTGGGAAACAGCAGCTAACGAAAGAACATGATGAGCACAATGACAAGCACCAGGGTTGAAGGCCCTGATACCGAAGGTGATTGCAGCAATGGGAAACAACAGCTAACGAAAGAACATGATGAGCACAATGATAAGCACCAGGGATGAAGGCCCTGATACCGAAGATGATTGCAGCAATGGGACACAGCAGCTAACGAAAGAACATGATGAACACAATGACAAGCACCAGGTTTGAAGGCCCTGATACCGAAGATGATTGCAGCAATGGGAAACAACAGCTAACGAAAGAACATGATGAGCACAATGACAAGCACCAGGGATGAAGGCCCTGATACCGAAGGTGATTGCAGCAATGGAAAACAACAGCTAACGAAAGAACGTGATGAGCACAATGACAAGCACCAGGGATGAAGGCCCTGATACCAAAGATGATTGCAGCAGTGGGAAACAACAGCTAACGAAAGAACATGATGAGCACAATGACAAGCACCAGGGATGAAGGCCCTGATACCGAAGATGATTGCAGCAATGGGAAACAACAGCTAACGAAAGAACATGATGAGCACAATGACAAGCACCAGGGATGAAGGCCCTGATACCGAAGATGATTGCAGCAGTGGGAAACAACAGCTAACGAAAGAACATGATGAGCACAAAGACAAGCACCAGGGATGAAGGCCCTGATACCGAAGATGATTGCAGCAATGGGAAACAACAGCTAACGAAAGAACATGATGAGCACAATGACAAGCACCAGGGATGAAGGCCCTGATACCGAAGATGATTGCAGCAGTGGGAAACAACTGCTAACGAAAGAACATGATGAGCACAATGACAAGCACCACGGTTGAAGGCCCTGATACCGAAGATGATTGCAGCTGTGGGAAACAACAGCTAATGAAAGAACATGATGAACACAATGACAAGCACCAGGGTTGAAGGCCCTGATACCGAAGATGATTGCAGCAGTGGGAAACAACAGCTAATGAAAGAATATGATGAGCACAATGACAAGCACCAGGGATGAAGGCCCTGATACCGAAGATGATTGCAGCAGTGGGAAACAACAGCTAACGAAAGAACATGATGAGCACAATGACAAGCACCAGGGATGAAGGCCCTGATACCGAAGATGATTGCAGCAATGGGAAACAACAGCTAACGAAAGAACATGATAGCACAATGACAAGCACCAGGGATGAAGGCCCTGATACAAGATGATTGCACAACATGGAAAGAAACGATGAGCACAATGACTAACGATAAAACATGATGATATTGACAAGCATGAAGGCCCCGCAGCAATGGGAAACAACAGCTAACGAAAGAACATGATGAGCACAATGACAAGCACCAGGGATGAAGGCCCTGATACCGAAGATGATTGCAGCAGTGGGAAACAACAGCTAACGAAAGAACATGATGAGCACAATGACAAGCACCAGGGATGAAGGCCCTGATACCGAAGATGATTGCAGCAATGGGAAACAACAGCTAACGAAAGAACATGATGAGCACAATGACAAGCACCAGGGATGAAGGCCCTGATACCGAAGATGATTGCAGCAGTGGGAAACAACAGCTAACGAAAGAACATGATGAGCACAATGACAAGCACCAGGGATGAAGGCCCTGATACCGAAGATGATTGCAGCAGTGGGAAACAACAGCTAACGAAAGAACATGATGAGCACAATGACAAGCACCAGGGATGAAGGCCCTGATATCGAAGGTGATTGCAACAATGGGAAACAACAGCTAACGAAAGAACATGATGAGCACAATGACAAGCACCAGGGATGAAGGCCCTGATACCGAAGATGATTGCAGCAGTGGGAAACAACAGCTAACGAAAGAACATGATGAGCACAATGACAAGCACCAGGGATGAAGGCCCTGATATCGAAGGTGATTGCAACAATGGGAAACAACAGCTAACGAAAGAACATGATGAGCACAATGATAAGCACCAGGGATGAAGGCCCTGATATCGAAGGTGATTGCAACAATGGGACCGTCACCAATTGTGAAGTAACCTCCTCAAAGTCTCAGGGAAGGGATGTTACTGATGGCAATCCTAAATCGGCTACCAACATTCTCAGGCCCAACAGGGCAACAGTCATCGGCACATTCAACACAAGAACATTAAGATCAACAGTAGTTATACACGAGCTGCATTACCTTGCTATGAAGAACGACATCGAACTTACGTGTCTACAAAAGCACCGGGTGATACATGAAGAAGAAATTAAATATCACACGTTATGGGAAAACAGGCAATTAATAGCATCTTCTGCAACCAAGAGTACAATGGGATCGGTTATTGGTGTAGGTGGATTCCTACTTAGTCCAGCAACAATGAAATCTTTGGACAATATTGAGAGAATAGAATATTATCGTCGTCACCTCATGTATATGGAACGATATTAGGGCCATAATTCCACAATGCTACATTACCGAATTCTGACTTTCTTTGACAGATGTGCTGTATTTATTCGTACTATAACAATTCAGCGAAAGCAACATATACATCCATTTAATATGTATGTAAAACGGTCAGTGCAGCCAGTCTCGTCTATGAAGCGTGAGCGTCTATGTCATGAATGGGGAGGCTGTTTTTAAGTGAATGTTATTAACCTTATAAAGATAATAATAGCGTGGAGTCTCTCATCACACAGTGATTTGTTTTATGTACTTTGTTGACATTATGTAAATTGTTATTGTAAAATTTGTATCTTAGTATTTGTTTTCATATTTTGTAGTTCTAGTTGTTTCCAGCGCTTGACAATGTTCTATTAACTGACTAGTTTGTATTATTCATTATTGTGGTTACACTGTAATGGTCTTATGATGTCTCATTCTTTATATGCTGGCAATGAGGATGGTCACTACCAGGGCGCTTGTCGTCCTCAGTGGTTCTTTTACGTCCCAAATTGAGACGGGACCGACATTAATGTGATCACTGAGTCACGAGGGATACACAGTCCCCAATTTTGAGAGCCAGATTTTTACACCAAATATGTCTGCTCGGTCCAGGTTTCCAACTCAGAGCACTGGCATGCCAGGCGGATGTGCTAACCACTACACTAGCTGCACTCTCTGTATAATTTGTTTCTGCTGTTGGGATAAATAAAATGCATCCTTACCTTACCTAAAGATGGGAGGGTGTGTTTCTATATTTAATAAAAACCAGCACAAAACCTTGGAGTAACATACACTATCGAGAGGGATGTGGGGGTACCAGCCCAGCCTGATCACAGTGCTTTCTTCTATATCATGAGCAGTCTTACTTTAAACCCACTATACTTTATCTTAGTCACATATTGAACGTAACTTGGGATAATGTCATTGTTTTTCATTTTACAGGTTAATGAAGAGGAGCTCAGCATGAAACTGCCGCAGAATAACATGTATAGGGACGTACATGGTGGTATGCACCAACTACCCAAATTTACACTAGGGAGCCTAGAGGAATACTTATCCCAGTACGGAAAGAAGCTGGAGGAAAAGAGCAAGTCTCTATACAAAGAAAGGTGAGTTATCTTAACATTAAACTAAAAGGACTGTAGGATTAAAGGTAAATGCGAATAACCATATGAGCTTAGTAGTTTGTACGTCCCTGTCAATTATGATACTGCCTTAATGAAATAATAGTTTTCTTTGTCAATGGATACCAGCAGGCTTATTTGTAAGAGGTTTGGCAAATTTATATGTGTTAAATGTAAGAACAAACATTCGAAACCTAACAATCAATTATTCAGGACTAGTATTCTGGAATACCCTGCCTCGTAAACTTAGAATACTCCTGACCATTAACCAGTTTAAAAGAAACCTAACAGCTCCTTACTCGTGAATTATTATTGATATTACATTATTTATGTGTCTGGGTAAATATATATAGGTGAAGCACAATACTGGGCTAAAAAAGAGGACTGGAAAGCAAAAACAAGTGCAAAAAACAAAAAGTCTTAGATAGTAACCAAGATACATCTACACCTAAAATTAAAGAAGATAAGATATCTTTACTCACTGTTATGTGGCGCAATGCCAAGTGAAGTTGATGATCTAAAATATGACATGCGTTTTTTTGTGTCTCTTCTTTCTTCGTGGGCCTAAGATACAGCACAAATGTTATCAACAGGAACTATCCGCAAAGAAGCTGGTTATGGAGTAAATATAGCGTAAGTTACAGGACACCAATTTGGCCCAGTATTGTGCGACTCCACAATTTATATATATATATATTGTACATTGTTTTCTTCAGGTTATTGCGTTATATGCGTACCACCACAGACAACACACAAGGGAAGTGGTTTGTGTCAGCTGTTGTGTGGGCAGAGATGAGGAAGTCTGCCTCTTATAAAGTAGATGTGTCCATGAACAATGATGCGGTGGTGTAAGAAGCACAATGTGAATGTGGTGCTGGGCAGGGCCCTACAGCTCACTGCAAGCATGTTGCAGCAGTTCTGTTCGGCCGGACACTAGTGTCAGATAGGAACTATCTTGACAGAAGTGACATGTACACAGGTCCTCCAGACGTTCCATCATGCTATATCTTTGAAAGGAACTCTTATCAAGTCCAGCAGATTATATGCAATTCATGGGAAGGACAATGCAGGTTCACTCTATTTGACGAAACAAATCTTATATTCCTTTTACAGACCAATTGAAAATAGTTACTTGTCGAAACATGGGCATTAGTGCAGTCTCTGGCTTTATGTATAAAGCAAATAATACAATATTGCTTATATCTCTACATATACATATTTCAGGAAAGTCAACCAATGCCAGTGATGCAGCTGTTCCCTCCTGCCAATCCACATGCCCTTGCCAACGACCACAACTACTTGAAGTTAACTCCACAAGATCAGTACTTGACAGATTAAATGGTTAGTTATTTCCATGCTTTTCAATTCAACATACATACATACATCTGTATTTACACAATGTGCTCCATTAAAACAATGCACATGGGTACAATAGAGCGCTGTGGCTCAGTGACTAGAACGTTGGATTCTCAATGTATATAACCCAGGTTCGAATTCAGTGCTGCTGTGTTGAACCTTGGGCAAGTTCGTTCACTCTACGTTGCTCCAGTTCACTTAGCCGTATGAATGAGTTCCTGGCTATAGACAGTGGTGGATATTTGTGTACGAATAGTCTTTGTGCATTAATTGCCACATGGCTGAATGCTTCCCAGTGAAGTTGAGATGGTGCTCGATCGAACAAGGGAGTAAAATGTAAAGCGCTTTGAGCAGTCATAAGGACTGGATACTGCGTTATTATATAAGAGATTACTTTTTATAAACATTGCATCGTCACAGCACAGAGTCCAACTTACAAACCATTGTGCAATGAGCATTTCATTTGAAACTAAAATAAAACAAAGTTAAAACTTGAAACAAAAAGGGGATTTGTTGTATTACAATTAATATCAGACTAACTGGTGATAATACAACTATATAGCTTAAGCTGCAATATCAGTTCGATTTTTATGCTCCTCGCTTTTCTAACTAATTTCCCGAAAAAGCAAAGCCATCAAGTATCCACTATAATATCCTAGTTCGTTGGTGCACTTGTTGAAATTAATAAACAAACTGCGAACTATTTCGAATTTGGTTTCGAGTCGAAGGAGTCAAAACTAGCAACATTTACTTGAATACACATCTGGAAGTGGAAACTTCATCAGACAGTCATCATATGATATCCGCTAGACTAGAGCCTAGAGGTTCAGCCAGAGAGTGACAACTCAAACGAGCATAATATTTGATATGTATTGTATTTGGTTACGCAGGATCTTGTTAATAAGCTGTTATTCCGACAATACATATAGAGAGTAGATGACGTGAGGGTGCAAAATTACAAGAAACATTGCTTTGGCAGCAGGCCCCTGTTGATCGTGCGAGTAACTTAGTCATGGAGCATCCATAATTTCATGCAACAGAACGTCAAACACGGGAGCATTATATTGGTGATCGTAATTATTAAAACATTGTTTTGTGAATCATATTTTTATACTATTACTGCAGAATATTGTTGATTTGCATTGTATTTTATGCAAAATAATTAAGATTTTTATATGACAACCATGATGGTGATTTTATTCAATATATAAATGTAACCATGTAAATACATAAAATATAAATACAGTTAGAGTACACCATATATATATAAGGATTACATAAGAAAATGCACATACTTGTTTTTATTGTGGTCCTTGATGCCTGGCTAGTGTATGTAATGCATTAATTGGTATCCTGCGATACCTTTCAACTGACATATGCCAGCTATTCTTATGTATTTACCAATATGTATATATATTCTCACCACAGCAATATATAAATACATAATACGTCACTTGAATTATGATATTACTAGAGGCCACACTGCAACCCATGAATGAGACTGAGAGGAGGCAGAGGAGGGGCTAGAGGCGGTCACCCGGGCCAGGTAGACACAGGGAGGATACATAGTCTGCGGGAGGCCCACATTTGATCAATCCAGATAATTTCAAATTTATAACAATCAACCACGTATAAGTTACCAACAAATTTTAATGTGCACATTTAAATATACATTTGTTTTCATACACATTTTAATAATAACATCTTGGACATGAAAAACTAGGTTGACTTCTGCACTTGTGTATTATACCCAGTGTATCAACAAAGACATATTAATACACCTTTAAAAAGTATTTAGCATATGGCGATGACTCTGAAATAAATTTATAAAATAAATTATTCATTCTTGAAGAAGGTAGACATACATATTATGAACCTTTGAATACTTGACGAGGAAAATACACTGTTAGCATCACAATAACACCTCATTTTGTCATTTCCAACATACACCTTGACCATTAAACCTCTGGCTTAAAATGTCAAACAGGGGTAGAACTACCCACTAGTCCGCTAGTCCGTACACTAGTAAAGATTACGGCGGACTAGTAAACCCGGCCTACCAACTAGTCCTGCTGTCTAGTAAAAATCAGTGTGTTGCGTGGCGCCACCAACCGTACAATTGACAAAGTAAATATTCACCTAATGTGAATCGACAGTGAAACGGTACTTTTGATTGGTTGTTGTGAGACATAGAAATCTGAAACGACCGTTTTGTTTGGCTTAGCGTATCATGTAGAGGGGTACCGGCTAATGAGCGCAATTGGCGTCCATTTTCGCGTCTATTTTCTAATCTATTTTCAAATGCGCGGATTTCGAATACGGTTCACATCTTCAGTTCTACATCAATTATTTTGTTAATTCATTACTAATTATTTTGTTACGTTTACGCACGATGCATCGTTATTTAACTGGGGTTGCAAAACCAGAAGTTAAACGCAAGGTGGAAAAGCGAGAACGGGACACGCTGTACGACCAGCAGAAACGACAGCGTGGCTATTTGAAGGTTTGGGAACGAGACCACACTTGGCTGTCCTACGATGACGACAACGATTTGATGTTTTGCAAAGTGTGCAGGACACACAACGTAACTGGTGTCCGTGGCAAGAATGCGTTCTTGACTGGCACGGACAACTTTCGTCCAGACTCGCTACGCGCACACACACAGTACAAGCGAGGCGCACACACGAGCTGTCTTCCGGCAAACTGCGTTCGAAGCCCGTCCCGGCACTGCACCTGCCCACCGAGCGATCCAAGCGCTGAACACGGCCACCGTGGACCGTCTGACGCATTTGTTTAGGTAATTATGTTACCCATGTGATATAATGTTATAAAATGTAAAAAAATATTGTGTTTGATTGTACTTTGTTAGGGTTAGCACTATATGGTTTAAATTATTATCCCTCATTTCTCTGTTATCTCTCATTTCAAGCGTGCCGTGCAGTAAACAATGCCATGGGAAATTATTAATTTGCATTTGATGTAGATCTGTGTTATAACTTGCCTGGATCTTCGGGTTCAAAAGTAATACTATTTAATGTTGTATTTCCCGCCTTTATGCATCATATTTTTGGTTTTGAGAACGTGGCTTGTCTTGTGATTTTTGTGCTTTTATTAAAATTTAAACCTGCCCATCTTCGTCAAGTTTTGTTTTGAAAACGAGGATGTTTTTAGTATTCACTGTTTGCTGAGAAAGGTTGTTATGTTGTGACTATACTCAGTATTTACTTAATACTATGATATTTAATATTTCCTGCATTGGATGTTTCAGGACTTGTCACGCGATAGCAAAGCACCGGCGTCCGTTCACAGATTATGTGTGGCAGTGTACCCTGGACGCACAGAAGGGCCTTGATGTGGGGAACACTTATCGGAATGACAAGGCATGCAAGCAGTTCGTGCGTGCCATCGCTGAGGTTGAGCGCCGTCACCTCGCACAGCACCTGGAGAGTGCTCACTTTCTCGCCCTCATCAGTGACGGTACGACAGATGCGTCCATCACGGAAGCGGAGATAGTGTACGTGAGGTATGCAGTGAATGGTGTCGTCTCTACTGCCTTCGCTGGTATTGAGAACGTCGGCAAGGCAGATGCTCCGTCAATCAAGCGGGCAATTGACGGTGTCGTGGAGCGCTACCTCCACATCCCGAAAGAGACACTCATGAAGAAGCTTGTCGGATTCGGCAGTGATGGCGCCGCTGTTATGACCGGATCAGCCAACGGTGTCGCCACGCTCTTCCGAAATGAGCAGCCGTGTCTGCAAGCAATCCACTGCTATGCGCATCGCCTGGAACTTGCATATAAGGACGCATTGTGTCGGTTGCCCATGTACACAAAGTTGAGCGGTCTCCTCCTGAGCCTCTACTTGTTCTACCATCACTCGCCACTGAACCGTAGCAACTTGAAGGCAGCATTCGACACATTGTCTCTGCCATGTGCCCTTCCACCACGTGTCGGTGGCACTCGCTGGTTGCCACATCTGCTGAAGGCACTGCAGGCCCTTGTGAAGGGATATCCAGCATATGTCCTGCATCTGACGCAGATGCAAGTGCCCGGGGGCTCCGGAGATGCCAAGGCAAAGGCCATTGGCTTCTTGGCGACACTGCACCGACGAGACATCATCGAGATGGCACACTTCCTTCTCGATGTGCTGTTTGTTCTGAGCAAGCTGTCGCTGGTGGCTCAGACAGTGACTGCGACAGTTGCTGATGTACATGCCACGCTGACATCCGTTGTGGCCACCCTTGTGATGTACAAGACGACCACAACTGCCAAGGAGCGTGCCCTGGCGCGCATGGAAGACTTCCATGGTGAGACACTCACAGGTGCTGTCTTCGCCAAGCAGACCCGACTGCAGATCTTGGGCAACCTGGTCAGCTGTCTGGAGGGTCGCTTCGTTGACAGCAATTCGGACGTTGTGCGTGCATCATCAATCGTTAGCTTCAAGCTGTGGCCTGAAGCTGCAGGTGATTATGGAAATGACGCTGTGGCCACACTCAACAACCATTTTGGCCCTGTGCTTCGCGACGCTGGCATCGATACTGCCAGTGTGGAGACGGAGTGGACACTTCTGAAGATGATCCTGTATGAACAGTCCCCAGACGTGCGACAGCTGACATGGTCTAGTGTCAATGCAGCCCACCAGGCAGAGTATGGAAACATACTTGGGCTTGTTGACGCCATTCTGACTCTGCCAGCCAGCTCGGCTGATGCGGAGAGAGGCTTCAGTCAGCTGAAGCTGACGAAGAGCAGCATCCGGTCAGTCCTGAAGGCAGATCGACTAACTGATCTGTTGACCATTCAGCTGAGTTCACCAGACATCGCTGCATTTGAACCGAAGGAGGCAATCGAGCTGTGGAGTGCTGGTGGAGCGCGGAGGCCATACACTCAGCCGCTTAGGCCAAGGCCCGACTGTAGTAGTTACACTGGCAGCAGTGACACCGACTGTGATGACAGTAGTGCCTCCGACTCTGAGTGACACTGACTGACTGACAGGCAGTGTTAACGCCAGGCCTGGATGACACTGTGGTTTTTTGTGTTTTAAATAAAATTGTTGTGACCTAAATTTGTGCTATGTTTTTTATTTGCAGGACTAGTAAACCTTTTGGCGGACTAGTAAACTTTTGTCTTTACTAGTCCTGCTGTCTAGTAAAATAAATGCTGAAGTTCTACCCCTGTCAAACATGAATATGTGTAGTAGTTACACATGGCAGACACATGAATTTATATACTGAAAACAAAACAAAAAATAAAAATGCACTTTACTGATTAGCATAATTCAAATCAGTCTATAATATTGACTAAGTTCAAGAATCACTGTAATGAAATTGAACAATTTAAAATTGATGTAATGACAATGAATACCTAGTAAAGAAAAACAGTTTAAAATTTTCACCGTTTTGAAAAATAGCATATTCCACTAATGTCTGCATGATGTATCAACCCACCCCCTTTCTCCACCCGGTAAACACTGACTGTTCCTAAGATATCAACATGTATAGATACAGCTGTAGTAGAACATTTCTTGCTGCCTTTTTTGTGAAATGCTGCAGATCATGCATGAAACTTTTTATATTTTGCTGATTATGACAATGAACAACTCCATAATTATTTACTCCCAACACTACTATGATGCCTGTTTTTGTTTACTGAATATACGCTTTTCTTTACAGGAGATTGAACTAGTGTGCTTAGTACTACTAGCTCTCCAAGTTAATATGGCATACTGGGCAGTTGTATGTCCAGGATCTCAGACAAGATTCTACAGCCATGCAGTATGCTGCATATTAACAGTTTGTCATGTGAATGTCCACCGAGTGATCCCAATTGTGTCGTGTGTTGCATCCGTGACAGATTCCCCAGTGCCGATGGGGTGTACACTGGCTTCCAGATCAGTCAGTTAGCTTGACTGACTGGAAACTAATGTAGAATGCAGGTTGCTCGACATAAGAATGTGGTGACACCTGACTAGCTCTGCAATTGGTGATGGAACGGTAGGTGCCAGGGTCTGGCAGATATGGCATGAGTCTTTGGGCAACAACTTTCAACACTGTGAGAGAGGTTCAGTGTCGAGCATTCTTCAGTGAACTACATCGGTTTAGATATTGATGACACCACTCAGACCACTGTATGTTTTCACTGTCTTTGATGGTACTGCGTACCAGCTTCCTGCTGTACATCTGCATCTACCTATACCAGAGAAAAAGTGACAATTAGCATGGCTCTGACATGTATGATATTTTTATACGTGACGACACATTTATCAAAAGTCAATAATACAAGGTATTTGTATTCAATTTAAATATAACTTTTATCAGTGTCCATAAAAAAATACATGAATTATCCAGCTTTGTTACAGTGGTTGGGTTTCATTGTCTTTGTGTTGCTGATAGTTAGTGGCAGCCAGCTGAGTTCTTGCAACATACACCAGGCACTTGTGTACAACACAAGTTTGTGATGGAATAATGGTATTGAAAGCCTTTTCACATTTTTCTGCAACAGTATGTTGATACACTGACAGCAGCATTTTACTTGTTTAAATTATCTATGTATCATGAGGACTGTTATATATTTTTCATGCCACATATCTTTCTAAATTATTCTTTTTTATCACTGTTTTATATTTTTTATAAATAATTTACATTACATTTTCATTTCTCATGATAATTAAACAACACTTGAGTAAGGTTAGTTCTGATATGGTGCAGTATCCAATCCTCAAGATTGGTCAAAGCACTTTACACTTTACTCTACTTTTAAATCAAAAACACCATCTTGACTTATGTGGGAAGTATTAAGCTGAAATTAATATGCGAAGCCTATCCACCACTGTCTGTAGCAGGTACTCTTCTTACAGCTGAGTAAACTGGAGCAATGTAGCATGTAGTGTTAGTATATGTAATTCTCAGTGACATGGGGATGACCCTGCTTAGTCGTCACTATTTTTTGCGAATTGTAAACACACCAAGCATTGCACAAACTATAGTTTTCGAATTTGATATCATATTGACGTTTTTTTAACAAAGAATTGTAATATAATTATTTTTATTTGATATTACATTTGTTCAACTAAACATCTTTCTAAGTAATTTGTTCTCATTGCTTTACATTTTATAGGCATTAAATATTAATTTTTTTTGTTAAATACACATAATTGTTTAGTCACAAATTTGTTGAGTTGTAAACATATAAGGCATGTATAAACTACAACTAGCATTTGATATTACATGTACTAACTAGTGTTGTTTTTTTGCAACAAAGAAACGTGATAAAAGTAACTTTGTTTTTTATATGTACCGGACATTTTTTTAACCTCTTCCTAATTTTTGTTTCTATTGTTGCTTTGCATATTATGTGCATGTAATTTTTATGTGATATTTAAAATTATTACATTATACATATCAAGTGCAGTGATTGTATCTGTAGTTGAATTGTGCTTTTCATAATTTTGTAGTCAATCTTATCAGTTTCAATAAAATGTTTGTACTTTACATTGTCTTTACTTTAATTCACATGCATTTCTAACAACAATATGCAAGTTACCGAGGACACCCATTACTGCAAAATCCTCATGCAGACAAACAAAACTTTCCACTTCCAGATGCATGTCCAAGTTCAAGTAAGTGTTGCTAGTTTCGACTCCTTCGACTCGAAACCAAATTCGAAATAGTTCGCAGTTTGTTTATTAATTTCAACAAAACGAAGTAGCACAAGTGCACCAACGAACTAGGATATTATAGTGGATACTTGATAGCTTTGCTTTTTTGGGAAATTAGTCAGAAAAGCGAGGAGCATAAAAATCAAACTGATATTGCAGCTTAAGCTATATAGTTGTATTGTCACCAGTTAGTCTGATATTAATTGTAATACAACAAACCCCTTTTTGTTTCAAGTTTTAACTTTGTTTTATTTTAGTTTCAAATGAAATGCTCAAAGCTGCATTGCACAATGGTTTATAAGTTGGACTCTGTGCTGTGACGATGCAATGTATATAAAAAGTAATCTCTTATATAATAACGCAGTATCCAGTCCTTATGACTGCTCAAAGTGCTTTGCATTTTACTCCCTAGCAGACTTGTTCGATCGAGCACCATCTCAACTTCTCTGGGAAGCATTCAGCCATGTGGCAATTAATGCACAAATACTATTCGTACACAGATATCCACCACTGTCTGTAGCCAGGTACTCATTCATACGGCTGAGTGAACTGGAGCAACGTAGAGTGAACGAACTTGCCCAAGGTTCAACACAGCAACACTGAATTCGAACCTGGGTTCTCTTGATTGAGAGTCCAACGTTCTAGTCACTGAGCCACTGTGCTCTATTGTAACCATGTGCATTGGTTTAATGGAGCACATTGTGTAAATACAGATGTATGTATGTATGTTGAATTGAAAAACATGGAAATAACTAACCATTTCATCTTTCAAGTACTGATCTTGTGGAGTTAACTTCAAGTAGTTGTGGTCATTGGCAAAGGCACGTGGATTGGCAGGAGGGAACAGCTGCATCACTGGCATTGGTTGACTTTCCTGAAATATGTATATGTAGAGATATAAGCAACATTGTATTATTTGCTTTATACATAAAGCCAGAGACTGCACTAATGCCCATGTTTTGACAAGTAACTATTTTCAATTGGTTTGTAAAAGGTATATAAGATTTGTTTCGTCAAATAGAGTGAACCTGCATTGTCCTTCCCACGAATTGCATATAATCTGCTGGACTTGATAAGAGTTCCTTTAAAAGGTATAGCATGATGGAACGTCTGGAGGACCTGTGAACATGTCACTTCTGTCAAGATAGTTCCTATCCGACACTAGTGTCCGGCCGAACAGAACTGCTACAACATGCTTGCAGTGAGCTGTAGGGCCCTGCCCAGCACCACATTCACATTGTGCTTCTTACACCACTGCATCATTGTTCATGGACACATCTACTTTATAAGAGACAGACTTCCTCATATCTGCCCACACAGCAGCTGACACAAACCACTTTCCTTGTGTGTTGTCTGTGGTGGTACGCATATACCGCAATAACCTGAAGAAAACAATGTACAATATAAATATATAAATTGTGGAGTCGCACAATACTGGGCCAAATTGGTGTCCTGTAACTTATGCTATATTTACTCCATAAGCAGCTTCTTTGCGGATAGTTCCTGTTGATAACATTTGTGCTGTATCTTAGGCCCACGAAGAAAGAAGAGGCACAAAAAAAACGCATCCTGTCTGTTTATTGTTGTTTGAAAAAATTGTGGTTGTGGACAATATGGTGGATAACGTAAGTTACAGTGTCCACCATTTCATGCCCAGAGTGCTCTGATCATTCTTAACATTTTAAAAGTCTTGGTTGGATTCTGATGAGGTACTAGCATACACCAGTCAAGCAAATTTTGATTTCTGAAGGGTTTCACATTGTCATATTTTAGATCATCAACTTCACTTGGCATTGCGCCACATAACAGTGAGTAAAGATATCTTATCTTCTTTAATTTTAGGTGTAGATGTATCTTGGTTACTATCTAAGAGTTTTTGTTTTTTGCACTTGTTTTTGCTTTCCAGTCCTCTTTTTTGGCCCAGTATTGTGCTTCACCTATATATATTTACCCAGACACATAAATAATGTAATATCAATAATAATTCACGAGTAAGGAGCTGTTAGGTTTCTTTTAAACTGGTTAATGGTCAGGAGTATTCTAAGTTTACGAGGCAGGGTATTCCAGAATACTAGTCCTGAATAATTGATTGTTAGGTTTCGAATGTTTGTTCTTACATTTAACACATATAAATTTGCCAAACCTCTTACAAATAAGCCTGCTGGTATCCATTGACAAAGAAAACTATTATTTCATTAAGGCAGTATCATAATTGACAGGGACGTACAAACTACTAAGCTCATATGGTTATTCGCATTTACCTTTAATCCTACAGTCCTTTTAGTTTAATGTTAAGATAACTCACCTTTCTTTGTATAGACTTGCTCTTTTCCTCCAGTTTCTTTCCGTACTGGGATAAGTATTCCTCTAGACTCCCCAGTGTAAATTTGGGTAGTTGGTGCATACCACCATGTACGTCCCTATACATGTTATGTCGCGGCAGTTTTATGTTGAGCTCCTCTTTATTAACCTGTAAAATGAAAAACAATGACATTATCCCAAGTTACGTTCAATATGTGACTAAGATAAAGTATAGTGGATTTGGAGTAAGACTGCTCATGATATAGAAGAAAGCACTGTGATCAGGCTGGGCTGGTACCCTCGCATCCCTCTCGATAGTGTATGTTACTCCAAGGTTTTGTGCTGGTTTTTATTAAATATAGAAACACACCCTCCCATCTTTAGGTAAGGTAAGGATGCATTTTATTTATCCCAACAGCAGAAACAAATTATACAGAGAGTGCGGCTAGTGTAGTGGTTAGCACATCCGCCTGGCATGCCAGTGCTCCGAGTTGGAAACCTGGACCGAGCAGACATATTTGGTGTAAAAATCTGGCTCTCAAAATTGGGGACTGTGTATCCCTCGTGACTCAGTGATCACATTAATGTCGGTCCCGCCTCAATTTGGGGCATAAAAGAACCACTGAGGACGACAAGCACCCTGGTAGTGACCATCCTCATTGCCAGCATATAAAGAATGAGACATCATAAGACCATTACAGTGTAACCACAATAATGAATAATACAGACTAGTCAGTTAATAGAACATTGTCAAGCGCTGGAAACAACTAGAACTACAAAATATGAAAACAAATACTAAGATACAAATTTTACAATAACAATTTACATAATGTCAACAAAGTACATAAAACAAATCACTGTGTGATGAGAGACTCCACGCTATTATTATCTTTATAAGGTTAATAACATTCACTTAAAAACAGCCTCCCCATTCATGACATAGACGCTCACGCTTCATAGACGAGACTGGCTGCACTGACCGTTTTACATACATATTAAATGGATGTATATGTTGCTTTCACTGAATTGTACAAGTTGTAGTACGAATAAATATTATTATTGACAGTTTACGAAACATTATGAATTATCGCTCACACACAGTACCAACCTACCCGACAATCAATTCGCGTTTTCTGCCAGACTGCTTGGCACTTCGTTTCTTCCGTTCATCTTTGAGTTCTTTTAAACTCCAACTTTGATAAAACAGCTCATAACGTGGGTGAAAAATGCTCGATATAAGTATTCTGTACACAACGTCATGAAGTTGGCGACTGACAGCGCAAGGCCTGACTTGCAAGGGATACTTCAATATTTGCAAGTTGGTGTAGTTCGCTAGAGGGCAGCACGTCTGTCCATTTTTGACATGATAATTTGTTGCAAACCGTGTTCGGGTATACTTTTTGTGTGTCAACTTATTTGACCAAACCGGCATTTCTAGTTAATTATTTGACACAGATCTTGCACAATGACAGCGTAAATGGATAATCGAAAGTCAGAATTCAACAATGTCGACGTAAATGGAAAATCGAAAGTCAGAATTCGACAATGTAGCATTGTGGAATTATTGCCCTAATATCGTTCCATACATGTACTGGCAATCCACAAGTCAACATCATTAGCTGCTACAGCCCGACCAATTGAGCGACGAAAGTGACATAAATCAGTTCTACGGAGATCTGCAAAGCCTAACGGGCGATAACCCCGAACACAATGCTGTTGTTTTAGGGGGCGATTTCAATGCAAAGCTGCGAAACAATGTGGTTAAATACTCCTACTACAGTGATACAAACAGAAATGTACATTGGCTCCTGGACTTTATCCAGGAAAACAACATGCCACCAGCAAATACATTATTCTAAAAAAGGCAAAACAAATTATGGACATACCAGTACTCAAATGGTGGTAAAGCACATATAGATCATATTCTTATTCGGAAGAAGTAGATCAACAGTGTCAGTGATGCAGCCGCACACAGCTCTTTCAAATCAGTTGGCTCCGACTACACAATACTATCAACTGTCATTAGACTGAGTCTCAGAGCTCCAAAGAAAACACCATCTGCTAGACTGAATGTCGATTGGAGATCCACGAAGAATGATGAAAACTTACAAAGGAAATTCACACTTTAACTCAAGAACACACATGATATTCTTTGCGAACATATATAAGAAAACCGATTGAGAAATACAATAGCAAGTGAAAGCAAATCATCAAGTAGCTAAAAGGATAATACCAAGAAAGATGAAAACACTGAAAAGACTCATTCTGCATGAAGACCAGATGTTCGTCAAGCAAGAAAAAATGCAATCAAGAATGTACCAAACTCAAAGGAAACTCTTGCTTATGCATACAAGCAAGCAGAAGAGATATACTACTCTACACTTCTCGGTGAATGTGAACTCTCACATGGTCAAGGTGACTCTCGACATGCATGGACAGTTATAAATCATGTTACTGGCAGGAAATTAGCACCTAAGGGACTAAATGGGGAATCTCCGGAAGAAAGAAAAAGTCAATGGAAAAACCAATTTGAGAACCTTTTTGGCCATACACCACCTCCAATTGCCTACACCGATAGAGTGACTGAAAATGATTTGGATATTAACCCTGACAATTTCACTTTAATCGAACTGGATGAAGAGCTCCAGTAACTCAAATGTGGAAAAATAGCTGAACTAGATGGAATTCCACCGGTTGAATTCAAATAAACACTACTGGAACTTTGTAATCATATCGTCCTTAATCTTGTAAAGCCTGATGCGTTCTCAAAAAGTGGGATGGCACCCCTTCCAAAGAAAGGAAATATCGCACTGGCAACAACCTATCGATGTATCAGCTTGACGCCAATAGCAGTTAAGATTTATAATCGTCTCTTACTGAACAGACGTAAACCTGCCATTGAACCTCTTCTGAGATGGAATTAAAATGGTTTTCGCAAAGGTCGATCTACAACTGGCCACATACTAGCTCTGCGCAGAATTGTCGAAGAAGCAGATGACAACAACTTGCATGTAGTATTGACGTTTATAGATTTAAAAAATGCATTCGATTCTGTTCACAGTGGCCAAATGTTCAAAATCTTACGTGCCTACGGATTGCCAGAGAAGATTGTGAGTGCTGTTGAAATCCTATACAAAGATACGACATCATCCGTTATTTCACCAAAGAAAGAAACCAAGTTCTTTCATATTAAGGCCGGTGTTTTACAGGGTGATACATTAGCTCCATACATTCTTATTACAGGGTAACACAATAGCTCCATACATACTTATTGGGATACATGTAGATAAAAAGTATTGGACTCTCGATAAGCCAAAAGGCTTCCTTGTCCACCTGCCATCCAGAGTAATTTTCTGGATGGCAATCTTGTTAAATCTATTACAGGGTGACGCATTAGCTCCATACATTCTTATTACAGGGTGACACATTAGCTCCATACATTCTTATTACACGGTGACACATTAGCTCCACACATTCTTATTACAGGGTGACACGTTAGCTCCATACATTTTTATTACAGGGAGACACATTAGCTCCATACATTCTTATTACCGGGTAATACACTAGCTCCATAATTCTTATTACAGGGTGACACATTAGCTCCATACATTCTTATTACCGGGTGATACACTAGCTCCATAATTCTTATTACAGGGTGACAGATTAGCTCCATACTTTCTTATTACCGGGTGATACATTAGCTCCATACATTCTTATTACAGGGTGACACATTAGCTCCATACATTCTTATTACAGGGTGACACATTAGCTCCATACATTCTTATTACAGGGTGACACATTAGCTCCATACATTCTTATTACACGGTGACACATTAGCTCCATATATTCTTATTACAGGGTGATACATTAGCTCCATACATTCTTATTACAGGCTAACACAATAGCTCCATACATACTTATTACAGGGTGACACATTAGCTCCATACATTCTTATTACAGGGTGACACATTAGCTCCATACATTCTTATTACACGGTGACACATTAGCTCCACACATTCTTATTACAGGGTGACACATTAGCTCCATACATTTTTATTACAGGGAGACACATTAGCTCGATACATTCTTATTACCGGGTAATACACTAGCTCCATACATTCTTATTACAGGGTGACATATTAGCTCCATACATTCTTATTACCGGGTGATACATTAGCTCCATACATTCTTATTACAGGGTGATACATTAGCTCCATACATTCTTATTACCGGGTGACACATTAGCTCCATACATTCTTATTACAGGGTGACACATTAGCTCCATACCTTCTTATTACAGGGTGACACATTAGCTCCATACCTTCTTATTACAGGGTGACACATTAGCTCCATACATTTTTATTACAGGGAGACACATTAGCTCCATACAGTCTTATTACAGGGTGACATATTAGCTCCATACATTCTTATTACAGGGTGACACATTAGCTCCATACATTTTTATTACAGGGAGACACATTAGCTCCATACTTTCTTATTACAGGGTGACACATTAGCTCCATACATGCTTATTACAGGGTGACACATTAGCTCCATACATGCTTATTACAGGGTGATACATTAGCTCCATACATTCTTATTACCGGGTGACACATTAGCTCCATACATTCTTATTACAGGGTGATACATTAGCTCCATACATTCTTATTACAGGGTGATACATTAGCTCCATACATTCTTATTACAGGATGACACATTAGCTCCATACATTCTTATTACAGGATGATACATTAGCTCCATACATGCTTATTACAGGGTGATACATTAGCTCCATACATTTTTATTACAAGGTGATACATTAACTTCATACATATTTATTATAATATTGGACTATGTTATGCGACAATCAACGAAAGAATCTGGTCTTGGCTATACCGTCAGAAAACAGAGAAGGACGAAATCACAGATCTTGCATTTGTTGATGATATAGTCTTGATAGGTAATAACATCAATTCCGCATAGAGATTACTGGAAAATGTCAAGAACAACGCAGGAACTGTTGGACTGGCTATAAGTGTAAATAAAACCAAGGTAATCACGGTCAACATAAACAATGAATGTAAAGTAATAAAGACGGCTAGTGGTGACATACATGAGGAAGTAGATAAATTCCGGTATCTAGATTCCTGGATACGCAGTGCAAGCAAAGAAGTTCACCAACGCATTGCTCTGGCCTGGCAAGCATGTAACAAGCTAGACCATGTATGGAAGGCAAACGTAAGAAGAACCCTTAATTTGTCAATCTTCAGTGCCACTGATGATTGGTATATTGTTGTACGGAGCAGATACCTGGACCCTCACGAAAGAACTAGAATAAAACTAGACGGACGTTAGACCAGAATGTTAAAGGGGGAATGAAGTGCTTGAACAACCACAGCGCAAACATAAGAACATACCATTTACAGTACATGTCACCATGATTTGACAAGTACAGCGCCACGGTATATTTTAAATATTTTTTCAAACGTAGCTATTATTGGAACAGGGCTCCGCCATCATGCTCCAGGGGCGTGTGGTTGTACATCCGGTTTGATTAGCGATATGTCTCCCAAAGCTGTATAGAGCAATTCGATAGGCGACGCAGCATAGCTCTCAGAAAAACCGACGAAACGCATGCAAACACATAAAAACAGAACAATTTAATGCGCTGCGTGGCTACTGGATATATTATAAGTGTTAGTAAGCAACTTTTCATATACTTCCAAAGAAGGATTCGTATAGAAAAAAACAAGTTATAGATGATGAATTTGGCGTGTTCGCCGGCGGCAAGATTGGCATAAGTCTGCGGTGGTCACTTTCGAACGCCGATTGCAAGCCTAAATACAAAAGTGACGAGCATAAAAAAACATTGAACGTCAAAACACAATTCTTTGTTAAAGCCACAGGTCGATTTGTTTACATATAACTATGCACCGATGAAGTAAATGTAAGCGAAAACGACCTGGAAACTCGACATTATTGCCTTATTTGGAGGGTGAAGCGGCGCGTAGGCAATGACAAGTCGAAACCAGCGCTTGTTGTTGCCAAGGTGACTCGGCAAAAATGGCTGATTGACAGAAAACAACGGGTAGTTGTTGATGGGGAGGCTTCAAACTGGAAATCAATTTTGAGTGGGGTTCCACAGGGATCAGTACTGGGACCTATATTATTCTTAATATATATAAACGATTTGGACGATGATATAGCTAGCAAGGTGTTGAAATTTGCAGATGATACAAAAGTGTTTAGAAGGATTAAAAGTGATGGAGATAGACAGCATTTACAAGATGATCTTGACAGGTTGATCAAATGGTCTGAAAAGTGGCAAATGTTGTTCAATTTTGGGAAATGTAAATGCCTTCACACAGGACATGGGAACGAATATGTAGAATATACAATGGGGGGAACTGTACTAAGTACTACTGTAAAAGAAAAAGACTTAGGGCTGACAATTAGTGCTGACATGAAGGTTTCAGAGCAGTGTGGAATTGCAGCTTCAAAGGAAATCAAATCCTTGGATTGATTAGGCGAAATATAGCATATAAAGAAAAAGAACTAATAATACCGCTGTACAAAACAATAGTTAGGCCTCATTTAGAATAGTGTATACAAGCGTGGAGGCCATACCGCAAGAAGGACATAGATATGCTAGAAAGAGTACAGAGGAGAGCGACTAAAATGATACAAAAACTGAGGGATCTTAGTTATAAAAAAACGCCTAAAAGAATGTGGTTTAACAACACTAGAGACCAGGAGATTGAGAGGAGATCAGATAGAAGTGTTTAAAATATTGAATGGTTATGAAAATATTGATAGAAATATGTTTTTTTCAGTTAAGAAAGATAGAAAGACTAGAGGATTTGAAGTTACATTAGTAAAGGAACAGTGTAGATTAGACGTAAGAAAGTTCTCATTTTCACAAAGGACTGTAAATGAATGAAACAGATTATCTGATGATTGTGTGGGTGTTAGTAGTGTGAATATGTTAAAAAAACATAACATAAAAATAAAATCGACATATACCTCAGAAGGGCTGGATATATGTAGATAAAAAGGGTTGGACTCTCGATAAGCCAAAGAGCTTCCTTGTCCACCTGCCATCTAGAATTAATTCTCTGGATGGCAATCTTGTTAAATCTTGTTAAATAATTGCTTTGGCCTGACTTGCAAGGGATACTTCAGTATTTGCAAGTTGGTGTAGTTCGCTAGGGGGCAGCACAGCTTAGCTGCTTAGGTCACGGAGTACAATTTGTGCCAGATAATCTTTTCGAGTCTTCTTTTCGAGAAAATATTTTGGAGAAAATATTTTGGAGAAATAGTTGACCAAACGCCATTCTAGTGAATAATGTGAAAAAAATCTTGCACAATGACAGCGTAAATGGATAATCGAAAGTAAGAATTCGACAATGTCAGCGGAAACGGATAATCGAAAGTCAGAAATCAACAATCTTGGCGTAAATGGATAATCGAAAGTCAGAAATCAACAATGTAACATTGTGGAATTATGGCCTTAATATTGTTCCATATCTGATGATATTCCCTGGGCCAGGAGGTAAGGCCAGTAATTACAACAGCACCACCTCCCAACATTATAGCAGTCAGTGGACTAAAATGATGCTACTTATTGACGTCGTCTGGTCGTAGTAGCGCCTGCGATTAATGGTGTCTTTGATGTGACTAGTGGACACAATTGTTTCTGAACAAGCATACGCATGAGTCGACTAATATGGGCAGGGCATGTAGAGAGAATGGGAGAAGAACGGATGGCAAAGAGAAGAGATGTACGGAGAGTGAAGGGGAAAAGGAGGCGAGGAAGACTACACTGCGTTGGGAGGACTGTGTAACGAGAGATTTTGACTGATTGGGAGTATGGTGGAGAACGATAGAGAGGAATGGAGACGGCTGGTGGAGAGAGCAGTGCAGGAACAGTGAGAGAAAAAAAAAAGATCACAAATGGAACATCGGAATCGAGGCCAGTTTCACCCCAGACAGATAGGGAGATACGAGGAGTTCAAATTAATTCATGTTTGTGGAGAGCCTCGATGTGGATGTTTTGGTGAGCCTCGGGGGTGGGGGTGCAAATCGAGGTTTTTGAAGAGCCTGAAGATGGAATTATTTTGGCGAGCCTCAGTGGGGGGGGTGCAAATTGTGATTTTGGAGAGCCTCAAAGTGGATTTTTTGGCGAGCTTCAAGAGGGGGAGTGCAAATCAAGGTTTTGGAGAGTCTCAACCCACCAAATGTCCAACATGTTCCGACGCCACTGTTTTTGGTTTGGCTTTGTTGTTTGAGGTTGAACAAATTCGTGACCTTAGCAACACTTGATGCCTTATATGTTCAAAGCATCTGATTAACTACTAATTTGTCCCCACAAAACTGCGTATTAAATTAGCTATTAACATTATCTGTTGTAGCTGGGATAGGAGCGGATATTGGACCAATTGTTGGCATTCCCAAACTGCACATACTTACTGACGGGACATGATGACAATTAACGTAATTAAGCACTACAAGTCGAATACAGAATCTCATCGTGTTGGTCTTACAAATTGGAATTATGTTTACGTCATAACGCAGTAGGGGGTTGCAACGACCAGTGAAATTACGGAAGAAAGGAGTGTGGTTTTGTTGATGACTCTGAGTGTACGTGCACGGTTACACTTCTGTTTATTTTGCATACACAATTGTGTGTTGGTACTTCTAAATATTGTGATACAAGCCTAATGCGATTGAATTTAGACTAAGATAAATCGTGGCATGCGGGCAATCACTTCATAGAATGCAATCTAGGTTCTCGCACCAAAACCGGCGACCAAACACAAATTACTTCATAGCATGAGGTGTGTACCTCTTCTACCACTCCCCATTTCATTTTTGAATGGTTTTATCTAAATATCCTTGATCGAAAATGTAAACAATAATTTATGTACCTTCACACATGAAAAACAGGGATTTTGATGGCATCTTTCAATTGAACATTAACCGTGGGCTCTGAAATGTACATTTCTTGAATATTTATTTATTAGTGACATAATATATTTTCTTACGTGAACATGTCATGTTAATTATGCCTTACATAAATAAAAAATATATAAAAAAGTAAATATAATCAGATTTAAGATTTAGTGTCTTTAGTTTATGATCAAATATATAAATCGTAAACTAAAATAATATTGTCTGTCATTATTATACCAAACTTACATACAAAAATACAAAAACGATGTAGCGAATCGTTGTTCCTAGAGTGTAGTTTTTTTTTTTTTTATAAAAGGTTGATCTCATAATCCAATATCAAACGAAAACTATTTCGTTTGAGGGAGGGGTAAGAGGCAGTTTAATTTGGCGTCGGACATCGATTTTTTGCACTTCTGACCGACACTGCTAATTATACTAGTATCGTCATATTAATGTTTAAAAAAATTCGTCTGCGGGAGAGGGTGAGGGCTGAGGCAAGATGAAAGTAATTTCGCCTGATATCAGGCATCGACGTTCTGAGATGATCCCATAAGTGAATCGAATTTTAGACGCACCGTGTACCTCCTAGTATAGATGCTACAAGTTAACTACTGCCTGTAAATTTTGACTGACTATTACGTGGCCCAATAGCGCTGGTAGCCTGATTTGTGTGGGCTTATTTATTGACACTGTTAATTGCACTTTGGCGCTACGCAACGCAAATTAAGTCATTAAACGTCACTGCATTTGAATCGAAGATCGTCTCAGGGAAAACATGTCAGTTTTTCCCAGACAAGGAAATATTGGGGACCTGGGAATAAATCAAAAAGCATAAATTATTAAAAGTTTGTACACCCTGCTGATGCTTAATGGCAGAACCCTGAGCTCGTTTGCTATATGAATGACACAAGAGTAATCGTTGGTAAAGGTCATTTAATAATTGTACCAATAATTGTACCAACATGAACTAAATCATATTTCGATCGATGAGATATAGACAAACATACTCATCGGGATAATATATAAACACAATTATTAAATTACAAGATTAGCAAAGGAGGGGCGATCATTTTCCTGCTTCCTATAATGCTTATACAGTCAATGTATACAAAACACCAAGGCTACCTAAATCAAAGTCACAAAATCACTAATATTGCATACGAATCTATAATGTATTAGATGTATAATATAGACAATTAGACACCCTAACAACCATGGACCTTCTAAAGTCCTATGGCAAATTAGAACCAGAGGGAAACGTTATCCATAATGTTCCTTGTAATTTGTTAGACCGAATAAATCATTGCATACAATTTCTCAAGATTTGGCGCGCTAAAACGTTCTCAAAACCCTACGGCTACGTATGGGAAAACTACGAGAGGGAAAGCGTTTGCACCGCGCAGTTCAACAGTGGGCAGGTCCGTCTCAGCCGCACGCTTCATGGCCGCACCACGTTCGGACGGTGGCCTCACCGTGCCCCCTACAGATTTTGGCAGACGTTCGCGCGGCATACTGCAAAATTGTAAACAAAAGGGCAGGAACGACTTCTGTATTGCAAATGATGATACACCATTGTGGAAACGCGAAACAATCGAGACAGGGACATAATACGTTATGCCTGATTACTTGGTAAAACTGTCACTGGTCAAATTATCAATTAAACACGACATAAGCAACCAGCATGAATAACGATTGGCAACCACAAACACAAAAATGCATCGATTAACCATCGCACACCCACGAAACATGGATCCAAAATGGGGTCAATTAACCATCGCACACCCAATAACTGTGGTTCCAAAATGGGGCCCATACACCCAAGAAATTTGGATCTAAATGGGGTGCCATCGCACACCCAATGAACAATGATCTAATATGGGGACAAATAACCATAGCACAAACCAGTAACGAGGATCCACTATAGGGTGAATTAGCCATCTCACACCCAATAAATGTGGTTCCAAAATGGGGTCGATTAACCATCGCACACCCAAGAAACATGATCTAAAAGGGGTCAATTAGCCATCGCACACCCAATAAACAATGATCTAATATGGGCAAATTAACCCATAGCACAAAGAAGTATCATGGATCCATTATTGGGCGAATTAGCCATCCCACACCCAATAACGGTGGTTCCAAAATGGGGTCGATTAACCATCGCACACCCACGAAACATGGATCTAAATGGGGTCAATTAACCATCGCACACCCAACAAACAATGATCCAATATGGGCAAATTAACCCATAGCACAAAGAAGTAACATGGATCCATTATGGGGCGAATTAGCCATCGTACACCCAATAACGGTGGTTTCAAAATGGGGTCAGATAACCATGACACACTCAGTAACATGGATCCAAAATGGGGTCAATTAACCATCGCACACCCAATAAACTATGATCCAATATGGGGGTCAATTAACCATAGCACAAACCAGAACGTGCATAAACGTGGTTCCACTATTAGTCGAATTAGCCATTGCACACCCAATTGCTGTGGTTCCCAAATGGGGGTCAATTAATCAATAAACAAATATCCAATATGGGGCCAATGAACCATAGCACCAACCAAAAAGGTGGATACAAGATGTGGCCATTTAACCAGAGAAACCACAACCCTCACCGATGATCTAAATTAAACATCGAAAACAACCCGGATCATAAACATCCAGAAAACATGACGGTAGTCATAAAACTGCAGCTGCATTAAAACCCAGAATGTCAGCACCCAATTTAGATACCCACAATGTCAACTTGACGGGCACCATATTGGTGTGAGTAATGTTGATACATCAAAACCTCCAAATGCAACGCCATAGACAAATTTGGATATACATATATATATATATATATATATATATATATATATATAATTCAAAGTGTCATATTTATGATAGCCAGAAGCTGAATGAAAGCCACAGATGCTGCGACATACGTACAACCCCATCAACTAGCGAGGACCCGTATTTGAAATTTTAAACACATCACACAGCTGGTAGGTATTATCATTAAATACACCATGAGTTAGAAGTTGAAATGAGTGCCAGTCATACTGCAACACACATATATAACACAAGCAAATAGCATGGACCTGTTTGTTAAAAGCCAATGACCTGTCTCTTAGAAGCCAAATGGGGGTAATTAATACTACCCAGAAACAATACAGAGAATAAACTACAGACTGTGCGAGTGTGCTGTTAATGCCAGGATGACGTGGTTTAAATGAATGCTTAACTTCACTGAAGCAAAGGCAACCTTCAAGGTTCAAGGGGACATAACCACCGTTTTCCTGCGAATAGTGCCACCCCCCTAGTTGTGCGGACATATTTGTGCATCCCCGCATCGTTAAGATGAAACCCAAACCTGTCAAAATACTGCTCCCAGTGCGTGTGTATGCCACGGTGTCACCAATATTGAATGTCGGGCAAGTATTTGATCAGCGCATCCAACGGACGATTCACGACGAACCGGACTTCGTTGAAATCGGCAAGCATAGTAAACCACCGCCGCCCGGACGCACCGCTAGGCGCTACACGACGGAGGACCTGACACAAAATACTCTCAGACACCGTGTCGATTGCTAACATTGACTTGGCGGGGGAAACCATACGCGAGGAGAGACGACAAAGATCAACAATAGCAGTGGACACATCGTCAGTGCCGATATCAATAATCACCGCTCGTGAGCCGAGCTCTCGAACGAGTGAAAACACGGCCAACGGCGGCAAGCAAGCCACCGACGTTAAGCCTTAAGTAAATGTTTACAGTATGCATGTATGTATATATATATATATATATATATATATATATATAATAAACATAAGCAAGCGAATGTGCCAGATACCTTCTGAGACGGCCTTGCGGCGAATGGGATACTGCGCCAACACTAGCACGGCTTGTAAGACGATGTTGAGAGTGAGGACGTGAGCTAGACGAACCATTCGACGCCGTCCGGGTAAATGACGCCGCTGTAGACGAGAATAAACACGAAGAAGACGCGGTAGACGACGCAGATGATAGATGAGCCACCTCCCTACAACAACGTGTACTATCGTTACGCTCGACTGAGGACGTGAGATAGACGAACCATTCGACGCCGTCCGGGTAAATGACGCCGCTGTAGACGAGAATAAACACGAAGAAGACGCGGTAGACGACGTAGATGATAGATGAGTCACCTCCCTACAACAACGTGTACTATCGTTACGCTCGACTGAGGACGTGAGGTAGACGAACCATTCGACGCCGTCCGGGTAAATGACGCCGGTGTAGACGAGAATAAACACGAAGAAGACGCGGTAGACGACGTAGGTGATGGATGAGCCACCTCCCTACAACAACGTGTACTATCGTTACGCTCGACTGAGGGGTTTTGCTAAATTAGCGTTGTTATCGTACGACTGTGTGTGTGTGTGTGTGTGTGTGTGTGTGTGTGTGTGTGTGTGTGTGTGTGTGTGTGTGTGTGTGTGTGTGTGTGTGTGTGTGTGTGTGTGTGTGTGCGTACGTGTGACTGTGCGTGCGTGCGTGCGTGCGCGCGAGTTTGTGTGTGTGGGAGTGCGTGCGTATGTGGTTAATAATTATGATACATGTATACAATCTTTTGTATTGATGTGTATTCATATGGTTTTGTTCTTTGAGGTGTGTGCGCGTGCGTGTTGCGCACGCGTACATAAGCTATGAAAACGAGTAGTACTAGCACAGTAATACAATCACGGCGTGTGCCAATGCTTCAAGAGTAGTCGAATCGGTGTTCGGATATATAGAACTGACTAGAGGTATGCCACGAGTGAAGTGTAAACCACTTTGAACGGTACCAAGGAATGGATTCAGCGCTAAATAAGAAGTTACTGTATCTTTGCATGTCCGGTGATCGGTGTATACATATCAGCAATAATTGGTACACGTATACTAGTCCAGCGCGTAACAGCGCATGCCCACATACACATATACAATCAGTCATAAGTTCACAAGCTTCGTGTGAACTGGTATATTCAGGTAAACACCGCGCTGGCGTCTGTATAATCCGGATTTGGATAGCTTACCTGTGGTTCAACGAAGAGCAAGCGTTTTCGGGTGGTCCAACCCGAAGTTTTCACAACGAAATTCTGTTCCGCACATTGCTACAGCGCCAACAAACTCAATGGACATAACGTGACACAGACATCGACTGTCCGCTGGACGACTCAACGTCCACAGGTGTAAGGTGGAACATCGTGACATAAGTAATTGGCTGTGTGGGAGTATGCATTGAACCGTGACCGTGCTTTGAAACGCGGCGGCGTGTGACTAATGGCCGAAGAACCTCTAGGATGCCACGGACGGAGCGGAGGCGGGGGCGAGCAGTGTGTATTGGAGAAATATTGTGATTTCGCACGAAGCAATTGGAATGGAATTATTCTTGTTTTTATAACATTACCCAGTAGCGCAATGAGTGTCAAGCGAGACAACTGGAGTTGGAATATAAATGAGTGCCTTGCTATATACAATGATGCAAGGGAACGGTCGTATCCGTGCAGTACTAAGATGAACTCTTCTGGACCAAGATCCTTCCACCAACAGGCATATTAAGTGGATATAGTTATTACAAACTAATATTATCATGGGAAGATGCAACGCAGTTATTCTTTTTGACTGTCCGTTTTCCAATATCCAATGCGCATAAATACATTACTCAAAGTTAACTCAGAGTTAAACATGTTAATGTTGAGACGTAGTGTCTTGTAGCTATCAAGACAGTATCTCCGTCGTGATTCAGAAGAATGAAATTAAATATATTTATCTGAGTTCTCTGAGTAGCCGTGTCACTAGACAACGTTCTCGGAACAATTCTGATTAATTACTAATTTGGCAGCACAAAACTGCGTATTAAATTAGCTATTTACATTATCTGTTGTAGCTGGGATAGGAGCGGATATTGGACCAATTGTTGGCATTCCCAAACTGCACATACTTACTGACGGGACATGATGACAATCAAGGTAATTAAGCACTACAAGTCGAATACAGAATCTAATCGCGTTGGTCTTACAAATTGGAATTCTGTTTACGTCATAACGCAGCAGGGGGTTGCAACGACCAGTGACGTTATGGAAGAAAGGAGTGTCGTTTGGTTTGCGCAGCATCAGTGCGCATGTGGTGTGGATGGAAGAGGAAGATTACTCGGTCAGGAAGCTGCCTTGGAACAAGTCGCGTTTCGATTTTCTTCACGTAACTCTGTAGGTAAGTCATATAAGATAAGATAAGAATAGATAACATAATGCTTTATTGTCTCAATTATGGAGTTGAGAAATTTGTCTCGGGTGAGAACAGACATGACTGCAATATGTACATAAAACCATAAAACCATTCGATAAAAACAGCAGATAAATAATAAATAATACTTGCGTGCACATTACATATTCTAAAACGACAAGTGACACTGTGGCAGCAGACATCATGATTTAAGTTGTTTAATAGACACTGGTACGAATGAGTGTTTGTACCTATTAAGCCTGCACCGAGGAGTTATATAACGTCTGCCAGATGGCAGGAACTGAAATTCATTATGCAGAACATGTTTAGCATCATAAATAATCTTGACTGACTGTCTTCTTAGTGTCTGTTCACAAATCTCCTGAATGGAGAACAGGGGAGATGTGGAACTTGTGATTTTCATGGCAGTTCTGATCAATCGTGAACGCTGTGATTTTAACTGAACAGTCAGATTGCCAAACCAACAAGCAGTAATCCCATAGTGCAGTATGCTTTCAATAATGGAGCAATAAAAAAGAACAAGTAATTTCTTATCGACACCGAAAGCTCTCAGTCTGCGAAGAAAGTACAACCGCTGGTGGAATTTGGAGCACGCACTGTAAACATGGACATTCCAGCTAAGTTTGTTATCAAGATGGACACCTGGGTATTTGTACTGACTGACCTGGGCAATTTCTTCACCATGGATAACAACAGGCAAGTGATCGGCAACAATACAATTCTTGTTGACATTGAGTTTGAGGTGGTTGTTGTCACACCAATGTGCAAAGCTTTCAATTTCAGACATGTATGTACTGATGTCAGAATCAACATGTAACAGATCAGGAATAGCCGAGTCATCAGATAATTTGATTATGTAGTTATTAGTAGTGCTGCTGGTACATTCATTTGTATACAGAGTGTACAAAATCGGCGAACTGACACAACCTTGGGGTGCACCGGTATTTGTTACCACAGTTTGGGAAAGAGTCTGATTTAACTTAACAAGCCGTACTCTGTCTGTTAGAAAAGAACGATACCACTTGATGATATATGGATTGACATTAATTTGTTTCAGCTTAGTGAGCAGAATTTGAGGTTGGATAAGATTGAACGCCGAGCTAAAGTCTATGAACAATAGTATAGCATAAGCCTTGGGATTATCTAAGTGTTTCAAAATTAAATGGACAACAGTGTTGACAGCGTCATGTGTTCCTCTGCCATGCCTGTAGGCAAAATGAAATGTGTCAAGATAGTCCTGAACGCCTAGCTGCAGTTTACGAACCACTATTCGCTCCAAACATTTCATGACAATTGGTGTAAGTGCAACAGGTCTGTAATCATTGTTTTTTTTTAGCTTGGTGTCCATCGACAGAAAGTTGGAATATGGGACACCAAGCCAGTGCAAGCTCCTCAGCATATGTTTTCAATAAATAAGCCAAAATGCTATCAGGACCTGTTCCTTTTCTACTATATACATGTTGGAAGACTTTGGTGACATCATCTACATCAATTTCAAACCTATCGGCATTACTGACAAACACATAACTGAGCACAGAATCACATCTACTGGAAGAGTCCTGAATATCAAACCGTCTGTAGAAATCATTCATTTCATCAGCAAAAGCCTGTTCTTTTATGGTGTGTATTGGTTTCCAAGTACAGTTCATGTTTATGGCCGATTTCCTTGTATCCCATAATGTTCTATAGTTCATGCAATTAAAATGTTTCTCCATTTTGTCTTTGTAGTGTTGTTTTTCCTCTCTCAGTTTGGTGTTGAGTTCCTTTTGAACCCGTTTGACCTCTTGTGTGTCTGTCTTCGTGAAAGCCTGCTTTTTTCTGTGTATGCAGTCTTTGATCTCCTTAGCGATATAGGGTTTGTTGTTGGGAAAAGATTTAACAATTTTCTTTGGAATCACAGTCTCGATGCAAAACTTGATATAGTCTGTCACTGCATCTGTAGCCGTGTTGATGTCGGGACTGTCCCGAGTGAAAACCTCCCAGTCTGTGCACATGAATCAGCTCCTAAGGGTCTCCACAATGTCATCAGACCACACATTAACAGTTTTCAGCACAGGTTTGCTTCACTTCAGGACTGGTCGGTGTGTGGGTATGAGATGAACAGTATCATGGTGTGAGTTGGCAATAGGTGGTTTGATCTTAGCTGTGTATATTCCCGTAGCATTTGTCCAGCGTTTTGCCTTTTCGAGTATCACACGCAGTATACTGTGAGAAGCCTGGAAGGCGGCTGAATTCCAATTTACAGTGATTAAAATCACCCAGGGTGAAAACTGGTGCTTCGGGAGTCCGATCTAGTTGCTTGTGGACTCAGTCTGCAATAAGTGTAGCTGCTCGGACCGCATTTGCACTGGGGGGGGGGCACGTAAACAGAACAAAGTAGAACATTCCCAAACTCTCTGGGAAGGTAAAAAGGTCTGAGGCTTAAACAGAGCAGTTCAACATCAGGGTTGCACATCTTGTCTCTGACTGTGTACTGGCTGCACCAATGATCGTTGACGTACACACCAATGGCTCCCCCTTTGCCCTTCCCTGAATGTTCATCTCTGTCTGCTCGAATGAGCGAGAAGCCATCAATTTCCATAAGAAAATAATCATGAATGTCTTTGTTCAACCAAGTCTCGGGAATAGCCATGAAGCAGGATTCACGATATTCGTAGCATACCTTGGCTTGCAATCGCAGTTCGTCCATCTTGGGTTTCAGGGATCGTGCATTGCTCAAAATCATAGAAGGAAGGGGGGGCCTAGTTTTTCTTCTTCGCTGCCTACGAAGAAGAAAAATTACTGTTACTCTGCTACAAACGTTAGAATCACCACTCTCTATTGACATAGGCCCTACTTTCATACTGAGAACAAACGGAACACACACATTTATTACACTCGCGTCCAGTAAGCTCTGTCAAGACGCGAGCAACGAGTTCAAAATGTCGCATACGACGACGCTGTTGTTTACGTCATCGCGGGACAACGACTGGTGAACATTACAATTGTCGTAGCCGTCACGTGACCTATTGCCTAACAAAAGCTTCGTCAAGCCATAACAAATGGATGCCGAACATGTGGAGCATTCTGGCATTCCGTCGTATATTTTAGTGAAATGCTGACCCTAAAAGTGTTTCTTTATGACAAAACATAAGGCACAGTTTTCGAAGTGACAACTGCATGCGGGAATGCTACAAATAGGATATGTCATGCCGTAATAGTAGGCAATTCACATAAGCAACCGTTATCAACATTGTTGCAAAGGCAACGCCTAGCGGAGGTCAGGCGCACAATTGTGACTGTGACGTAGGCAAACGTAGCTGATCCATCACATGCTTTAAAACCGATTGCGACCATAGAAAACGCAGTCTTCATTCGGAATTTGTGAAAATCAATTGGAGCGTGAAATACATACCAAATGGTATCTTGCGACATGCATTCCGCTGTAATCGTACTCAACGGTGGCGTAGTTGCACAAGTAATCGTTCTTGTCCGATTACTTGTGCACTACACAGTGTCATTTTAATACAGCTGCATGCAAAGGTGCACTGTTATATATCTATGCATGAACCATATTGTCAGATACTGTCGTTACAGTTATTTACGATTCATGTGGTTGTATACTATGGTAAAACGCTGGCATGTTAAATCATTGACTTTTTTGTAACGTCAGAAACGAGCAAAACAGATTACCATGAACCTGCGTTATTTCGTATATCATCCAGATATCAGTATGCAAACATTGGGACATAGCAACAGTATTTCCTCCAAGGTACCGAGGTCCACTCGTCTCTTTCAATGGTCATTCGCTTCCTTCACCCCTTTGGCCTCCGATCAACCAACTGACGATGCATTTAAAAAACACGAAGGTAGTTATCTAGCTGTATTTATGTACGTGTTTGAGATATACTTATCTAGGGGATCGTTCTCTACAGGATTCCACTGAGGCGCTCAGCCTATATTACCCAGGCCCCGTGAGGTGGCGCCACCTTTGTCGTACTCCCATTTTTCTCGGCGAATTTACAAAAGCGAACGAGTGTTGGATTAGCGTGATTAAGTAAGATTAATTGGTGTTATGTTCCCTCTTCTGTCGCCATAATTTACGAAAGAAAACATTCAATGATCAGGGGCGGTTCCAGAGAAAGTAGTCTAAGGGGGGGGGGAACTTCCACTGGCGCCCGAACCAAAGTGAGCGTCAACACGACTACGTTGTCGCGTTGTCGGATCATGACATCCAGCTCCCTCGGAAGACGGTGGAGGGGATAGTGTTGATATTTTTTACCGCCGCGCCACCGTAACTTCAGCTTCTCCGCTGTCTCGGCTTGACTGATGACATCGGGCGACGGGGAGACAGGGTGCTGTTGAACACTTTTTACGGTGACGTTCACAAGGAGCACGTAACCGGGGTGCATTCCAAAGCTCTAGGGGACACGCCAGTCTAGTGCAGGCGTAGCGCCGCCAAATTACAAAGGTCTAGGGGTCATGTGCCCCAGGCCCCCATGGACACGCCTATGTTGATAAGCAGGAACGAGTTTAACATCAAAATACTGTAACGGTGGTAAGTGGTGCCCTTGGTTTGGCGCTCCGTGAGTGGATGTAAACATGCGGTACACTAATGGCTTCTGTCGAAAACTCGTAACAGTAATGTTTGTATTGCAGAGTTCCCGAGAACGCCTATTACAAAGAATCATCGCTGCTGACCAAGCCATGTCAAGCAGTATGGACATAACGGAGCAATCTAGCGACCATTTGAACAACATGTCCGTCGCGGGTGAGTTAAAGCTACCACTGTACTTGCCTTGGGTGGCCGCTTATAACAAAACCCGTACAACATCAGCCTACACGTTGGTGTGGACGGTTTAGTCGTCACGAGAGTTCGCAAATAAAATTTAATAAAATTAAAAATTCGCTTTCCTTTACAACTCTTTACCGTCGAAAATATTTCGAAACAAACTGCTTTAATAATAGCTGTCAAAAGCTGTTGCTGAGTCTGGGGTGGATTGTTCATTCCCATTTCACAATGTCTTTCTTGTAACAGGCGATAAAACAGCAAAAAACAAATCTGCGATAAAACAGCAGATAATAAAGAATTACACATTACATGCATTGCATACACATCACTTATTATGGTGTTATGCAAAAACATGGCACAAAACCTGTATGTTATTATGATGCGCTTTCAACACTAACAGTTACAGTGACACAGCGGCAGCTGAGTTAATCATGATGAGTTAATCTGTTTGATGGACAATGACACGGAGGAGTGTTTGAACCTGTTAAGCCTGCACCCAGGAGTGCGGTAGAGTCTGCCAGATGGCAGAAGTTGAAATTCATCATGTACAACATGTTTTATATCGGAAATTATCTTGACTGACTGTTTCCTGCATATCAGCTCAATAATCTTGAGAGATATATGGAACCTGTAATTTTTACGGCAGGTCTTAACAAATGGGAAAGCTGTGATTTCAACTGAACAGACAGATTGTCAATCCAAGCAGTATTCCAATTACGCTTTCAATAATGGAGCGATGAAAGAGGACACGAATTTTCTCATCAACAGTAAAGGCTCTCTGCGGAGGAAATAAAACTGCTGATAGATACATTATTTCACGAAAAGAACCTGAAACAAGACAAGCGAACCAATCAAACAGAGGAAGGTCCTTGAAAACGATCTTATGATATATAGCAAAAAATGGCCTTCCTCCGGTTGACGCTACTGTATGATACTCTCTCTCTCTCTCTCTCTCTCTCTCTCTCTCTCTCTCTCTCTCTCTCTCTCTCTCTCTCTCTCTCTCTCTCCCTCTACCTCCCTTCGCCCCTTCCTCCTTCCCTCCCTCCCTCCCTC